>OW387141.1:12308754-12646929 GCA_936440205.1 Lepidonotus clava
GGGGTTAGGATCAGATATATAGGGGTGAGGATGGGGTATGTAGGGATGAGGATGGGGTATATAGGGGTAGACTATGGTGTAAATCAGGTCCAGTAGAATAAAAGGTGCAGAAATAAGCTGTTGAGCTGACCTGAGGAATCCTTGAAAATGTTCTATCCATAACAAGTTCAGAGCCATCCATTCCAATTCTCATTGAGGAACGAAACTATACCATCTAAAACAATTTAAAACATGTGCAGTCCCTTTGGCTAAAACCCCCAGTTAAAACTTGTCTAAATGTATACAACACGAGAATTTAACCTATGCTACATGGGGACTCAATATACACTTAATCGACTCATCGGAACTGTTCTATTGACCTCAGTACAGTGTTCATATTGACCTGTTCGTGGTGGCGTGTGAGGTGACAGACGGGGTGAGATGGGGTGTAGAGGGGTGAGGATGGGGTGTATAAGGGAAGACCATGGTAAAGACTAGGTCCAATTAATAGAATGAAAGGTGCAGAAATAAGCTATTGGCCTGACCTGAGGAATCCTTGAAAATTTCCTAGGCATAACAGGTATCCAGAGTCATCCATTACAATTTTGAGGAACTAGACTGTACTATCTAAAACACTTAAAACAACCTGTTTTGCAAAATACCCTTGTAAGCACATATCTAAACATAATACAACATGAGAATATAGTCTATGCTACATGGGGACTCACTATACACTTAATCGACCCATCGAAACTGTTCTATTGACCTCAGTACAGTGTTCATATTGACCTGTTCGTGGTGGCGTGTGAGGTGACAGACGGGGTGAGATGGGGTGTACAGGGGTGAGGATGGGGTATACCGCGGGCCCTGACCTGTCATACTGAGTGCGTGATTTGACGCGGCCAGTCGACACCAGGGGGTGCTGGGAAAAGGCCATCTGGTGCCGATGACGTCACGCAGCGTCTCTGACGTCACGCACCGTCTGGGACGGGTTACTATCGGCCTGTGTTCACACAACTATGCATAGCATGGATAAATGGTAGAAACGTAGTAAAATGTGTAGAGGCAGTGAAGGGAATGTGTCTTTCGAACTTGAAATGTAGGGGCCCTCACCAAAATCTAGGGGCCCTCACTCTTGAATCTCAAATCATAATTAATTTAGAACCCTGTAATTTCTAGGGGCCATTGGGGCTCCTAACCCCAAAAAATCTTTTTCAAAATCAATTTCTTATAGAATGTCTCAAAGAATTTTAAGATAATTTCAAATTTTCTTTTTTGAGTTTCAGATTTTTTCATTAACCCTGACTTGCATCCCTGCAAAGCAAGTTCGAGTCGAAATATATGTATATGAGTATAATGGTTCAACCTTTCGCTGCTTGATATCACTCGCATTAGTGCCAATCTCCTCAATACATTTCGAAAGCTGTTTACTCAGTGAGGGCAAACAATCACACTTTAACTTCGAACACTCTTAACTATCCCCTTTTATTAGCTTCACGTTATGTTGTGTAACAAACAGGAGCTTGTGTTCATCACAAGTTCCAGGAAAAACAGTTTTTTCCACTTCTAGAAATATCACTCTGCACAAACGGTTTTCACGCTGCGTGCAACTCTCGACACTAAAGAGAGAAAATCAATTCACAGCAGGCCCCATGGGAAAAGAGTGTGTCAGCGTTTGACTGCCTTTTTAAACACAATCTGACCATTTTTACCAATGTCTGTCCGTTTTTCTCCCCACTTGTCTGCCAGGCCTGTTCAAAGAAATAACCGATGGTAATCCAATGCCGTCCAGTTCTTCTGAATGATTGAACCAGGGTCCTGAAAAAAAACGATTAATTTTCATCGAATTCTTTGAGATTAAAATTGATTTCTGTAAGAAATTCAAGCAAAACAGGCATAAAAGGTTTTGGTTTTTGAAAACGTCTTTTGTTTGGTCACTTTGCTCAATCATCAAAATAGTCTGACTGGTTTAGGGAAAAACATCATTTCAATTTCCTTAACATGCTGGTTTTATGTGTGAACTTGTCGCCTCGTTATTTTTAGTTAGGACTACAGTCGATCCTGTATTGTGCGACTGTTTTTTGAAAAACTACATACAGTTATTTGTGTTTTAAGAAGTTCCATGTGGTCCATTGATTAAGATGTGATTGTGCATACATCATTACATTTTGGAGATTTACTTTTTCTGTGCAAACGTCTCCTTATGGAAAGGTGGCATAGCATCTTGAACTGATGTTCGTAATTCAACAACGAAAGTGAAGCTCATAATGTTATTTTTTACAGTCTGTAGGAACCAAAAATCACTGATGGCACTGTCCGCGAATGCGCATATATACAACTCTAAAGCCCCATACCCACTAGCCGATAGAGCCTTGGTGATCGTATTTTCCTCTGATTGACGATTCGGGCGATTTTCCCAGCGATTCAGATGAAACATGCACATTTCAATATAGCATACTGACGGGCGATCAGAGGAAAATAAGACCGCTGAAGTCCAAAATGCCTATAGTGCACATGGGTATGGGAATGGGGGACATTATTACGGTAACGATTTTATAGGGTTCCTAAGGTAATTATGTTGGACAATCAGTATTCGGGATTATATATGCTGGACATATATGCATATTTTCTCGTATAATTTAGACATAAATGTGTATAATCATCATATAATTTCAAAGTGCATAGTTTGAAAATTTCTGCACTCGACAATTAAAATGAATCAACACGAAACCATTATTTAGGAGAGAAACGTACAACTTTGCAATGTAGAGATGTGCATACCTGAGACAATCCTACCAGAGCCACCCGTATCCACTTTTGACAACCCTACCATAGCCATATAATATTTTCACTTCTGACAAACCTACCAGAGCCATCCGTATCCACATCTGACAGACCTGCTAGAGCCAACCATATCCATTTCTGATCTTGCTACAACACCCAGTCATATCCGCTTCTGACGAACTAAATCATGCAGAACCATATGTATTCTTTCCTGACAAACCAGGGCAAACCGTATCAACTTCTGACAAACCTTCCAGGGCTTGTGCAGTCATATCCACCTCTGACAAACCTATAGACCTTGTGCAGACGTGGTCACGTGACCCAATTTTGGCGATCACCATGTGGTTCTCATAGCCATGTGGCTATTGAAAAATCATGCGCTAGGAATTCTAAATCAATAAAGAATTGTTCATCCTGATTCTAATGAGTAATTTTGAGACACGCTTCCCTCAGGAAGAATGTTTTTAACATATTTGAGAAGTTTCAGGGCCATTGAGACATAATTATTTTTATGAATCCTTGTTCAAAAAATAAAAGTTAGAATATTATTTTTCCAACTTTCTTCCCCCTTTTCACATTCAATCCCCGATTTCAACAGAATTTTAGTACTATCATTTGATAGCTTAGATATTCAGCTTTTATATGATAAACGATATGTGTAAAAAGACAAAGAAATAGTAGAGTTATGAGTAATCACGCATAACTGTCCCAAAGTGGACGCCAATCACCCTACTGTAACCTAAAGTTAATTATTAAAAAATGTGTCTTCTAAATATTTTGAATAAAAAGGATATCTAATTGATCAGCAACATGGCGGCAAGTTGATTTTGGGATATGTGACGTCATCTGCACAACGTGTATACCAGAGCCTCTAGTACCACTCCTGACACCACCGACTGTAGATTTCATGTCACATCATGAACTGCAGTCTCGCCCCGTGGGGGTCCGGGTAAGAATAGGCCCTCAGTAGCCCCTGCTGGTCGTAAGAGGCGACGATAGGGGGGACCCTGCACTGACCAAGTGGTTCTTTGGGTTCAATTCCCGGTCAGTGCTTGGTTAACTAAGGGATGAGGTGCAGCAAAAATGATTGCCAGGTTTTGATCCCCTGCTGCTTGCCTGCCCTGTCACCTTCATCTCATAGATTCGATCACCACAGACAGAATCGTCCCAACTGGTTTTCGCCGTGAAAATGACCCTGGCTGTCGGTACGGCGTAAAACACCCAACACTCACTCACTCACTCACTCACTGCAGTCTCCACCACGGAGATTGCCTTTAAAGCGACAATGATGCCACTTGGTTACGTAATGTCCTTTGTTTAATGACCTGCCTCAGACAAATTAGAGATGATGGAGCATTCCCCCATCCCACAATTGGAGCAAGCTCTTCCATGTCACCAATTAGTACTGTGTAAAGAGTCAAAAACATGCTTAGCCTGGGACCAAAGGACATGACAGAAAACATTTTTCGGTTTTATTTCGGTGCTGGGTTAACTCCCTGGATACTCTGATGTTGATGGAAAAACTGTTTAATTGCTGTTAATGAAGCTGTATTTTGCGTTTTTTTGGTGTATTAATTTGTGGTGTTTTGTGCCTGAATTGAAAAGCTGTTAATCTTGTGGCTGGTTATTAATGTGTCTCGTTAGCATGGCTGTTAATCATGTTTACCGTAGTTTAGACTAGGGTAGGTCTGAAAAATCGAAGAGACTAAGAATACTTTATTCTCTATAGCAGTGTTTACAGTTTCACTCAAATAAGTAGATGTTTTAGGAACCACATTGCATTTTGAAAGGTTTAATTTTATGCTATATTTTAAATAAAATATGATTTTCGCTAATGAGAAAATGACAAAGAAAACCAAGTTGCAGTGAAGGGTGTGATTCAGATAGTGGCTTATAGAAGTCAGTTTTACGGTATCTGAAAAACAGCATTGAGGTTGGCAGAGCAGTTGTTTATCATATCTCTGGTTAGCATAGCTGTTAATCATGGTTCCATAATATAATTTATAGGGTTGTTTGCCAACCAATTCACACGACACAGTTCTTTGGCCAAACATATAAATCAGATTTGCCTATTGGGATAAACAAAATTACGTAAACAGGTTAAAAAGCTTGACAATTGCAAGTAGATAATGAGAATTGGGTGAAAATTGATCAGTTTTCTTTTACCAACACACATATCCATCTAAAGGTGGTATTCCACATACCAATTTTGAAGCTGCCGATTTTGCATTTGTGTGATTTTCTCTGGGAATGAGACATTGATGTATGCATCCTATTGACCATTCGAAAAGGGATTACAAAACCTTCCTATTACCATTATAACATGCCAATGTTAGATTTAATTCCGATTTTTAAAATCGGCAGCAAAATCGGCATATGGAATATAGGCTTAAATGCTGAACAAAAAGACGTACATTATGAACAGTTGACAAGTAATAGAAATAATTTGTGCCAGGCAAATGCATTGCACACGCTTTTGATGTATACATACAGAAGGATACTTACCGAAAATAGACACATTTTAAAGCCCCTGGATCACTAATCAAATATGAATTATCTCTTATACAACCTTGTGAAGCCGGTATCAGTATGACTGAATAGTGAGAATAGGCCAGCTTATTAATCAGCCAATGTGTTCGGCAATTCAGCAGGAAAGAAAAGAGACACATCTGGTGACAAGCTCATTTCAAACCCAGCATTATCTGTAGCAGGTTTTGTTGTCAGATTACACCACCTCAGTTTAAAACTGTTATCAAATGCAGGTAGAGCCCAAGGCCTTAAATGTGCATTAACGTCAAGGGTTGTCTTCCACTAAGCGATTTTGACTGCCGATAATTGTTTGTCAATATCGGCAGACGTCACTTTTGGTATGTGGAATAATTTTCCTTAAAGCTCCACATAAGAAAACCATGTATTCTACATGTCATTTGAAAGAGAAATAAAACCTCTTTCTAATGAAATATAGCACGTCTAAGATTAACCTTATTCCCACTGCCGATTATAAAATTGGGAATAGCATCGGTTCGTGGAATACAGCTTTCAGTCTCCAGTGGTTTTGGACATCTTTTTATTGTACTAGTAAAATACAATATGTAAAATTTAGAAAACCAGAAAATAAACTGCATAGTTAAGTACGGACAAGTGTTCTTTATTTTTACAAGTGTCTTTACCATTTGGCGTATCATATTGAATTTATTTATAATAGAACTAGTCTAGATAAACCTCCCAGGTATTTTTCGAAATAATACTGGTCCTGATTAATCATTCAAAGTAATAGCTCTTTTATTCATTCCAATTTAAATTCCTCCCACACAGTCCTCCTAATGATTGTATCTTAACTTAAAAGCAGTATCCACCTCATGAATAAACCACTACCTGTATGGCAGCACGGGATGTTTTTAAATTCTAGAATATAATTTCCTAAAAGGTAAGCGTTCAGCAATTACGAATTATGAGTGAGTGAGGGATGGATGTTTTATGCCATACCTACAAGTAGGGTCATTTTCATGGCAAACACAAGTTAGGACGAATTCTGACTTTTCAGACACCCGTTTTGACTTTGTCAGTCTTTGGTGATCGATCATATCTATGCTATGAGGTTAGGGGATCAAAACCTGGAAATCACTTTTGCTGTACCTTATCCTTTAGTGAACACAGACACCAACCAGGGAATCAAACCCAATAAACCACTTGGTCAGTGCTGCGTCCCACCTATGGTCCCCTATAACGATCAGGAGGGACTACTGGGAGCCTATATTCTTCACCATACATACCATCATGTTGGTATCCCCCATTGCAAGCAATCCATAGAAAACCTATATAAAAATGGACCTACCGCATGCAAATACAGAAAGTATTTCCTATATTCCACCTTGCACTACCCTACTGCAAGCAAGTATCCTTCCTTGCGTCATTTCATGGTACCACAAGCAGATACCACATAGTGGAATATAGCCTTTAGGGTTGGGGTGCAGTAACGAACACTCATGGTTGATCTCTGGCCTGCCTTGGTCCATTATCTTCACCTCTCCGAGAGGCTAATTTAAGGCCTCTTATGTGTGGTCCGAGGAGATCCTCTAGGAGTAGACATTTTTAAAGCCCCTTCATAGGTTGTTGTGTATACATTTCTTAGCTCAGAATATATACAAACTATATGGTACCAGCTTGGGTCTAGAAAATTACCAATCTCAGTGGTATTTCCTCATTAGTCAACCCACATGTTTATGTAAGGGTTGGGGGTAAGGCCTGGTCAACGGGTCAGTGTTTTTAGTAATTTATCAGAAGACCCACAGGAAAAAATGTCTTTTTTTATTTGTTTCACCACATCCTACGAATTATATGAGATCTTCCTGGAGATCGACAAATTTGAAGACACAACTCCTTCGTGTTAATATTTGTAAATTTATTAATAAGTTGTCCTAAAGTAGTAGAAAGTGTAACTGACGAGAAACCAACCTCTCCTCATCCTGTCGTGTTGCCTTTCATTGATGTATACAGAATCATGAATTATTCAATTTCAAGGGAATAGCCAATAAATGTGTGAAGTAGAAGTCTTGAATCGAATATCCGAAAAACGCAGAAAACTAATGGTTCTTAATCAATTCTTAAGACATGAAACACGGGTGATTTTAGGGATTGAGAATAGGGCCGCATGGTGTGGGAAGGTGAGCCTTATTTCGCCCTATCTAGATAATTACTTCACAGATAATCGAGTCTGGAGATGGATTAGGCCTAATACGGTGGAGAGTGGGTGGAGAGTGGGTCCCCCGCTCCCCGCTACTGGTAGGGACACCATCACTAATAGGAGTATACTCGATACATCACATTGTGCTGAGTCACCCTGGAGGAAGGCAGGGATGCTATTTTCTCCCTACTTTCTTTTAAGTTTTCCCATTTTTGAGTGATTTAGGATTGCCGAGAAGAGATTTTCATTCTATTGTCCGTAGTAAATCATAAAGATCTGTTTAGCTGTAGATTATTTTCCTCAGTGCAGATATAAGCATACCATAGTGATACATGTGACAAAGTGTAAGCGTACATGTGACAAAGTGTAAGCATACATGTGCATTGTGTCTAAATGTGATTGGCCAGTTCCAGGAAAAAGCACCAGATCCAGGGGGTATTAGCTTGTCATCCTGCATTGTCCCAAATCTTTGGTCTAGAGTTTATTTTTTAAGAAGAGGGGTAATGTAGCACATGTGGATTTCCCAATTTTCTTCATAACATATACATGTATGCTGACATAATCCTGGATCAGCCTGCTGAGAACCATGTCTTTTGATGCATTAATAATTCATAGTTTTACCTCGTACAACACGTGATGTGTTGCGAGGTTACGCGAGATACGGATTGCGCGGGAACCAGCAGCCAGGATTTCGCGCTAAGGGAAGAAGCAGCGTGTCTGTCCAGCAGGTAACTATTTTCACTAAATTCGAAGTTTATTCGTTTTCTATTTCGGCTTTTCTTGGTTTTTTAGTTAGCCGAAGGTATTTATTACATTTGGGATTGATAATGGTCACTTGTTTGTTTGACGATTATTGAATAATTCCTCTTTTCTTCCGACTCTAGGTTGCCGCGGCGCCGTTTCGAGTTCGGTCATTATGTCGTCCAGTAGAAGAGCGACTAACAATTCTGCTGTCTCTACGTTAGAAGACCAGAATGCTGTGATTATTCAAACACTCTCTGAGGGAGGCATTGTTGCGGGAAGTTCTACCGACCCGCCCATTAAACAGACTAAAACTTCTAAGAAGAAGGTGGCTAAGAAGACGGTTTCCACCCGTCTCGGAGAAGAAGGAGGAAGCAGTGTTTCGCCTCCCGTCTCAGTGGCGCCGGTCGTTACGAGGTCAGACTCGTCGGCGCCGGTTTCCAAGGCCGCTTCTGCGACAACGACTTCTGTCACCACAACCACTCAGGCTCTTGGTTACCTTCCTAGCAACGGGGGCGCCGGGTCTTCCACTCTCCAAGCAGAGCCGGTTCCGCCAGTTCCTCCTCTCCTGTCTTCTCAGCAGGATTTGTTTACGGCACAACAGCAGTGGCTTTGGCAACAGCAGCAACAGCAAATGGCTTTCCCGTTCGCTCCTTACGGTAACTTTGCACCCGATTTTCAATTCGGTGGAGATGTTGAAAACTTTTGGCAAGAGGAGGGATCGGAACAGGCGGTGGAGGAAACAGAGGATCCTCAGCCTCGCCAAGGCGCTCATGAAATTAGTGACGAAGAAGAGGAGGAGGATCTTACCTCAGTACCTCCGGCTTCAGGGGGAGCTGTCCCGGTCGTGGGAGGGGCTCCAGCAGGGCCTTTTCTTATTCCTACTACTCCCCTACAAGTGATTAACATTGATATGGCTAAAGTGATTAACCGACAACTGGCGGAAGTCAAGGAGGCAGACAGGGTCGCCCCCAAAGTTGCCCCAGGAGTGGCTAGACTGCTCGAAAAGTATCTGGAGGATGCACAGTTCGTGTCGGACATGGAGAAACTGACCAAGAACTATCCCAGGATTGACAACGTCTCAAATATGAAGGTCCCTAAACTGGACGCAGAGATTTTCCAAGGACTGGATCAAAGGGTGCGCAACACCGATCAGGCGTTCCAATCTATCCAGAAGGGACTTCTCGGTTCTCTAACAGGCATAGCTCCGGTGATCCAACTGGCGACGGAGAGAGGCACTTCAGACAAGGATTTAGGCCGTTTAGGAACAGGCCTGCTGGATGCGGCAAAATTGATTGCCTACTCTCACAATGCCCTCTCCTCTAGAAGAAAGGATTTCCTGAAATCTCATATTTCCCCAGCTTATGCTAGGTCAATTTCCAAAGTAGCTGAGAGTTCTCCAGACTGGCTCTACGGTGGGGATCTGGTAGAGTCGACGAAGAAGGTGGAAGTAGCAAAGAAGATTGGAGAAAAGATTCTTAAAAGAAAACAGCCACAGAGGAACCCGTCTCAACAGAAAAGGTTTAGACAACCGGTTTTGATCCAACAACCCATGCAGCCAGTTCTCCGGGCCTTCAACCCCTATCAAGGCTACAGATTCCCCAATCCTCAGTCCTTCGGGTTTCAACAGCAATGGCCCCAAATGCAGATGCAGCCGGCCTTCCAGCAACAGTGGTCGGGGTTCCCGAGGAGGCAACGCTTCCAGAGACCTCCCCGTCAGGGTTTCAACAAGAGGGGAGCCTACAAGTAGAACCGAGTGAGGTTAGTAATGCAAAGACTGAACTCTCATTTAAAGGTGGTCAAATTGCGGACTACATGTCCGCTTGGAAACAGATCTCTTCAGACCCTTGGTTGTTGAATTCAGTCCGAGGGATTCGCATCCCTTTTGTGCAAGTTCCAATACAACAGAACGTTCCTCATCCATACAGACTTTCTCAAAAAGAAAAGAGTTTTGTAACTTCTGAACTAGAAAGTTTTCTTAGTAAAGGTATCATTGAGGAGGCGGAGCCATCCAGTGACCAAGTTATTTCTAACATCTTCCTTCGCCCTAAAAAAGATGGATCTTACAGAATGATCTTAGATTTAACTTGGGTAAATCTCCATGTGGGATATGAGCACTTTAAGATGCATTCTATCCAAACGGCTCTAGACATGATGAGGCCAGGTTGCTAGATGGCTTCGATTGATCTCAAGGACGCCTACTATTCGGTTCCAATTTGTTCGGAACACAGAAAAGTACTTAGATTTTTGTGGCAAGACAAACTGTACCAGTTTAGAGTTTTACCTAATGGTTTGGCCTGCGCGCCAAGATTCTTCACGAAGATCCTTAATCCAGTTTTTGCTAAACTAAGAGAAAAGGGATTAGAATGTTTCCCCTATATTGATGATTCGTTCATTGTAGCAGACTCTAGAGAGAAATGTGAGAAAACTGTAGAAGAACTATGTAACACATTAAGAGGGCTAGGTTTTGTAATACATCCTACCAAGTCAGTTTTCCAACCCGCTCAAGAGCTAGTTTTTCTAGGATTTGCTTTGGATTCTAAAGAATTTAGAGTCTTTCTGACGCAGGATAAAATAGATAAAATGAGAAAAGCGGCTTCAGAGCTTTTGACAAAGACAACTCCGTCAATTAGAGAGGTAGCAGGGGTTATAGGCCTTATCATAGCCTACTCACAAGCTTTTTCGTTCGGGGAAGGACATGTAAAGTCACTAGAACAGGAAAAAGTGGAAGCTTTGAGGTTAGCAAAAGGAGATTTTAATGAGAAGATGATACTTTCCTTAGAAGCTCAAGATGACGTAAATTGGTGGCTAGAGAACCTAGAAAGATCGGGCAAACCAGTTAGAAGAAGGGACCCAGACGTGGTGATATTTACTGACGCGTCACAGGACGGTTGGGGTGCTCATAGAGGTACTAATGCTACAGGAGGTAGATGGTCTGATGAAGAGAAGCTAGATCACATTAACATTCTGGAACTTAGGGCTATTTTATTTGCACTTAGATGCTTGGGAGATTTCCCCGACAAACATGTCAGAATTATGACTGACAATACAACAGCTCTAGCGTATGTAAACCACCAGGGTGGTGTGAGATCCCCAGAGTGCAATCTGGTCGCTCGTGAAATTTGGAAATGGGCAGAAAATAGAAACATTTGGGTGTCAGCAGCACATATTCCAGGTACACTGAATACTCTAGCAGACAGAAAATCTAGAAGATTCGCTGATAATTTGGAATGGTCTCTAAATCAAAAGATATTTGATAAAATAGTTCGAGTCTTTGGGCAACCTCAGATAGATCTCTTTGCCTCTCGACTTAACAACAAGGTAGAACGATTCATGTCTTTTTCTCCTGACCCAGATGCGGTCGCTGTGGACGCATTTACATGTAATTGGTCTAATGAATTTTTCTATGCATTCCCTCCGTTTAGTTGTACGGCGAGGACACTACAGAAGATAGTGGACGATCAAGCGACAGGCATTCTGATAGTACCTTGGTGGCCCACACAACCGTGGTGGGGACGACTAATCAGTCTAGGACTCAGACATCTCAAGTTCAGACAAAAGAAAAACAACCTTCTGCCAGTGGGCTTACCAGACAACATGTTCCTAAACAGTTGCCCCTTGGGGGCCTTCCTTTTTTCGGCAACGCCTTACTGAGACAAGGTTTTGACAAGAGAACAGTTCAGTTAGTCATGGATGGGTGGAGACCCTCGACAAAAAAGCTTTATAGCACGTACTTGTACAAATGGGCCACTTTTTGTTTAGAAAGGGACATACAGATTTTGTCGCCGACTTTACCTCAAGCTTGTAGATTTCTTACAGGCCTAGCCAGTACAGGTGTTGGTTACGGAGCGTTGAACTCCGCTAGGTGTGCCTTAGCCACTATACTTCCCGATTTTCAGGGATATTCTTTTGGTAAACACCCCATTGTCTGCAGACTTATCAAAGGGACCTATGAGAGGAATCCACCAAAACCTAGGTATTCAAAGTTTTGGAATGTAGACAAGGTATTTAACCTTTTCAAAACCTGGGGTCCTAACAAGACTTTAAGTTTGAAACAACTGTCTTTGAAGGTAGCGGTTCTGATTTTACTAGTCTCTTCTCAAAGAGGTCAGACAGTTTTAAGACTTTCAGTAAAAAGCATGGAACTCGAAGATAATGCTATTTTCAAACTGACTACACTGTTAAAACACAACAGGCTGGGAGATCCTCTGGACACTCTTATTTTACGATCTTTTCCTCAGTGTAAAAGGTTATGTATAGTTAGAGCTCTCAAAGCTTACATACAGAAGACTCAAACTGTTAGAAAACACGACCAACTTCTGATTAGTTTTGTTAAACCTCATCACCCTATTTCTAGGGATACGTTGTCCCGTTGGACATTAAAAGTCATGTCGTTAGCTGGTATTAATACCGAAGCGTACAAAGGTCATTCGACTAGAGGGGCTACCACCTCTGCAGCCAAAAGGCTAGGTGTGCCTTTGAATCTCATTATGAGACAAGCTAGCTGGAAAAGTGTAACATCTTTTGCCAGATTTTATGATAAAGAAATTGAACCAGATGTAGGTGAAGTAGGACTGGCTTTACTAAGGTCTAATGTTACAAGGACCTGATTTATCTACGGATTTTGATAAACGCGTGTAACCGATATTGCATGTTTTCTTGAATAAAGGAAAGATTTTACATCCGTGTTTTGTAAATTTGCTTACGAAGACAGCGCGAAATCTTTGATTGAACAAACGAAAATTACAAGCTACCAATATCTCGCGTAACCTCGCAACACATCACGTGTTGTACGAGGTAAAATTGTAAAATTATACGAGACTTACCTGTAATGTTGAAGTAGAATTATAATTTTACCGAGGACAACTACCAGCTTAGGCCCGATATTTCAAAACTCCTTAACCTTTAACTTTTCACGTTTTTAAGGTGGTTGCTAGGGAGTTTAAGGTCCGACCTTAAACTTCTGTAGATATTTAAGGTTAAAGATATTTCGAAGCACCTTACCTTGAAAATGACCAAGTTTAAGGTGAATTTTTTAAGGTAGCTCGGGAGGTACCTTAAAGTTTAAGGAGAGCAGTAAATACTTGTAATCAAATGAATTCTTTTGTATATTTGTATCTAATTGATTGTAAACAGTTTAAATATTGAATATTTGAAAGAATTTTACATCAATTAATGTGTAATCCCTGATGAATGAGGGAACTATTTTCTGCTGCATGTCTGGGGATGTGTACGTGAGTGCTTCGTCACGTCGTCGTCATGCATGGTGACGACGACGTGACGACGTCATCGTCACGGTGTCAACAACTTTGGCGATGTGACCTTTAGGCTTAATTCTGGATCTAGTGAACGGATTTTAACATATTTTTTTTTAATTTGACATGAAAAAAACATTTGCTAACGTCGGAATTAGTAAATGAAATGTTTTTCTCATGTCAAGGTCGGAAATCACCAACATGTAAACATCTGTATCCACCTGAAACTTTTAAGGTTGTAAGGTGTTTCGAAATACCCATGTCAACCTTAAATTTCAAGGGAAGGTATGTTTTAGGTGAGCAACATCCAGACGTTTAAGGCCACCTTAAACCAGGAAAGAGTCTACTTTAGTTTATAGATGATTATTTTTCGCCACAAAAGCAAGGTTTTTCAGTCCATAGGACTGAAAAATATATTTTCTCTTGTTGTATATAAGATAGGTAATTTACACAAGAGATGAATAACCAGGTTTGAATAATGAGCCATTGATTCAGAATAGGCCCACGTGTCACGAAGATTATTAATACTTTTGAAATTATGACATTTTATGACTCACCTCATGCCATACTAACTGAATGTTTTTCATTTCTCTAGGTGAGTACGCCTTGAACGTTTCGTCGGGGGCTTTGATGATTAGATCATGGTAAGTTCGCAAATGCATTACGTCATGGAAAGTTGCATTCACGAATCTACTACGTCATGGTCAAATAAGTCTATTATGTCAAATAAGCCAGACTAACAAATCTAATATGACGTCAACTTGCTGGCTACTGTTTTGAGGTACAATATATATTATACAGTAACTCTGTAACTTTAAACCTTTTCCCTTGGAACTTCCAGAAATATGAAACATAACCTGTGCTATAAGCAATTGATACTTAGGACAGTGTCTGAGGGCTGATCCAGAGTGGGGGGGGGGGGGGGAAGGCGTCTACCCACCCAGCCTTGGTGGTCTCTTAAATTTTGTCAAATAAAAAAAATGTTGCATGCATGCAAACACTTTTCTTTAGTACTTAGCGTATGTGCAGACCCATCTCCCCCTTTCTCAAATCCTCCATCTACCCCTGGTATCCACGAGCCTTATTTGCCCCTGTGCTTGGTGTCTTTATACGCCTTTCCCACGAACATGCGCAGTGGACCCTACCATAGATCTAGACAGCCTGTTCCTGACGCTCCCATAGAAACCCATATCTAAATTGTTTCAGGCCATTCTGCAAGCAGGGCGCCACTCTATTGAAAAATGTGTATAATAATGCAGTCCCCAGCATTAAGGGTTTACATAAAGATTACTGACCTTCTCCCAAGGGCATCTCAGATGCTGCGCTAACCATCGAAGCGTACGATTCACCTCCTCTAATCACCCCGCACGAAGCCCGTTGAAAGCCGCTTCATTAAGAAAATAACACAGGGCGCCCTCGCTTCATTTACCCCTAATATATTGGGTTGGCCTTCAATCAGATTTGCTTGAGCTTCCTTTAATCTGAAGGCGACCTTTTTGTGGCAGCTTTCCGAAGGGCGGTCGAAGGAACTGTGTTAATGGTTTTCCGGTCCATCCAAGGTTGGCCGCTTTCAAATCGCCTTCTTTCTTAATGCTGCCATCTGTGGTGACACACTGCGAATGGCATCATAATGCCCAGAAAGGGTCTGGCTGCCACATTGTTGATGAGTTTCAATTTGTCAAATTGTTATGAATAATCGTATATGAAATATGGGAGCGTAGATAGATAAATAAATAAATAAAAAAGAATAGTTGGCCACCATATGGCCATCAAGTTTGGAGTTGTGTTCTAATCATAAAGTAGTTATTTGACACTTAGCCAAGGTTGTGCGATATAATAATATTGCTGAAGTCCCAGGGATTATTCCACTCTTTGTTTCATCATTCTACAATGTGTAGTTCCTCTACAAAATTATGGTTTTGATGAAATGCTGTAGACTAGCAATAGCATGCCAATATATTGAAGCAATTCTGGGTTAGTAGAGGACCCTGCTGTTATGGTATCTGTTAAAGTAACATGACCTTCACTGGCCAACATTCATTCTGGAAACTGGAAAGAAAAAAAATGAAAAGTGTCTTTTCATAATCCAGTTTCTCAAAACCTTAAAAGCAATCTCAGGATGGCTTCCTCCCACTCACACCCACGTTTTCAAGGAAAAGAAACCATATCTGCCTTGGGGGTCTTTCTGTTTTGGAGATGGTTCAGTTCCGGATTTCCAATGAATTTATCAATATAAAGTTTCTCGGAAATGGATCTAGGAACCTTCAGATTCGAGAGAATCAAGCCTGGTCCTTTAGCCACATTTGCTTTCACCTAGACATTTTGTCACATTAAGTTGAAAGGAATCTCACTCCTTTCTTCTAAACCATCAGTTTCTTCATAGTATGCTATTACCATTTTCACACTCTTTAAAACACTCAAGTATAGATTGAGAATGATATGTTTGCAATATCGCAACTTTATGAGGAATTCTGATTGTCTTTGATGTATTTAAGTAATGATCATTTGCTGTGGTTAGTCAACCATTTTTTTCAGGTCAGATTAACAAATGTCCCAGAAACCCTGGTTGATAATTTCCACGTCTCCTTAAGGCCCCTTGATAGAAATGTATTCAGAATAGAATAGATAAATAGGCCTACATACAAGAAGAATAGTGAAAATACATAAGTCACTGGAAATATTTTAGGCATCTAGACCCGTTGTTCTTTCAGAGTATTTCCTCATGCGAAGTGGTATTTCACAAATCATATTAATCACTCATTAGGTATCTACAATATGAGACACTTTTCTCAATTAATCACTGTTAATCACTCAGTAGGTATCTATAGTATGAGACACTGTCCTGAACGTTCACTGCTTAGTGTCCTAGACAGGACTGTTTGGTGTTGGAAGTCACATGACCGGAAGTGTAATAGTGAAATTTAGACCCGTGGTGACGTTCCTGCTATAGTGAAGATAAGAAATAACACGATTCCCTCATACTAGTATCATCATATCATGTGACGTCATACATGTCATATGATGTGATAGTGAAGTGAGGTGCCAGTCATGTGACCGGAAGTGACGCTTCCTCTGCCCATAGCTGCGTCTCATATTGCTATAGACCAGAAACAACACTGTATATCGTGATTGGAAATTCAAGATACAGTTGATAACGTATATCCCCACACGCCCATCTATTTTTGAAGAAAAATTAGGGGTAAATGACTGGTTCTCACCTAAAACCTTTAATAACTCGCTTCTTTAAAGGGACGTTCTCGTCCATGAGTTCAAGGAGATACATACGCTGACGTAAGCCTAACGACGGGACAGCCGGCGACGTGTTTTCCACTTTTGGAACGTAATCCGGCGATGTTATTGGTCACGTCGCGAATTTGCCACCAGCGAACTGGAGTTACAACGTATCAAAATATGTTCGCGTCACAGACGAGAATGTCCCTTTAAGAAAATACATTTTATTCAAAAACCAACATTTTCCATCTTAGTGATATTCCTATTTCTCCGCCCATAACCATGAGCACAACAACATTTTGTTACAATATCTACTATTCCTCGCCATTAATGCAGCACACCCAGGGAAAAAAATAATGTACTTAGACGCTGCTGGTTCCAGCTTGACTTCATGTTTCATGGCATGTCCTCACTAGGGACCAGCGGCAAACCTCGTGTCACTCTCCAAGCAGAAGTGAGGCCATTTAGTCCTACCTTCACCATCCGGCCTTACACTAGGAAACATCTGCTGTGAGAGTGAGCCTAATTGAGGACGTTCCCACGTGACTGTCACGTGATGAGCACCTGATCTGTCCGTACACGCCATTCTAACGTCTCCTCTAAAAGGAGGTCAGTTCCGGTAGACTCTTTTTCCAGAAACATTTCATTAATGTTTCACCAGCTGCTGTTTTTTTTAATGTCCGTCTCATATTGCTGGTCCTGGGCTCATATTTTGCATTTGGCATTGTGAATTTGAAATGAGTGGACTGTTCCCTGGCAGGCTATAGTTATTGCCATAGATAAATGCATTCTTTCTGTATGCTTTCTTAAAGAAGGGGTCATCATATATCATATATGATGCAGAGTTGAGAACATAAATATAGATAATTTACGTTATTCCGTATGTAGGTTCATCTTACTTTACCAATTGCTCAATATAGACAGATGTTTATGATGAGTTGGAGTTTAACTTAAAGGTCTTCTCAGCAATTTTTCAGCTGTATCGAGACCAACTCCGGTTTTTGACCACATTGGTGTCATGATCGAATCTATGGGGGTGAGAACGATGGCAAGGTAAGATCTAACAGGCAGTACCAAGGATCGAACCCCAGCCGGCCGCGTGCAATGCCAACACGCTAACCAGTAGACCACCCACCCCCCTTCAATTTAGGCAGTGTATACATAGTCAAATCACCATTTAGGAATACGAAATAATAAATGAATGATAGGAGGTAGATGCTAAATCAGTCTATACTGGTAGTAACTGCCGAGTAACTGATAATTCTAGAAGATTTAACTGTGCAAGGAGACAAATTGAATGAAATACTGTTACACATGCATAATAGGCTTTCATATAAAGTCGGAAGGATAATTGGAAATCACTAAGATGGCAAACCCTTCCATAAAGTATAGAACCAGGAGTCAATCCAACTGAGAACCGTTCCAAAAGCTAGACGAAAGTTGTCGCGACTTTTATTGTGTCCCAGATGTACATTGCTGCACTACCAGTGTCCTTGGACTCATTGGATGGCAGAAGAAAATGGAACTTTGCCTCTCTTTTACTTCTGTCAATTGACCAAACAGTTCTCCTTTACAAGCTGGACTGGTCTAGATTCACACCACCGGAAGCCACACGGTCATTTCCGGTTCCGGAAACAATCCACCGCTGCTGGTACCGGTCGGTGAATATGACTCTCTGTTGACAGCTCGGAGAGCACCAGCGAAAACTAGGGCTATGTGGTTTGATTGATTTCAAGCAGATGTGTACTGGTCAGGGCTTGTTCAGGTGTCAAAATCCCACGCAGGTTCTGCAGGGACAACAGGGAAAACAGCAATATGTTTTTGTATGCACGTTCGTGTACATGTTGAGTATGATATTTTAATGATAAATAGTATTGGTCTGCACAAGGTTACGTCTACTTTATCATTAGACTTATGACTTAACCAACTAACAATGTAGACATTTGCTCATCCAATAGAAGCTGCACAGAAGGACATCATACATTTTTGGGCCGCTCAATTACATATATATATATATATATATATATATATATATATATATATATATATATATATATATATAGTCAGTCCAAACTGTTTACCATAGACTGATATCCAGATAATTTCCTTATAGCACACCAAACCCTTTTCAAACCACTACCACCACTGACAGAGTTATAAGTGATCATAGATAATGTGGTAAGATCTGTCTGGGAACTGAACTATGGGTATACAGGAATAGAGCCATGTTGGTATATGGTAGTTAATGCAGGTTACATAATACAATTGAATGACGTATGATTGTTAAACGAGTTATGCAACCATGCAGTATAGTAGCAGTGTAGTATAGGGGTGTTGAGAATAGTAGGGTACTCTACATAGTATCGGAGTTTACCTTTGAAATCAATTTTTATTGTGATTTGATATACATTTGTATCATAGATTATTGCCTAATGTGGCTATAATATCGTTCATTTGACCATTCAGTAATGACAAAAAGGGTGAATATCCTAGTTAGCAATTTGCATCAATGTTGAAAATAGGTGGTCAATAATTATTATTGCTTTAAACAATGGCATTATTCAAAAACCGTCCCAATTAAACCTGTTATTTTCCTGTGATTATGTTCCCGCCCCTATACTAAGGAAAGGCATCTGCTACTATACAGACTACATATGGATCCACCGAATTACCCACTTTGCCCATACGAATAGCACCTCCTTCCCTCATTCCCTCCTGCCCCAATGACCCATTTAGGCGAGCTGCTAATCCCACCACCTGATTGGATTTAAATCCCTTCCAATGCCACTCTACCTTTGAATGTTTTCCCGACTAGGTCCAGTCGGCATCAACGGTTAATGATTCGGAAACCTTCTGTTGGCCATTACACAACTGCGCCATCACATTTTCTACTCATTTCATATACATGTAAACATATTCTCATTGCCTTGATCTCCCACATAAATTTCAGACAAAATCATGACACAGTATGACACATTATTTAACAATACATTTCTCAGGCTGTTGATTCACCCTCTTCGAATGAGATTTAGATGTATGTCTATTCTCTATTGTTCTACTCAGCCTGGGAGTAAATATATGTTCGTACATTGGTCCGTAGCTATATAGGTTCTTTTAGTCTTAAATATGAATTTCCTTTGAAAAGTGGATTGTCATTTCTAAAAGAATAATATATAAAAAGGTTTTCTATATTTGTAAAGATTATTGTATTGGCAGGAGATTCGCAGTTTAATCAAAGAAATAGAGATCAATTTAGCATTGATCCTATTCTATCTCTCGTCCCAAACAACTGAAAAATCGTGCGCCCTTTTCGCTAATTCCCACCCAGGTCTAGCAGTATTCCCTATACTGCCTGTCACACGGGACCCAGCGCTGAGCCTCGTTCCCAATAAGGAGTCACTTCCGGCATGGTCCCACACATGCGCATTGGGCACCGGAAGTGCGCAGCAATCAGAGATGAAATGGCCAAATCTATCCAGATCCGTGATACAGCTAGGGTCCCTATAGACTACCATGAGCCCTTAGCTTATGCCTACTCTAAACAGGGATAGGGCCTATAGATATATGACCAGTCAGCAGTTATAAAGTTGCAGACTCATGTGATCTATAAATCCTACTGAATGTGGATACCTGGATAATCTCACTGTATACTTAGCCATCATTCACTCCATATTAAATATTCAAACAACTCCTTCGGTGTAGAAGAGCAGCTTTCCTACATTGTATGTAAACAATCTTAATATTCCCCATTCCGCTTGGTAGTTCCTCAATAATTTTCTTTTGGTTATTAATCAAACTACTTGACATATTAAACATGTACTTTTGTACAGTTGTATACAATACATTTGAATGATAAACCATAAGTGGGAATAGTATAACAAATTCTAGATCTGAAATTCAAGCTAATGTTTTTCAGTTATAGCAGTGGATGGTTTCATTATTCCGTCGGTATACAGTGTCAACTTCCAGTGAATAGCGTTCCCGGCTATGATGGTTTGGAGAGTTTCAGAGGCCGGCACTAGTGTACTGAGGTGTTCTGTAATACACTTCCCTCCTGTGTAGTTGGGCTGGAAGCCAAATGAAGACTGTCCAGGGTTGGATTCTGCTAGATTGCAGAAGTAACCAGGCACCAGAGGAGCCAAATGATGACGTCATAACGTCATGAAAGCCTCCTCGCAAATCTTCACAGAACTTGAAGGGCTCGCAATGATGTGCCAACAAATTGTCAGGGCTCCATCATGAGAGACCGGCAAAACTAACATGACTACATTATTGTCCTGCCAAGCTCAGGAGGTATACTAAACGGTACCAGACACAAAAAGGGGCATTCCCAATGTCCGCCCTTCCAACGTATTGGTCTTGGCCATAATAATCTATCTAGTATGATCTAAATAATTTTTGAAGGTAACGTCACGATTCCCAAACCGAACTTGCCGCCGTGTTTGTGATCAATTTGAAATCATTATTATCCTCATTTCAAAATGCACCAAAACTATTATATGTATGTAAACAACATTTATACTAAAAAGCATCATCAACGCTGTATCATTGATGATGATATTAGATCTAACATTAGATATTAGATCTATATCATGAACTTTATATCATGAACACATGGTTTCGCGGGGGCGGAACTGGAAATTTGTTTATCAGTTTATTCTCACCTTTCAATAGTATCTAGACTGTTCACCGATAACATATAATATTCATTGAGCAGCCCGAGATGGTCAATGACCGATCCATCCACATGATCAGATGTTTACAGCTCAAAGTATAACTTGACAACAATGACTAAGCATTGAATCTGGATATAATTAATTTTGTCGCCTGCCACCTTATGTGCGAAAGGCACCACTGCACCGACGAAGTCCCAATTCAACCCACTCTGCCTCAAAAGAAAACACCTTCTTTGGATACGAGACTTAAAGTAAAGATTCCTTTCATTTTCCGTTTTTGTTGGATATTTTATAAGTTTCTAATTTTCTAACAGAATATTGTAGTTGATTCCAGCAGATAGTGTTTCTTAGTGTTCGTTTTTGATGTCAGAATTTGGATATTAAAACCACTGTTCTTAACTATTTTGTAATTACAATCCGGAAAATAGGTTTCAAATTGTTACATCCTTTTTAAGATAACGTCAGACTCAGAGGGAGAAGAACCTTTTCGTACTCGACCTATTAAGGTAAAAAGAGCTTCTCCCACTGGAGGCACTTCCCTGCACTGCTGTGTCCCTTTACGTACGTCCTGAAACATACCTGACTGAAAGTGGCTCTTTCCATCGACTTACCCCTACATATGGGCCCCAATGCACGCCACTTTGAGCCTGTGTACAACTAGCTGATGTTATACCAAAGGCACGTTGGCGTTTCAAAACAATTTTCATATAATATTAAAAGTACCATACATGTTAGATATCATTCAAAAGCGTATTTGATGCTCATTCTAACGATATGTAACATGCCTATACTTAATTTAATATGTTTCAGAGTAACATTTTGTGAAATTTAAAGAAAAAAGATCTGGTCGTGGAAGTGGTCCTGAGGTCTTATAGCGGAACCTGGGCCCTCCCAATGGGCTCGTAGCGTGACCTGCTCGTCCTTTTGGGTGGGTGGGGGAGCTACTCACACCAGGGGGCGCATTAACACTGAGCTAATAGGAGCCACTACCCCCTCCCCTCCTCCTCATCTCTGCAAGCGCCAAACCCGGTCCCTTCTCCGTTCGAGCCAAACCAGCATTGGGACGGGGTTTGGGGCGGACAACTTGCATTTGCAATGCCTGGAAGCAGTGTCCGAAATCAAAGTTTATTTCCATGCACAAATCGGGTGCAGAGTTTCAGAAAAGTGTGCACCCGGCCAAAATAGCATGCATCTTGTCTTCTAGTATAAGACATCGAATGTATAAGAAAATCTCTGCCCCACCGGGTGCACAGCCCTAAAAAGTCATGCACCCGGCAGCAAAATCACGCACCTTGGGTGCAGGGTGCATGCTTAATTTCGGACACTGCTGGAAGTGTGTGTCAGGGTTTGAAAATTGCTGACTCTGTTTTCTGACTCTGACACTCTACACTTTGGTATAGGATCCAACTTAAACGCATATATGAGTAGTATGTGAGTAGTATAGAAAGTGGGCGTTGGTCTCAGGCCCGTTATTGAACTCCTCTACTGGCACCCCATACACCTAGACTCTTTCTCTTTAAGAGGTAGAGGAAGGTATAGCCTCTTCCTCTTTAAGAGCAAAGATTCTCCCTGTTATATCTCACATGAGGCTTATAAGGTGAGGTTTTCTTCTTGAGGCATAGAGGTTTAGTATTGATGTAAACCACCAGGGGGTGCATGTATGTCCTCTTTTTCTTGAAGCAAAATCCCTTACCAAATGAGCCAAGCATAAGTATAATAAGCAGTGAAAGGTGTGCTTAAAGAGGATGAGGGGAAACCTTTCTCCTCTTCTTAAAGAGAAAGAATCTAGGTGTATGGGGTGCTACTGAAGCCTTTACCACACCTGGTGAGGGGGAGTGCCTACGGTATGAGGAGAATATCGCACTTTAAAGGGGTATCAGATTACATGATATGATCTGCGGTATGATGAGGTCGCAAAGAAATCATGCATATAAGAGACAAAATTCTTCGTGACACATATGTGGGATACTCCAAACTGCCAATTTCAAACAATTATATTATTCCTGCATGCGAATTTTCTGTGATATCATCATATCACTCTGAAATTGCAGCTCAAAGCCGTGCAGTGTAATAGGGAACTAAAGCCTTTATTATAGGTGGTGATGGTATTACCTACGGTGTGAGGAGCGTATCGCACGTTAGAAATAATTACACGGTATCGCTCGAGGAAGCACCAGTTTGTCTCACCTTTTATGTGTATATCGCAGCCTTTATTATAGCCTTACTGCACCATCTAAGGTATTACACCACACAGCAATGTTTTCCAGCCTCTTTTCATTAGAAAGTAGTATCCTCTACGACATGAAACAAACGACATGGGTGGTAATTCAAGGCAATTGCAAATTACCTCCCCAACATTATGAAACCTGTTAAATAAATGTTGTGACCCATACAGTCTACTTTTTTCTATCTTTACGCCAATAAAGTCATAACTTTCGACTTTGATATACAATAAACTGCGACTTACCCTATTAAGCCCCATTCGCCGTAGGCAAATCTTTCTTTTGAGATTCATTGCGATCTCAGAATCGCTAGCATAGCAAATTATAATTTTGATTTAGAAATTTAATCATCATAGACATTGACGAGTCCATGGTAAGTCGTAGAATTACTTTTCCATTTTTTTTTTTATTTTAAGCGTAATAAAATGAAAACAATAGCCCAGATCGCAATGAATCTCAAGGTAAAACTCTCATACAGCAAATGGGGCATTACATTTCTGACAATAACACTGCTATTGTAAGAGTCTGCAACTTGGCTACACTATAGTCATATCGCATTTACACATGGCATAGTGTAATAGGGCCTTCACCGACCCACCCATTCTACACTGGTATAACTCTATTATTCACGTGTTCATCGGTGGGCGTCCTATAGTATTCACCATGATAGATGTACGCCCATATCAGGGTGGCCTTTCTGGTATTGGCCGTGTGAAAATTTAATCAGACGAATAGACAACACTGTGTCGACCGCTGTGCTGATGTATTACATATACTTGAAGGTAATAGGACGCTGAAGTTACCCAGAGGCACCCTGCATTACAGTGTGGTGCTTCCCAATAGAAAAAGTTACGTATGTGGGGCATATAGATTAACTGGTTTACATTGATAGGTTTCTGTTTTTCTAGGGGTGAATAACTACGATTGAGATTTAAACTAGAAGGCTGCGAATAAGTTCTGTAAAGTTAGGAATGGGATTGTTATTCCCAGATGAGACATCGTATATAGAAAATAGAGTGTAGAATTACTATGTATATAATTTATGTAAGGTATTCATACATTTTTTATAGAAAACCATCAGTCTACAAGTTCCGGTTGCACGGCCACCCTCCATCGGAAAAGAGTGGGTTGGGATGTATGGGACAGAAGACATAATTCTAATTACTGATAAAAAAAAGATCTGTGGAAGAGAACATATTCCTCATGCTTTTACTAGGTCAGACTAAAACAGGATTCTTAACTCACAGTGCGAGTAGCTATTTATATGTTCTAAAGACTTTGTTAAGCACTTTATCAAGGAAAGCAGGGCATGTAGAGTTCCGTCAATCGCGAAATACCACTACTGAGTATAACCTATCTGATGCAAACATACACAAACTTATACAAGAAATATACAAGGATGTAAACTTGAATTCTGAATAAGCATATATATAGTATTTCGCTTGGCCACTAATGTGCCCTTTCTGCACGGATGGTTCAGAATTGATTTAATCTGTCCATCAACTCTAACAGTAGTTGCAGACATCTATATAGCTTCAGCCCCAACCGCTGTCACACGCAACACTATTACAATCGCATACACTTCAATCCCTTGACAAAGCCTTCCCGATTGGCTGTCGCCCGTTGGACGGCTCGTCCAATCAGTGCCTTCGACTCTTACGACAACTTTCAGATGGTCCAGACAGAGGCCATACTAGTCCCGGCTCACTCGGCTTCTTCTGTATTGGCCACCGGATGAAGGGGTGCTTTGGGGAGAATGACAGCACCCGTGGCGTCGCGTTGACCCCTACCGGTCGTTAGATGGTCTAAAAAAGGACCCAGCGTCTACTGATGTCCCAGAATGCTGTTCGCTGTCCCCTCACTTCCTGTTGGTGGCGCCCCCTATTTTAGACCCCCCATAAGTACACTTCAGCTGTAGTAGTGCCTTCCGTTTTGAGACAGCCATTTTGGGCTCTTTTAAGATGAACTTTGTGCCAAGGACACAGTGACTCTTCTAAACTTTTCTATTTTTTGCAAGTTATACTCTGATACTTTTAAACCCTGATACCCACTAGGCACATTGTGAGTTTGGTATTAACGATTTCCTTACTAGTCAGCCAACTAATGAACTGATGAATTCAACAGCCGATTCATATATCCATAGGTCAGTCCATTCCCTTGGCAATCGGCAGCCAATTCAGGTAGATTCCACATTATTATATTAAACCTGTCTAATACTACTAGGTGGCACCAATCGAAACAACTATTTTAGCATTGGTTAGCTGGCCGACCTGATTCAAATTGCATTGTCAGACGCCATGAAAATTCACCCTTGTATGACAAGAAACAAAATATTGTTTCACTTTGGAAGGCAGTTCAATTTTATTTCGCTGATCAATCTCACTTCATCACCGATCCAGTTTAGTAGCGCCCTTTCTAAATATTTGTAATAGAGTT
This sequence comes from Lepidonotus clava, assembly GCA_936440205.1. Lineage (NCBI taxonomy): Eukaryota > Metazoa > Annelida > Polychaeta > Phyllodocida > Polynoidae > Lepidonotus > Lepidonotus clava. The sequence continues at coordinate 12,334,763 of OW387141.1, forward strand.
CCAAGACTTTTGCCCTGCCCATGGACCACTGTGTATAGAACAGAACATTTGCCTAAGGAAAGGTTTAGGGATATGGTCTTTATCTTCTCATAGTTTTTATGATTCAGGAGCAACATTAAACATCCAGTGCTCCAGAGCTACTGAGTCTGGCAGCTCGAACCAACAATCAACCAATGAACACAGTTCCCACTTTGCATATTATAATGCTATTAGCATTGCTGCAGTTCTATCTATAGAGAATGAAAAGATTGCGTCTTCAAATGAAGACCGTCATTCAAGCAAAGTGATAATACCCAAACTATCATATTAAAGCCTGTGGATTTAAGCCCTTAACTCAAGCATGCTTCGTAGCCTATTGTCCCACCATCAGCATGGCAAAATCACATCCATCAATATCACACAAAAAGAATATTAGCCTAGTTGACACCTCACTGGGCCCAATATCCACCATCCATTCCCGCCTCCAACCGTTCCCGTGACTAACTCAAATTATTGGTGATTGACTCTCATACCAGCCCCAGGGGCCCTGTTAAGGTCATGAACAATTGACCTATCCAGGTCATAGGTCAAAGGTCATACAGTTACATCGATCAAGTCATGTCAACCATCTAGACAGGCTTGTGATTTATGGTTGACAGGACCAATTGCGGATGGGGAGACATGACATAGTATTACAGATATATTTCAAATATGCTGAAATGGATGAATTTCATGGTATAATCTGGGTAGCACGAAAGAGGTTGATTATGCACTTTTTCCGCAGTTTGTTTGGGTGGGTTTGGGTGGGTGGGTGGGTGTGAGGGTCGGTTGGTTATTGGTATCAACATCTATGGTTATATCACGACAAGAACAAGGTTTTTGACAAATCTGTCTGTTTGATGATCAGATCTATGGAATGATCGAATCTAGGGGAAGATAGAGACCATACCCTTACACTTTTACCTAGGCAGGTGTTCTTTAATGTGCAGGGTCCCATAGGCATCCATGGCCCTAGACACAACAACCGGTGGCCCTCTAGGAGCCTTTGATAATCCAGTCGTTGCCACTGGGGGAGACGCAAGTGGTGTGGCACCCCAGCCCCAGCCGGGAGTTGAACCCCGGTGGGTAGGAGGGAGGGTGGGTGGGTGTGTTGGTGTGCTTGCATGCATGTGTGTGTGTGGCTTTCTCAAACAAGGTGAAAGAAGAATATCTAGTCCCCGTGGGACTTGAACCAGTTCAGAATCGCTGTGACGTCATAAGAAGGTCAATGACTGGTTCCTTTAGAAACCATAGTAAAACTGGCAGACAGTTCGGGTCTGTAGAGGGCTTTCGGCCAAAAAGCAAAGCCTGAAAGCCTGAATGCCCTTCTTTTTAAAAATAGTAATATGTATAATGAAACACATACTATTTAATACAAGGTGGCCTTTCATTGCCCCCCTTTCCCAGCCCAAAAAAAGTAGGTGGAAAAAAGATCACATTAGCAAGAAATCCCACACGCCTAGCAATTCCTAGACGGACAAAAACACACACAATTTGCCATTTGTGTCAGTAGTTAGAGGTGGCAGTCGGATATTCCCCTAACTTTGTCTGTTTGACTTATAGAGCAAATATCACGTCAGGACATGATGGATAGTCGGTAGCTGGGTGATGTGTGGGCACGCTGATAGATGGCGCCACCCGTCTGTTTGCCAGTCATGTGTCTCTATCCATGAAACAGGCATGTCTTTGTTCATACTGCGCAATGGAATGTAGGCATTTCCGGTGGCTTCGTCGCGAAACTGTCAGAAAGGGCCTTCCATTAAGTAGGTACACACATTTTCAAAAATATTTCACACCCACCCCCTTTGGCCCGTAGCATATTGAAATGAGCAAACAGATCAATGTATCACAACGTCCCTGTTACAATGGGTTATGCTGTTGAATTTTGACTGTTAAACTGGGCCGATCTAAGTTCTGTACATGGTTCTAAAAATTATATATTTCTTTTCTGAGATTTTCAGCTGATAAAGAGCAATTTAAATGGGTGAAATTTGATGCTGGATTTTTGCACAATGGTGGGTGGTTTGACAAAGACATCGTTCACTGTTATATGTGTCATTATGCAATGGGCCACTTAATTGGGATAACGTAAACATTGGATTTGTACATGAATATACGCACATTTATAAAAAATTTCAGGCCCTTAACCCCTCATTGGTGCATATATGTACTAAATGGACAGCCCCCAAGCTGGGGAAGGCTAATGAGGATGTCGGGCAGTGTAGGTTTTACCAGGCGCTTACCAGGGTACTATAAAGTGATAAAAGGTTTAAAACAGGTTTTACTAATTAAAGGTATAAGGGATGTTTCAGTTGTTGGGGGATAGCTATCTTAAACAATGCATTGCAGCTCAGTGTCCAAGAGAAGTAGGTATAGGTTTTAAATTGGAAAAGGGATAGTCTTGAATAAGTCTAATACTAAATATTTAGTAATCTGATCATATTTCAACACCTATATTTTCAAGTTGCATATAGGTACTTAATAGAAGGCTCTTAATGTCTTCCACAGTTCCGCATGCCCCATGTGCACTAGCTGGCTGGGAAACCCTCCATTGCTTTTTACCCCCAAATTATGATTGCGCTAACAGTGATGCTGCTGTGTGCTAATAATGATTTGGCTATGTCATGCCAGGCGCAGATATTGCTCGGGAATTACGGCACATCATGCAATATTGAGTGACACCTAAGCAGCTCACACTGGAGCTGCTCAGACTAATTGAACAGCTCATTCGGTACCCTGAGACATTCGCTGCTCCGACCGGCAATAAACCAGGTTTATTCTCATCTGGGGTTATCACTATGTCTTCTTTTCTTCTTTGTTCTCTCTCACCTATTATATGATCAAAAGGACTACATATTACTTAGATGTCATGTGTCAGGGCCATCCTTATTAGTAGTGACTTGAGGATGTAAAAGGGATTTCTCCTCAGTCACTCTTATATATGTTAGAGCATTTGTGCCTGGGCTGTAGGGCATTCAAGGGCATAACTGAAGTATGGGTTGTATTCCTGAAACTTCTGTGTGTCCTAGCTGCTTCTAAAATAAAATTACGTAGTTTTCCCAATTTCTCAACATTTCCAAGGCCTAGGGGTTTCTATATACCTGCTTGATATATACCTGCTATAAAAAATAATAAGGTAGTTTATATGGGACTACTCTTAAGAATTTATGATGATGACATGTTGGAGTTTAAGGTCTGCTTAGCAATTGTTATCAGCTATTTCAAGACCAACTCACGTTGTTTTCTTCTCACCCCCAAATCTATTGGGGGTGAGAACAACAACAAGGAAAGGGGGTCCCACAGACACCTCGGGGAATCAAACTCTGGACCACCACGCAGAGGTCTCCCATGCTATCCACTGGACTCCCCATCCCCCTTCTGAATACTGTATGTATGTCCTAACTTTCTTACTGGTTTCAACAGAACATCTTTTACTTATATCCCATGCTGGAGGTGTTTACTCTGGTTTAACCCATCCAAATACTGAACCACATTGCAATCCTATCAGTATGAATGACCTATCCTACTAGTTGAAAGACCTGAAATGTTTTCTATAGGATTCTTCCGTGAGCTCTCATATTCAAAGGCACTTCAGGAAAACCCTCATAGCCCACACAGTGTGTAGGCTGTTGGCGCTTGGGCTGGATGGACATGTCGCTTAGTGCCAAAGTCAGCGGCTGGGCTGGAAGGACATGTCGCTGAGTGCAAAAGGCAGCAGCCGGGTGGGATGGACATGCCGCTTGGTGATACAGCAGGGGTAGGGTGTAGACAGGAGTGGGAAAAGAATAGGCCAGAGCACGTCCTATCGGTCAATGTCTCCTCATGCCCACCTCCTCCATGGCTTGCTGCCAATGGGCCACTCATTGTAACTCCAGCCTTGTGGATATTCAGAGCCATGAGCGAATGATATGTATGACCAATGACACATTCTTGACGCACATACAGATGTACAACATACACACAGTAATGTAGATATTTGTAAGGGGCCTTCCACGAAGTGCATACACTTCAGGGAGGTCTGATTACTTTTTTAAATATGTGATACATACATACAGTATAATGATTATCATTCTGGTATAATTGGTTCACTGAAAACATGCTTCTCTTACAGCATGATAACATATCAACTGAATCAGTATATTAGATTCAATAAAATCTCTGTCATTCAAATCTCTTTCATTGTTGTTGGACATATCTGAATATAGCTACAAGATCAATCTGACTATATCTACAAGATCTTGTCACAACTTCAAAACTGTTAGCTCCTGGTATACAGAAGCCATACAACCATCTCCATACTGAATACAGACTAACCCACCAGGCCCTGTTGGACACAACATATGGCTGGCCGCTCACATTATTCGCTTGTGGACGACTCAATTATCTGCTCGGGTCCCCTCTGACCTGCTCCGAGAGACCTGACACTGATCGTTAACCTAGGAGTCCGGCCGGGGAGGTCGAAGTAGGCGCAGGAGGGATTCCTGATCTGTCTCTGTCCGTTTTGGTTTGTCACTGGCTGGGAGTAGCCATTACTGGCTCCAACAGTCTGCTCCACATATCTGACACCTAACTAGTTCACTGTATTGTTCATTATGTTACTGTATAGGGGTATTATAATTCAATAAGGCAGGAGGATACTTGAAGCTACATAAAAGCTTTTCAAAGCTCAAGGCCTCCCCTGCTAATGAAATGCATTGCACGAAAATCAAATAGGTCTTACTTAAACATGGAAACAGGTTGGAAGAAAAAACAGTTTAAGTGCAGAATTGTTCCAGGGTAGCATATGAACAATTCTGCATTTCATTAATGGACTACCTCTTAGAGACATATTGAAACAACACAAAGGAAATTAGATTAAGGTCAAGATATTTGATGAACAGACATTGTGAAAAAAACTTCAGACTGACACAGTACCCGTAACTGACCAACCATTGACCAGCATGGCCGATAGAACTTAGAGACCCAACTATATCACACCAACCCTGACCCACCCACAATACCCATACCTTCTTCTCAGCCTACTATAAACATGCTTCATTAGCACGAAACCTCATCACAAATGGCAAAGACTGGTCTCTGCCATTTGGTCGGTTTCGCCTTTCGCCCCGACCGCCCACAAGGAAATGGGTGGTTAATGGTCCAAAGGGTGGGCGTCCTGGTCAAACAATTGGCTGGGCAGGGGGAGGTGGGAGTTGTGTAGAGAGAGGTGGTGTGGGTGGATGATGTCTGTGTACCTGAGGTCAAAGGTCAGGGAAGATGGGAGAGTAGGTCTGTTGTAATAGACCTTGTGCAGATGTGGTCATAGTGTAGTCAAAGGGTTTGGTAGTGGGGGGAGGGGGGGATATAGAGAGGTGGTATGGATGGATGCTGTCTGTGTGTGTGTCTGAGGTCATAGGTCAGAGAGGATAGGAGAGTAGGTTTGTGGTATAGACCCTGTGCAGATGTGGTCATAATGTGGTCAATGGGCTGGACAGGGGGAGCTGGGAGCAGTATAGAGAGGTGGTGTGGGTGGATGATGTCTATGTGTTAGAGGTCAAAGAAGATGGGAGAGTAGGTTTGTGGTATAGACCATGTGCAGATGTGGTCATAGTGTGGTCAAAGGGCTGGACAGGGGGTGGTGGTAGGGTGGGATAGAAAGAGGTGGTGTGGGTGGATGATGTGTGTGTGAGAGGTCAAAGAAGGTGGCAGAGTAGGTCTGTGGTATAGACCCATGTTCCGACGTGGTCATGCGATCACTTTTTTAGGATCAGCATTTTGTGATCATTACCACGTGTCTATGAAATATATCCTAAATTTATTCTAAATGATATTATTAGTTGATTGTGTGATAACGTGAGTTTGTTTTAAGTAAGTATATGGAAGATATATTTGTTCCAAATGTTTCCGAACTGTAATCGATGAAGCTTTTAATTTGATCACATTATATTGTTGCAAGATGTACACAACATCCTTTCCTACATTCCTTACAAATCTTTCAAGCCTTAGGGGAACCTCGAGATGACACATTATAGATTCATAGATTTCCATATCGAATATGATTTATATTCAAAATTGAAAATAATCAATACAAACTACTTTGACAATAAGATGAAATATTTAGTTTTTGGTCCCGAATCCAGTGTTTTGGTGCCAAATTCAATGTTTTATCTGAGGTTCCTGGAGGCAGTTGGCAAACCTTGCTGCCAGAGCCGGGGGAGAGACACCTGATCGAATTTCCAAGGCTAGCCATAAATGGATTCCATATGGAATATATGCAGCCAAAAATAGGTTCAGGATAGATAATATGGAATCTTTGAACAGGTTAGAGGTTATCCTTACCATTGACTTCATATAAAAGATTGAATGTCAAATAGAGAAACTGTGAAGGAAGGTTAGCATACGAAGGTCAAAGATCACTAAAGAAAATATTTTTTTACCATTATATCTCATCTCATAACATACTAATTTCTTGATATGGATTTGTGGACTGGAAGATCGTGTAATGAAGTGAAGTCTAGATGTTAAATAAAAGATATAGTTCCTGGCTTCGTTGAACAAATGATGTCTTGCCATAAGAGGATCAACCAGTCGTGGCAATTATTGTTTTGAAGTTACTTGACTAAGGTGCGTGATGAGATTCGGTGGCTGGGCCTGGACGCCTATAGCTACTTTTCAGATGCCAATGTTGCTGTTGATTTTACCATCGGAAGGGGGAAATAAAGGTTTAATAAATTTTTCAATTATGTTTGGACGAGATACAATGTAAGTTTCTCTGCCGTATTCCCAGAAAGAAGTCAAACAAATGAAATATAACCAGCATCGTCAAATCGGCTTATGGAATACAGACTTAAGTCTAGCATAGCCTTTTTATTTGTGCCATCTGATGATAATACCAATAGACAGTGTGTCATAGGTCAGACATAAAAACTGTTCTTGGAGATACCGAGGGGACTGATCCAGTGGGAAAGGAAAGATGCTCTGTATAGATAGAGATGGCAGTTGATCTTTGAGGCATCGACTGCATACAAATACATTCAGTGTTAAAAACAAAGAGTCAGACAAGTAATGCAGACAGTAGTATATTTTATATCCAGATTTATTGTTTCTTAGAGAATACTAAGACAAATTATTTTCTAGCCCACATAACATTATGGGTCTACACCCCTAAATTCGACACGCTACAGGATCATCTTTTGAGATAAATACTAAGGTGCAGTTACAGGGCTAATCCTTAAAATCTGCAGACGACATAACCGTTATAGTGACATACGTGTTGGGCCTTTCTTAAATCAAAAAGTGACAGAGCTATTGCAATTTGACATGCGACATCAAGACCCCCTACCAGAGCCTCAGTGTTGCTATTTTGCTATTTCGTGTCGGCTCCAATTGAGGAAAAACTAATTTGATTACACTTGGCGGCCCACATACTCAGTAGTATTCTGTCCTTACACTGACCTCTGCACGTCCTGTACTTAAGAAGTAGCGGCTAGGCTTTCTCCCAGAGACCACGCAGAATGGCAAGTAGTATAGGGCAGTGGGGGTCGGCAGAGGGCTACTGAGGCTAAAGTGCAGATTCCACGACAAATTCACACAATTTCCTCTGAATAAAACAATGAATGAAATTGCAATTTTTTTCTGGAATTTTCATACGTAGTTACTGAGGCTAAAGTGAGGATTCCACATACGTGACGACAAATTTCAAAAAATTCCTCTGAACCAAACAACGAGTAAAATTTCATTTTTTTTCTGGAATTTTCGTACTTTTTTTTAAATGACAATTTACCTGGAACACTTTTCGAAAAAAAAACATAAATCATCGAAACTATGACAAGTTTAGGTAACAATGGGACTGGGAAAGTTTGATGGTGAAGCTTGAGTGGGAACCCTGATCTAGCAAGTGAAAAGTCAAAGGTTCTTTCACCTTAGACGGCATCCTGACTTCATCCAAATCAATCAATGGTTCTAGAGTCATCGATCCTTCCTTAAGGTCAATGTCAGACAAACCTGCTACTTCCTCCCCCACAAACACGCGCGATGCAGACTTAGTTTACTGAAGGTTAAAGGAAAGCTTGCACATAATTGCAGGATGGTTATTTTTCAATGAAATCAATTCAGCATGTTATTCACAGCTTATACTATTAATATGAGCAAAATCGAAGGAAAATTCCTATTTTATACACAATTATGGGACAACAAAAACTTGCATCTTTTTTCAATCTTTTAAGGGAAATCCCCTAATTTATGACGTAGGAAGGGGAGTGCCTGGGGAATCCCATCAGTCCCTAGAAGGGAATCCCCATCCCTGTAGAATCTGTAATTAAGGTTATGATTTCTCCCCCACATTTTTTTATAATTGCCTCATTGCACTCCATAATAAATTCAAATATATATCCATTTACAGCCATTCATTGATAATAGAATCCCAAATTAACTTTGGAGGGAATTCCCATAGCTGTGACGTAGCAAGGGGAGTAATAAGGAGCCCAGAATCCAGGGAATTCCCAAAACTAAATTCATTTCCTGTATAATTCCCTAATACCTCAACATTTTTACGTTTTTACTTTTTAAATAGTTTTAGAATACTTGAGTCAAGTCCATTACACAAAAAATAGCACTTCGTGAATTTATATGCAAGTTTTCCTTTAAGCTCATATAGGCACTATATGAGGCTATTGCGTCACTGGCTAAGTAGGTACTTTGTTGTTTGGATATGTTCTTATGATATCGATATGATTATATAATTGCTTTCTTGGCGTAAACGTATCGACTTGCTTCTGATTGCTGAGCTTCAGTTGGCAAGAGAAAATAAAGAATCGCCATTTTGAAGCAAAAAATGTATGTTTTTTTCCGCAAAGAATATATTCTAACATCATAACTTCATCTACTTTAATATTCCTTTCTAATACTAAATTAATTTCCCTAGAGTCTGAGTGCATAGTTATAAATATCTCATATAGGATATGGTGATTTGTTTTTTTGAATTAACCAGAACTGCTGTCATAGCAAACATTGAAAAACCGGTCAGTTAGTTGGGTTCTGAATGTTAACACACATCGGAGGGATTAATCAGACAGATAAGATGGTATTTAATGCATCCCTGAGCAACAATATACAAAAAAAAGAGTAAGTAGGCCTACGTGGGCCATATGAAGCATATTAATAACACGTTCTGCTAAAAACCAGTACATTGGGTGTTTTGCTGTTCCCATTCCTATTCTAAAGGGAGACATAAGTACATAGAATAAAAAACGTAATTATGTAAATTTTATGGGCACTAGGGGCTATTTGCAGTCTCAAGGTTAGTGCCATATCGTTGTCCATGTCCGTTGCCCATAGCTATACAAAGCAGATACTTAGTATAGACGTAATCCCTGTTATTATGGACCTTTAGATTGTAAACCGCCCCCGCACCCACCCAATAAACGATTTCTAAGTACATGTTTCCAAATCTCTCATACTCATAAATAATGGAAAGCTACCATGGAGCATTTTATCAGTGATTTTCTGTTTGTAATTAATATCTTTTACGCTAGTCTGAAAATGTATTCCTTTCAGAAAGATACATAAAAATTGATGTATAGGCCTATTTTCATTACTTTTGGGCGACATATTATCCACAATCGACCTGCAGGGCTTAAACCTACTATCCTTGGTAGGGAGAATTGAATACTAGCTAAGGCAGAATGTACATACCATCCAATATCAATCTTCCACAGCCATCCGTTAATTCTCCCCCACCACAGACTGGGTAGGCTGCCGCCTGGAACATTTGGCCAAAGCAGTAGAAGTGTGACTGTGGTTGCCATAGCAACCGTATCGATGGTACCGGTGGAGATTCTAAAGGGTGTCTGGTGGCCTGGAGAGGGAGGAAAATATTTTCAAAACTCGCAAAGAAAGCAGGGTTCGCTGGTACGGCGGTAATCAGGCTAAAGGGGCGGAAGGATTCCAGAACGTCGGGAACCAGTGGAGGCTCTGCGCATGCGCATCAGAGATTGGAGTTGGTTGCCATAGCAACAGGCGTCGGGTAAAAAGAAATAATTGATTAAAATCTCTCTTAAGGAAAAACAAACATAGGCCTTTTTACTCTTTTAGGCCTATATTTGCCTAAATTTGTCGTTTAATATGTCAATTTCTGTGCTTTCCAACTTGTCAAAAATGTGCCATAATACTTTTTTTTCTTTTATGTCTCTTTTTAGACGATGAAGTTTGTTATTGTCATTTTTGTCTCCACTCACGGATTTCCCTGAGTATTGAGCTGATAACCGTCATGATGGATGCCTCTTAAAAATGACCGAGTTTCTGACGTTATTGGTACTTTTTTGGAGTGTCGTGTAAAGTTTTTGAGCTGTCTTAACAACTTCTTAGAGCATTGCAGCGGACACTGATAATTCGAATCCAATTAAAATGTACTACATGCAAAGCTGTTTCCCACTTTCATGTAAGGATTCTGTCAGAAATCACGAATCGTGATGTTAATGCAACTGTTCCTAATTTTTAGGGGGAGGGAAAATATATTCTCATGGTATCGGTTTAAATAATACCACCATGGATATAGCGGAATTATCGTATTTTAGGCACCTGCAAGTTAATGTGGACTAGTTCTGTTGACAGAAACACAGGAAAATGTATAGAAATATACCCATTGGCCTATTTGCTAAATTCTTTACTGTAATGAATGAATTTTCAAACCAACTTAACAAATGATAATTACATACATTTACAAAATGAAAAATGAAAAATAATCATTAATAGTTTTCCTAATGCTAAACCAAAAATAATGCAATCTTTAATGAAAACGTCCATACTTAAAGACAATCGCTCCATTATAGTTCTAACGTTGACATTTGCTTTAAATTTTGGTAAATACAAGTTTAGGGTCTATAAATTCCAAAAATGAAGAAAAAATAGGGGGTCACCATGCTAACTTTTAAATTAAAAACATCACAAAATTAGCAAAAAACGAAAATTTCAGTATTTTCAGAAATTAAAATAATTTTAAGAGATTCCTTAATCACATTAACGAAAATCATTGATTATGTTTTTAACTCATTTGGATTTGAAGTAGATATGTTATTCTTTATATGTAATGCATTATTTGCCAAAAATACAAAAATAAACTTATTTTGGGGAAATTTAATTTGATGAATCTCGTCATAAAAAAAAGAAAATTCTTATTAAAATGGTAATAAAAAAATTGTCAACGTTGAAAATTACTTGAAATCCTTACATTTGATTGGAATAAGTGTTGTCTATCATTTAATGAAAAAAAAAGGGGGGGTCACCGACCTAACTTTTTCAGAAAATTGAATTAAGTACTTTAAGATTTAGATAAATTTCAAAGATATTTATGAGAATTCATTAATTAAACTGTACGCTCATACAATATTCCTCAGACATATAGTACCTACCATGACCTATATACATGTCCCTATATGTAAATGAATTAATTGCATAAGGATATAATGAGCAGAAACGATGCCACATCACCTTAAAGAAGTGCATCAATTGTTGCCAAAATGGGAGAGTAGGGTCGAAAATAAAACTTTTATTACAAATAAATTCATAATTAATTCAAAATTGAATACCTATCAATTCTAAGAAAATATATGGATTCCTGAGGTTCTGAGTTACAAGTTTGTCGCTTACAGTGTGATAATTGGATGCACAGGAACAGAGATATAAGCAAAAACGCATTTTCCCTCCATAGACTTCTATAGTTAAACATTGTCACCCTGGTCATGCTTCACTGCACACCCATACAGCCAGGCTGCGCATTGTGCATGCGCATCAACAAATGGCGCGATTGCCCTTAAGGAGGGACTTCTGTAGACATATTTTCCAGCACCTTGCTCTAAGCTAGTCTGCAGGCAAAACAAAGTAAATGTGCCATCCGTGGTAGGGAGAATTTAAAACATGTGTTCAATCAAAAAAGTCCCCCACTTCACCAGTGTACCAAGCCTTGAAGCGTATGGTGACCCTGGAGGTTGGGAAAGACTGATGGTGTAAGGGCTTCACATATCACGGCCCGAACAAGTAAACAAAGCGGGCTCCTTTAAGACATGTAATTTGTCTTAGCAAGATCCTAAAAGGTGGGCCATTATGGGGTCAAAAGGGTGATATTGTAAGTGGCAAGAATGGAGGGGGTGGTTGGGATTTCTCACAATTATGAAGAAAACCTCGTACAAAAGGTACATTTTCATGATTTCTGAAATTGGTTCGCATCAGGGATTTAGAATTTGTGTACCTTAAATTTCCCATTTAAAGTTATACAAAGTATGACAAACATATAACTCGATACAATCAAACGAGTAAGGTAAAGAAGAAACGTTAAAAAAGAAAGTGGTCGCCCATAACCGAAGAACCTGTAGGTTTTCAGATTTTTTTATCATTCTTTTTTTTTCCACTTCAGGTACCTCTACTTCTAACTTTGAGAAGTAGGCCTAATAGTCATTACATTTTATAGCACTTTAAGATATATCAGATGTAATCTATGCTATTTCAGATTTTTTCATTAACCCTGCCTTACACCCCTGCTAACAGAACATTAAGCGCGCCATAACATTCAATATACTTTGCCCATAAATAAGTCCATTGCCCTCCCCCAGTTACACATAAAATGGCTGGCCCTTAATTAGGTAAGATGGAGGAGTTCATTAGCTGGCAACATGCCAGGGCCGTGATGGGGAAGCGAGGGGGGGATGTAAGAAAAGAAAATTTAAGTCGGAATATTATGAAGATTGATTAGGCGCTGGTTGGGTGGAGGAAAACGCCCCTGGTTGTAAAGATAAGAGTGGGGAGGGCCCTGGGAAGGCAAGGCTTGGCTGTTCTCTAATTACCTGGTGTTTTGATGACTATGACTACCTGGGAACGTACCTTACGACCAGTTGATTGGCCTATATGGCTCTACTGTGGTTCAGCATTCTAGGTCTATCCCTTCTGTATTGCCATGGCAATATGTGGCATTATGTTATAGTGGGACTATAACACATTAATTTCTCTGAATTAGCAGAAAGTATGAATATAAAAGAGGCGGTATAAAGTCTAAGTCTGCGGGCGATATTGATACTATTGAGTATAATCATAATTTGATCTATGTTGATTAGATTTTTATATTAAAATCGCCGCCACTGCTTTGGTCAAGAACGTCTTTTGTGGCTAACTTAAAATGAAATACTTTTATCAAGTAACTAACATCACCTCTTTCGACATGTACATGTTTAGGGGAACAAGTCACCTATAGACCTTTTGCAGTGATGTCACTTAGTAATGTCAGTCACTGATGTCAATATAATAATTAACGTGACCTCTTTTAGCCTGTAGGGCATGTTGAAGGGAAAGCCTCCTATAGACCTCTTGCAGTGATGTACATTTCACTGATGTCATGTCAGTCAATGATGTCAGATAATGATGTCATTCAGTCACATGTCAGTGTCAAAGGGTGGCAGCGGTGACACAAGACTGCTGTAGGGTCCTTGGCCTAGGGCTGTGTCGTCTCCTACCGAATAGCCGCACTTTCCGTCATTTCTTCTTTCAGTGTTTACGAGAATAAGCCCTCTGTAGACCTCTTGCAGTGATGTCAGCCAGTGTTGTCAGTCACTGGTGTCCACATAATACAGCAAATAGACTGGGTTCGGCCCAAGGGATGGTGGGAGTGACATAAGAGTGTTGTAAGGGTCTTGTCCCAGGACTGTCAAGTCTCCGACAGAACGGCCCATCTTCCGCCAGCACCTGAAGCAGCTAATAGCCTGTGGCCGACCTTAGGGGTGACAGGCAGCGGTGACAGGGGACTGTTTTAAGGGCCTGGGCCTAAGACTGTCAGTTACCATAAAGAATGTCGCCATCCCTCGTCATTAACTCTTTCAACCTCTCAATGTTAAGAGGAACGAGCCCCTATATACCTCTCATAGTGATGTCAGTAAGTGACGTCAGCTGGTGATTTCCACCTAATCCAAGGAATAGACTGGGGCCGACCTTAGGGGTGACAGGCAGCGGTGACAGGGGACTGTTTTAAGGGCCTGGGCCTAAGACTGTCAGTTACCATAAAGAATGGGCCTAAGACTGCCAGTTACCATATAAAGTATGTCCCCATCCCTCGTCATTAACTTCGGCCTCTCAGTACTAGCGTTTAGGGGAATAACCCCCTATAGACCTCTCATAGTGATGTCAGCCACTGAAGTCCAGTCAATCATCAATATCCACCTAAACCAGTTACTAGACTGGGGCCGGCCTTATATTAGGGCTGACAGTGGTGACATGGGACTGTTGTCGGGGCCTTGACCGAGTGCTGTCAGGTCTTCTTTAGAGGTGGGTTTGGGGAGGAGGGGGAATGATTGGGACAGTGAATGTTCTCACTGATCTTCTATGGTCCGGGAAAAGAGTACCAGGTGGCGATTATCCCAGTAATATTAGATTAAAAAAGAGTATTCGGATAAAAGATGACAGAGACCCAATGGTCCAATGGTCACTTGAATCTATCATTTCATCTTGAAGTAAGAAAATATATATTCTTCAATGAAAAAAACTTATAAAATTCCCCGTGATCCCACTAGCATACACACATTCAAATATGTACGTGTAATGGGCTTCCTTAATCAAGAGTCGATTTTGTTGTAAAAAAAGTAAACCTACATTGTCCTATACTTAAGTTGACCCGTGGTCTCTTCGTAACTTTCAATTCTAGGGTAAAGGGGTAGGCACATGTTCTATAGCTAAGGTCTATATCCATATATTATGTTGTGAGTAGGGTAATTGATATGGAAGCTATATGGTTCACAGCTTGATGTACTCTGCAATTTAAAGACTGTATTGTCATTGCCATTTACTTTTGTTTCATGAAATGTACCATAGTTTACAATGTTTCCCTCTTTTTTCCAGGTAAGTGACGATCCATCTACTCTCAGCAGAAGGTCACAGACAGTCGGTGAGACAGATTTATAAAAACTTGATTGTCCTGACTTGGTAATTTGCCTTGATCACCAGCATTTCTATCCTAGATTCCTATTTTCCGATTTCTAAAAATGATGGACATTTGACCTCTTCTAAATGATACAATTTTCCTTATTTCTTCCCTGCTTAAACGCTGTTAGATTGTAACAAAGTATGGACAACGAGTAAGGGAAAATCTACCGTGTCACAGGGACATTTCAGTTAAAACACACGAAATTAGAATTTAAATTTCAGAGGCAATGCTAAAAAATAAAACAATTAAAACAGACAGAGGAAGATTTCATGAGAAATGGAGTAAACTCCAGGAGTAAGCCTGTCACGGAGCCCTGACAGAGTGGATTTAGGTGAAGGACAGTTCGGTAGATTGAGAGGTCCAACCCTGGGCCGGGATCGGTCCCAATAGTCACCCCCGTCCGCACGGACACGTTAAACTTAAGTCGATATTCCACTTGACGATTCTGACTGCCGGTTATTTCGTAATTTAAAACATCGTACCATTAATATGACAAAAGAATATCAGGGATGTAAGTTTTCAGACTTTTGTCTGGTTCAGATTTTTTTTCACATCATCACCTCAAATAAAGATTTCTAAATTAATTTCTGACGTCAGGTTTGATAATTTCGGAATATCTTTCTAGGAATTCAGATATTTACATTAACTCTGACTTACATCCCTGGAACATTCATTCTACATAACATTTAAAATAAAATTCTTATAATGAATAGTATGTTTATGATAAAGCCATGTTCACACTGCTGATTTTTGAAATGGGTAGTAAAATAGAGTTTTTAGCTGATATTTCGCATGCCTATTTTGCTGTCAAACAGTAAGGGGAATAAAGTTTCAT
Source organism: Lepidonotus clava (assembly GCA_936440205.1). Classification (NCBI taxonomy): domain Eukaryota; kingdom Metazoa; phylum Annelida; class Polychaeta; order Phyllodocida; family Polynoidae; genus Lepidonotus; species Lepidonotus clava. Next base: position 12,350,554 of record OW387141.1, read on the forward strand.
TATAGACTTGTTATATATAGCACCAGGAATGTCTTTTTAAATGTTATATATGCTGTATAGGCCCATGCAATATTTCAGGAAAAATGCAACAAACATAAAATCGCGTTATCAAAATCAGCATGTGAAATACAGGCTTTATTCGATCACTTACTGCCAAACACACGGCCACCCTCCCTCTACCCTCTAGGTTCTACTTACACCAGGCCAAAAACAGGTGTTCAATTCAAATACCTTGACCTACCCTACATTACAAAAGGATCAAATGAAATGATCTAATGATCAGGACAAATAATTGAAAACATAGCAATTAGAATTTGACACAAAAGAGGTTACAGGTACAACTGAAAGAAAACACGGGAGATTTTCAATGGTCACTCGGCGAGAGAAATGAAAGCTGATTGGAAGCAGAGGGTGCCCATCAAACCATTATAATTTGGTTTCTCCTCACCAAACCAAATCGACCATTCAAATTGTCCAGGGATTCGTCCAGTGTGAAACTAGCCGTCTAAACTTGCCCTGGTCTCTGTCCGGGTCGTGGAATAATGTGATAGTAGTGCAGGGAAAAGTGGATTTTAGCCGGGCACCGGTCTGTAATATTCTTCCTGGTTGAAGGAGGAGCGTGGGCGGTGTAGGGGGGAGCGGATGAGGGAGTTTTGTTGGGGGGTTGGGGTGGGGGGTTGCAAGCCGGTCTGTCACTAGGTCAGAAAATAATAGGTGGTATAAATGGTCATAGTAAGTTGGCTTTTAGTACATTTTTTTACCTCATATTTGTTTTTATCTATTTTTTATATATCTATGTTTTGTGAAGATAGGATGCACACGTTCATGTTGAATGAAACCTTGCTATTCCTCAGGCAACTATACAGTTCTATAATAAAGATTGGCTTAACACTGGTGCTTTTCTCTTAATGAAGAAGCACAATCATGGTGTTTGGTTCTCACTTGTTGACCCTATTTGCACAAGATCTATATGCATTACACTAGTCTCACCCTGCATGTATTGCGTTACTGTAATATCATGCGCCTTTAATAGCGCCTTCTTAGAAATTTGAATGTGTTTTTCATTATTGTCTCTGAATGTGAAAGAGATATATTTCTTTTAATTGTTTTTTATTGGGTCAATAATTTCGGCATAGCCGGTCTTCCTATTACCCCCACTTACATTCGAGTGTACAAACACTGGTTATAACACTGGTTATAACACTTTAATAACAGCTAGTTTTCAATTTGATGTCCAATTTAGAATTCATAATTATTGTGAATTTGACTTTAACACTAATGAACGACATTATTGAATGTCTTTTAGTTAAGTCAAACATAAGGAATAACGATCAAGATTATACTGAATAAGAAAACATACCGAAGGGCTTATTGGGGCTTAATTTCCAAGCATATCACTTTAACATAGACCCCACATCAAAGGATAGACTTTAATGACAGAATCAATACTTTACTTTGACTAAAATACTATACCCTGGCACCTCCTGTTTCCTTTTTATGAAGGTTTCTCCATAACATCTTAAGCCACATACCCACTGGGCGATTTTAACATGTTGACCGTCTGATCGGTGCTTAAGCCAGTTGAATATGCTCAAATAATCAGCCAAGTTTATGACCGATTCAGATTAAACATGAACATTTCAATACAGTATACTAACAGGTAATCATTAGAATCAGCCAAGTTTGGTTCCCAGATGTTTGTATTAAAATGGCTTAGTGGGTATGGGACTTAAGTATAGTCTTCCCCTTTATAAATCCAAGTGCTCAACTGTAACAGCAACACACTACAAATACAAGCCTCCTATCTTATTTTACTCCACATTGCACTCAAATCAGCGCGTACCCTTTAGGCGTAAAGTAAAAGCACCCTCCGTTAAGATTCTTATCGCTCTGAGTGCAGTTTCAGGTTCAGCCTAATGTGCTGCACCAGCCGTATTTCTCATTACATTAAACTTCGGCCCTTTTTTGTGCTCAGCAGGAAGGATTCAATCTTGCAGTTCTTCTGAAGGATGAGTATTTGTCTATTCTGCATTAATACATCCAGGAGGCATAATAGAAATGAGCTTTTGTCCTGGAATAGGAGGAGACTAATGGCAATGTATATTGATGATACAGGAATGAAATTGAGTGTTGGCAAAAATGGGCATTTTATGGAGAAAAACAATTGCAAGGCACAGAGGAAAGAAGACGTATAATGTGAAGCAAATTCTAATGCCTATAGTGTTAGATGTTGTCCAGATGACTTAACAATACCCAGAAAGAGATTGACCACCATTTGGTGATCATTTGATTCTTAAAAGCATGCAGAGTACAGTTTGATAATTATATGGCTTCTTGATATTCATCATGCGTCTTATTCTCATTATAAAAAAGGACTAGAGTTAGTTTGGTGGTCGAGCACTTGGCTGCTAATCCAAAGGTCCCAGGTTCGATTCCTGGCCCAATGTTGAAACAGGCTCATGGATTATGACAAGGCATGTCACATGTATCCTGCTCCTAGAGTAGTCAACAACATGCAAGAGGCCATGGTTGCGTAGTATTCTGTCCACTATGAACAAAACAATGCCAAATCTTAAGCCCCATACCCACCAGGCGACTTTGACCAGAGTTGGCCGCTTCACTGGTGCAAAAATCTGCTGATTCCACCAGAAGAATCCCCCGATTCTATGGCAGAGTGGTATCAAACATGTATATTTCAATATACCATACTGTCTGAGAATCTGAATTGGTGCTAGAATCGGCCGATTCTATGAGAATAATCGGCCGATTCTAGCCGGCCGACTCAAGCAAAATCGACTAGTGGGTATGGGGCTTTACTTGTGATTAATAAGAGCAGAGGTGACCCTTGGAAATGGAATACTCCTCTCTCATCTCAGCAATAGATGGTAGTGTACTACCCCAGAACAATGTGGAAGAACAGATGACTAGCTGCACAGTTAGTGTCTGCAGAATGTTGAAGTCCACGTGATACTTTATTAAGTATCATGTATACATTATGCAAGTTCTTTTTTTATATCTCTTCTGTATATGAAAAACTATCTAATGTTTTGGCTATGTTTTGATGGCTTATAACACCTTGGAGAATTGTCAGAATAGATATCAAAGAATACTTTTAATTCAATTCCTCTTTTCCTGCTTTAGGTAGACTGCGTTGTATTGGAAGGTTATAAACATAGAAGTAAAGAAAAACGTATGGTCCTGATATTGCCTTAAGGCAGCTGAAACATCAATCAAAGTGCAGCTAAGCACCATCATTTACCATTATCATCCCACCACACCTGCTTCCCTATACACTATTCCATGAACCCTTCAATAGAAGGGAACAGTGTATAGGCCTACCAATCTTTTACGACGTCGTTGCACGTGACAGATTGCGTGTGATATAATGCAGGAACTCAGTGTTATGATCTTAAAGGTTTGCAACGTTATGAGACGTACGACTATGTACGGTATGTCATAAAGAAACTAGATACTACCTATGTCAGATAAGACCTTATGTTACTCACCCAACGCAGTATCATATTTAAGCGGAAGGTTGTGAAAAAATACATAATGCTGTATTTTGTATCTTTCACCGTCTGAGAAAGTAATTCATTTCTATACACAACCCATATGATAGATACATGGAAAGTGTCACTTTCAGGTGAGATATAATCTTTATGACAATCATTTACTTTGATTCAAGTAGAGCAATTTGAAGAAGGGCCCTCGTCAAGGTATGGGACTTACAATCTTAACACATAGTATCTTGTTCAACACTTAATAAAATTGTTCTGGAGGACGTGGCTAAGTGATAGTGGGCACAGCAAAAAAAACAACAACAACAAAACTTGATGAAATTGTTGTAATCATTTCCAAGATAGTGAAGCACGTAATGGATCAGGTGTTATGGGGAGAGCGATCAGAGGTTGGTGTCTTAGAACAGTTCTCATCTCTCATAACTAATGTGCCTGTCAAGTCATTGCCACCCCAAGCTGTCTTCTCAGATCTTTATTGCCTCTTTTTGTCTTTACAACTTGATAGTTTATAGACAAAATACAAGTGGTGCACACAGACAGTGTCAATTCAAGATGAGAGAATGTCTATGATTAGCAATAATATCCATTCAAGGAAGGTAATGTTCAAATTGCCTTTTCAACACTTTGTAAAATTGTTGTGAGCATTTCCAATACATCGAAGTATGAAATGGATAGAGAGATGTTTGGAGATTGATCAGAGGTTGGTGTCTTGAAGCGGTCCTCATCTCTCATAACTTATGTGCCTGTCAAGTTGTCGCCACCCCAAGTTGCCGCTGCAGATCTTTAGCGCCTCCTTTTGTCTTTACAACTTGATAGTTTATAGACAAAATACAAGTGATGCACACAAAAAGCGCAATTCCAGATAAGAAAATGTCTATGATTAGCAATAATATCCATTCAAGCAAGGCAATTTGAAAGTTGCATTTCACTTACATTCTTAACATACATTTTTCAACACTTTGTAAAATTTCTGTAAGCATTTCCGAGACATTGAAGTATGAAATGGATAGAGAGATGTTCGGAGAGCGATCAGAGGTTGGTGTCTTAGAGCGGTCCTCATCTCTCATAACTAATGTGCCTGTCAAGTCATTGCCACCCCAGGTTGCCGCTACAGATCTTTAGCGCCTCTTTTTGTCTTTACAGCCTGCTCAAGGCGGCTCCATAGACAGTTTGGATCAAACGACCCCCACCAGGGGGTGCCACTGGTAGTGTTTAAGGTGCCAAGTGTGAAAGTCCTATATTTGTGAGGCATTTTAATAAATGAGATTCAATATCCACTGTGCAATACTATTCCTGTGATGTTCTGCCACATTGCTATTGAAAGTGACATACCATTGCTTAAAGTGTAGATGTCGCAGATAAAGAGTTATCCAGCGATATTATTATATTGGTTTAAAGCAAATCGCAAGGACACCCCATAAAATAATGTAAAGAAAGCAAAACGGGTATATTCATGGGTTAAACGTAATTGTGCATACTGCATACAACTTAGTCTTATATGGTAGAAGATAAATAAGATGTACAAAATAGTATAACGGCTAAGGTTAACCCCTTTTACCCAGTACAAAGATAAAGTGGGATAAAGGCCTTTTTCATGTAATTGTTAGATTACGAGCAATCTGTCTTGTAGAAAATAAAAATGTGCCAAATCATTCCAACTAAATATATATCGAAAATTGAAAAATTTCTAAAATGAAATATGTGAAGAACACATGGCGAAGTACACTCTCTTTGAGGTGTGATGGAAGTCATGAAAGAAAGCTCAGTAACAGGTTTTGAGTGGAGCTGGGGGAGGCGGGAGGTGGGAATCGTCTCTGCGGCAAAGCGATGCGTGCCTGGACCAAGGCGCTGAAAGGCCGTTAGAAAGTTGGCGGAAGGGTTGTTGTTGGCAAGACCAGATCATGGGCGTTTGGTACGAGTACTACCCTTAGAATGGCATCCTTCTAATTAACACATTATCGTATCTTTTGGGGATTGACTGCATGAGTGAAATTACAGCTAATTGGGTGTGGTTCTCAATGGTAATGTTTTATTATTGGGTATATTTCTAAAGCGTCCTTTCAGTTTGACGGAGGAAGATAGAACATTGTGAGATGTTTTTTATTTCTATTATGTCTATTGCATTGCTACATCTATTTTGGGAAAAGACGTTATCAGCAAATACATTCCAGTATTCTGGACATGATTATTCTTAATGAGCGAATTGCTAACTTGATACGTGAGTTTCAATGTGTGAGTACCAATGTGAGTTTCTTAATTTAAAGGAGAAAAATCAGTAAAGAGTAGTAGTTTCCCATTTATGTTTACAAATATGTCAAGCATGAAAAGGGATAAATTGTCTATCCCTCTCAAGTACATAAACCATAGCAAACCAGATTTGTAGAGCATACAAGGAGTTTTACCTAGTGAGGGTATAAAACTAGGCCTATGCATTAGTCATATATAGCTACCAAAACATCTTTTTTGAATACCAGTTCCCATATATATATATTGGTCTAGCCACAACCCTCCATACCTACCTAGCTCTGATGATAAATAAGACCCTAGTGAGATCGGTCTGTGCATGCTCGGCAACCATCACCTAGCGGGTCAGTGAGGAACCACATAACCTCCAACCCCCATCAAGCCTCATTTAGATCAGGGCTGCGTTTCTGACTCAACCCCGTTGCTGGGTCAGCTAACTTATATTTTAGTGCCAAACTTACAGAGGGGGGTTCTCATGAGCCAAAAATAAGTCAGCCCTGATTGGGTTAAGGGCAATTGGTTCAATACACACACAGGGCTAATATTTCCTGGGGGACCTTCTCCTCCCTTAGCACATTGAAAACACATGTATTTCTTTATTTCACATATTTTCTCATGAAACATTAGATCATTTTATGTATAAGCTATGTCAAAAATTAGCTTATTCCTGTGGCTTTCCATTGGTGTATGATTTCACCCATTTCATAATGATTTAGATAACAAAAATTGTCATGAAAAAAATGAAGTGTGTGCATTAGAGCATGACCATTGTCAGGGCCTTTCTGGTGCACCCAGACAGTGGGCAGACAGGTCATTGTGATTGACAGGTGAAGGCTCATTGACTACTGAGGGGCTATAATTACTGGCACCGGTCTCAACGACCACTGGCACCAGTGTTACATAATCGTTTCAGGGCCACCAGTAAGTCGGGCATAACAGAGGTATCTTAGCAAACAGACACTATCTTCACTGAAAATGGGACAGAGGTTTTCTAAACACTATTTAATAGGTTCTAAGTTAAGATTTTTGTATTATTTTTACATGTAACTCTAGCTTAATATCTCAGCTTTCAGAATATAGTGCCATCTTTCTAATGTTTTAAGACATTCTTTAGTAGTTTCACATTTTTGTACATATCCATAGACACTTATTGTTGCATGAGAGGAGTTTTACAATTGAGTCAAAAATAGCCTGTTCTTGGCTAGCTTAGACTTATTTTTAGCTGACTTGAGAACGGTTTTAAATGCCATTTAGAGGGTTATTTTTAGCAGCCAACTAAGAGAGGCCAGCTGACTGCACACTCAAGAACACAACCCTCAAAAATAGGGTCTAAAAATATAAGTTAGCCAAAACAAGGTTAAAAATAGGCACTCAAGAACGCAGCCCAGGGCAGTAATTCTCGCCGACTCTCGTGCCCAAATCTCGTAAGTCACGTGTGGCCTAATTACAGACGCGGCGTTCTATTTCTACCGGAAGTCGCGTATAGCGGCACCTTGCCATGTGAATTATTGCTACCACGGATAGTTGTTTTCAGTGTTTTGAGCAGCTGCAGGCTAATTTTTGACAGATTTTTTCGACAAAAACCATTAAGAAATTATAGAACAAGTAATTGTTATATATTTATTAATGATAACTAAATTTTCAAACAATATTGAATATATATGTTTACAAATTATGAAATAATGAACTCTTGCGGTTTTTTTCCCTACACTTAAGAACAAATAATGAAATAATTACTGAAAATTATTATGCTAAATCCTTGTGATTTGTGATACCCAGCATGCATCCTGATCTAGGCTAACCTGCAGGTAAAATGTGAAAAAAAAACCTGGCTATCCGTGGTTTGGAGTATTGCTGGTCATTGGGCAGTGCTTCTGGTTTAGTTGGAATCTGTTGCAATATACAAGATACTACCATAGACATGAGAGATTCTACTCAATCTGATTGAAAGAAATATTTTGGTTTAATGTTCTGCGTCATGGGCAAGTAGATAAATTTGTTAGGGATCTTTGGCATGCGGTTTTTGAGATGCCAAAGAAAATAAGTGGTTTATGTTGTTTGAACTCGAGATTTTGGTCATCATTGCACAAATCTCAAGTTGGTGCCATTTTTGCCAAAAATCTGCCTGAAATTGGTCAAGGTACCCATAACCTGAGCCAAACATGCAAGGAAATACAACTTTCAGCCTGTATTTAACTAGGTAGAAATAACAAACTACCAAAGATGGGTAGTCTTGGCTGACAAATTTCGAGAGGATGTTGATTTCAGATATGAAACCGTACTCACGATATATAACAACATGTTGGTAGATACCTGTAGGAGTACGTGGGATCTTAAGCTTGTGCAGATATTAAGCTTTCTTGCCAAACATCGGCAGAATTCCCCCAAATCGCAGGCCAATACCACAGAGTGGAAAACAACCTTTATCCTGGTGCAGAGAAGGGCCCTCAGGTAGTGGTCAGAGGTGGGGAGGGGCTGCTGGTCAGGGAGGGTAAGGGGGGCTGGAATCAATGTGTGTGATCACACCCTGGGCATGTGCCCTGATGACCTGCCCTCTCAGTTCCCGCTTCACACAGATGGGGGGCGCTTCGATCAGGGGGCTCGTTAACCAGAAACCTGGTGCCAAGCTTTTCTCTGCTTTCTCTCTTTTTTTCCCCCTTTTTTTTTTGAGGGGGAGGGGATTCTGCTGAGTAACCAGAAAATGGTAGCCATTCTAGGTGTTTCTTTAGATGTATGATTGCTATATATCTGTCATCTTGATTGAATAGGTCTGGGTTACAAAGGAGCACTGAGAGTCTAGCCTGCTGTACACTACTCTTAACTATACCTTTCAATGAAACAAGGCTAAAACTGTTGTAGAAGCACACTTTTTCTGTTGATGCTGTCCAGATAAAAAAAATGTCTGTTCCTATATGACATATAAAATGCAGTTGTCCTCAAAGAACATAAATAAGGAAAATTTGTAATGGTTCTACTCATTCAGTTAATCACTGAATCATATGTTATTTTTCAAATGCTTTGTATTTTTACACAAAAACTGGAAGTTGGGAGGCACGCCGATCTTAAGTTTTAGACAAATTGGAGTAGCAACGTTTAAAAAACACTCAATCTTGATGCACAATACATGGAACTATAGCACTCTGATGATTGAGCCATGCCTGGACCTGGAAAGTGGTACACATAAAGTCAGAGATCAGCTCTTGCTGATTTATATTAAGACATGATTTCCAAGAGGATGCTTGAAGGGGCAATACATAACATTAAACAATAGTCTTTCTCACTTTAGTAAATACCAACTTAAAGGAGAGATCTCTTCAATACTACAACAGTGTTAGAAAAGGAGACACATCACTCTTATCGCCTGTTTCCAATAGACACTCATAAAGGAAACTACCAAACTTTAATTCGCCGCCATTTTATGGTCCCCGGCTAACACGTGACCAAATGAAGCCAATAAACGCGGCTTTTCCTGGTGCCAACTTCCGGCTGTTTGTCGTCTGCTCCTGTCAATCATTTTTCCCGCGGGAACCATCCCAAGATGGCCGTTCCTGGCGCACTGCACTGTGGGATATGGTTCGCGAGGGACATTCTTTATGCTACACTGAGCTTTATTGAAAAGGAAACTATTGTGTTTATCCTTACAGTGAATCGAGCGTTTCTGTTAGACTGCCATAGTCGTTTGCTTTACCACAATTACCATTACCCTTGTAGGTTGTATGTGAGCATTCAGGGACTCTATCCCTCCTCATTTATATTCTGTCCATAGAGGTCCTTTTGACATACGTGTACCATCCACTATCCACCGCCAATGGACTGTTGCTCGTGAAAACTACTAAAATGTTTTTGTCAATCTCTTGAGGTATTTGAATAAGATAGTGCCACAAAACATATAATCATAAAGAATTTATTTGAAAAAAGAGGCATAATTTCCTTTATTGTCGGTCAAGATCAAAGGATTGAAATTCATGTGAATTAGAATTTCTTAATCATAAGAATTTGATTTACAAAGTTACTCTTGAGATAGGACTTTCTATAAAATTAATGTATTTCTGTAACAAGTTAACCTAAAAGAATAACTTTATAATGACCAAGTCTAAGAATGATAACTTATATGATATTTATCTCTGGTTTGGATTTGACCTATCAGTATCCTTATGAGCTACTTTCATAAGGTTTCCCGTGGGAACTTCTATCATCAGAGAATAATGAGACATCAGAAAGCCTTAATGTGCGGAAGTGTCAGTGAGTGGCGTATCATGTGTCTGGTACACTGACTATAGACCTTATACATATGATGTCCTATATTGCGACTCAATTAAGGAAAAATAAATTTGGCAGCTAATTGGTGATCAGTACCCTACCATCATGAAATTACATTTTGTATACATATTTCAAACCATAAACAAACAAATGTCAAGCTGATTTTCATACATGGTTAATCAGCATTTATCCATACAACCAATATCAGTGTTAGATGACATTAACCCGTCTGCATAAGGTCTATAGTCTTCCCTTTCTTGATTCGATAGACAATGTACTCATGAAATTGCGCCATTACCCGGGCGGAAATAGTAACTGTGAGATGTATGTGAGTAATGTTACTATAACTACAGGACTGATTACTCAGCAAACAATGAACATGTTGGGCCTAGGATATTGGATGCGTCAAAGCTAAACAGAGTGAATGCATGGGATGTTGCTAAAGTTCTTTGTTATAACATATGATTGCACATTAGTTAAAAGACTGTGGATTGATCTGTGTTGTTTAAGGATTCAATAATAATTGGGTGGAAACTATGTGAAAGGTGTTTTAGAAAATACAAGAACTGAAGCAGTTTTAACAGTGTGACACATATTACAAAAAGTGTACCCCTCCTGTTTTATTCTACATCCAAATCTGCATAGCCTAATAAAAATGAACATGCGGTTAATTGTTGTTTTCTTTCTAAGAAAATTGAAAGAGTATCTTGCTTGGGTGTGGCCATCAGTCTTGAGACTTTTTTCAAATTGACAAACCCACATAGGCCTATAGCCCTAGCTTAAAATCAATAGTACACCCTCCTCCCTGAGGAATGAAGCCTATTCTTCTCTCCTTTGAAGATAATGATTGAGGACAGCCACAATACAGTATAGAAACCATTAGTTTCCTTGGGCTAGAGGATAGGTAAATACCCTTATTGAGTGGGGAGAAAAGCTGCCTCTCTCCTTTCCCTTCCTCCTCGGGGGGCTGTGTTGCTGATGTAGACCCTTTTGCATGACAATCCTCATCGTCCCCTATATTTAAATGTTAAGCAGGATACCCACAAGGCAATTGTCATATGAATCGGGGAGCAAGTTGGCCGACTTTGTTGGGCATCTCAAGTCGGCCGACTCTGTCAGTGTTAAAATATCAACCATGCTTGATATGAATCGTTGCTGAAAAGTCAGCCGACTCAAGTAGGCAGACTCTTAGCTGCCGCACAACTCTGAGTCAACTATGCATGCTGACACACATTTGTGCTAAAATCGGTGCTAATCCAGCACATTCCACCAATTTCAATGCTGATTTGAATACCGACTTGCTTAGTGGTATGGCACTTCACATGTAGTGCTGGGTCGAACATGAATGTTTTTCTGATGTGAAACATCTATAAAATGACCAGAAAGGACTTTGATTTTCCCCAGTAATTACCAAGAAGGTTTGTAGTGCAAACTTGATGTTCTCTTTTGATCATTCCTCTAAGGCAGCACGCAATAGGCACATGAGCGAGGCAGAGTGCTGTTTTTGTCAGAGATATAGAGCCTATGATCTGAGCAGTACTATAGTGTCCCGAATCTAGGGCTTTCTTAATGCCTGTATTCGGTGCATACTTAAAAGATGCATGCCTCCGAATCAGTATAGATGGCATCTATAAATATTTTAGGAAAAATTATCCGCGTTCTGGGTGCACTTACTCTCTGCCTCGCTCATAGATCAAGAAACGTGGTTAGATCATGCACTTCGGTTCAAGGATACATCATTGATAGGTATCATAACCTGAAGGAGTATAGTCTGCTCTACAGTAGATTCTTCAGGTTTCAGACCGGCCAGGGTTTGGTTCCCGGTAGCTACCTGTTAGACCACCTTACCTTGCCATCTTTTCTACCACCATAGATACAATCATACAACTTAACAGTCAAAATAACCGGAGTTGGTCTTGATAAAGCTGAACAACTGCTGAATAGACCTTAAACTCTAACACATCATCATCATCCTGCCAGCTCCCTGATGGTCCATTCTGACCCAGATAACTTCTTGCAAAATGGGTATGTACACCCACAACAGTCCATAGCTTTTATTGGCCACTTCAAATCTCTTAAGAATTTTTGGTTGGCCCTCTATAATTGGCATGGGTAACCCCTTTGATGGTTGTTACAGTGTTGGCTTGTTTATGGTCCAACCTACTATAAACCATCGGCCCCAAAGCATGCTTGGATATAGGACAGAATTCCCACCTAAAATGGTGGCTCGTCACAGTCCTAGTATGAGTGACTAGCGGACTGGGATGGAAATACAGTCTTTCCCCTTGACTGCATGGAAAACGAAGCTTCTGATGGCAACAAAGCAGTGTTTATTGATCTAGGCTTAAGATAACTACCGTCCCTCATTCTATTTATAACTCATTCTATCACCAGGCTTCCGCTCTTTCATTCAATTTTCTTTGGTCTATTTTTTCACAGAAAGGACGCTTTAAATGTTTGCGCTCCCTACGGTTATTCATGGGCGATTGATCCAACTGGAATCTAGGCGCGACCTAGAAATCCTTTTATTTTATTTAAATACTGCAGTGACACTAGACTATTTTAAAAGTCATTTTCAAATGTTGTCTTTGATTCATTATGACAACCTAGGCGGTTTCAGGATTTTGGAAAGGGAGTGCCCACATGATGGGCTAAGTGATACAAAATTATACATTTGAGTTTGCCACTTTTTTTAGATTTGTGTGGTTTAGTTGTTCACCAAAAGTGGAGGGGTTGGCGAGAGAGTCCGGATACCCTGCAATCCTCTCCTCTGGATCTGCCCTAGAACCTAGTACTATCGATGTTGTTGGCAGAGTTCAAGGTACCAAAAAGTCCAGAACTTTCTGTTCACACAAAAAGTTGAAGACACTAAAATATTTTTAAAACAGTATTTTGATAAGAATTTATATCAACCATAATGATGGCTATGTATCCATTTTAGTGGAGAAGGTGCTGTTTCAGCTTGATTAAGCATCATGCAACAGCTGTAGAAAGTATGTGCTGCCAATATAGCAACAGATGGTTCAAGGTAAGAAGCAGGGACCAGTGTAGAAGGAGAAAATCAATATGTTACCACCAATACTTGGTTTTTGATGAGATGTTATTGCGTCTTTCTGCCTTCTTATTATTTAAGTTATGGCATAGTGTGACAGAGCTTGTCTCTGCTTGTGTTGTGGACACATAATTATCAATGAAGTCTCATCTTTGGATCAATTATTCAAAATAAAAACCCGTGCTAATTGTAAAAATAGCACGTTCTAACTTCTCCCCAACATGCTTCCCCTTACCGACTCTCTCCTATCCCTTTTTCCTCAACTGTCTAGGTATTATATTACCTTTTGGCAACACCCTAACAGTCTTAAGGGCCATACTCACTAGGTGATTTTGCGGGCGACTTTGTGGGTGATTGGAGCACAGATCATTCTGCCACTGTGTCGTCCAACACACGATTGCCTAGTGGGTATGGCCCGTTATGATATCTCAGCCATATGCTGCTGCAGATTTGAATTGCTTAATTTTGTTCTCACCCTCTCTCAATACTTAAGCCTGAACCATCCCCTCTCCTGCCTCATCCCTTCATAATAAACACCCCTCAACCCCATAGACTGACCCCTCCCCCTTCCCTGCTGTCCAACCACCATAACCCATGAAATGTCACAAAGTCCACTAATGCACTTTATCTCCGTCCATTTAGTTGCCTCCTTGTCTCATTGCCATCTCCTTACCCATACTCCATGAACCGCTCCTTGCCTTGTTCCCAAAGCAGTATAACTCTTACCATTGGTCATATTGTTGTAACTGATTAGGTAAATGAGGCATTTTTGGATAAGTGTCTCATAATAACTGACGTTTTTCTGACAAAAATGATGGTTGTCATTGCAAAAGAAAACCCCAAAGGTTGGATATTTTTTCGTTTTAACACTTTGTTTTTGACAGAACGAATTACAAATCATGAGATACTAGCCATAAATTGCTTGATTCCCTAATCAGTTAGGAAAATATGTGACATCTACCTCAGCCTTAACCCCACTCCCATAGTCCTTCCCCTATCTGACCCTGACCCCTTTACCCCTAATGATGTAGGCAGACAGCCCTGGAGCCCGCCCAGGAGCAGCTCTGGAGGTTAGACTGTCAAGCCAGGCCCACCTTTCTCAAAGTGAGTCTGTACACCACCAACCATTTTAGTTGAGAATTCCATTCTGTCTCCCAGCATGCTTTGGGGCCACTTGTTTATGGCAGGTCGGACCATGAACCAGCCAGCAGGCAAACAACCATCAAAGGGTTACCCATGCTAATAAAAGAGGGCCAGAAGAATAATCCTTAACAGTTTTGACCTGGCCAGTGACAGCCATGGACGCTAGTGCATGTACAGACCGATTACAAAAGGTTTGATCTGGGTCAGAATGGACTACCTTGGAGGTGAGCTCACCGCAGGCCCCATCCGCCAGCCGCAGGGGATAAAAATCTGATCTATAAATAGCATCAGTCCCTCTGACAGAACCACTAACAGATTGAATAACAGAGTGCAGATGCTATAACATGATTTTCTCATGCCTGCTTTAGTGCGGTAAAGAAGAAGTACATTATGGTGTTTGCGATAAAGTTATGTTCTAGCTTGTGGCTCAAAGTGATCTCTGCCTGAACTATAGAAGCTCGTCTCCCATTTGACAATAGGAAATCCTCCCTGTTTTGTTTGAAATTTAAATAGCACAGAAAACAGTTTCACCTACCTTCAATTTGATCTCATATCACTGGAAGGAGTGGAAACAAAAAAAAACAAGACTAATTCGTCCTCAGACTTACACACAAAAGGAACGTTGGAAAAAATATATAGAACAAGCTTTATTTCCCCTATATCACCTATTATGTAGGTCAAAGCCGACGACTTCCTGGCGTACAATCCATGTTTATGGTACCCTTACTGTGATGTGTACATATCTTTTATTTATTTTATAACCTCTATTTTACTGTTACCCATCTGCGTAGCTGTCCCAGACCCACAGAAGACGAGACCCTGTTTCTTAAGTCCCATTCCCACTCAACGACTTTAGCAGCAACGGGCGACAGAGAGAATTGGCGGCAAAGTCATTGTGTGACTCAGATATCAACCAAATTTGATATTTTACCAGCGATTTTACCAATGATTTTACCAGCGATTCTGTTGCCAGTTGCCCGTCGCTCAGAATGCACACCATAACGAGAGGGAGTTGCCCAGCAATTCCATTGATAATTCAGTCATCCAACAACTTTGCAGCCGATTCACCCAGTCACCCATCGCCCATCGCTGCTAAAGTTGCTTAGCGGGTATGGCCCTTTAAACACAAGAGGTCAAGTCTACGAGGTAATTTCTTTTTGTAGCTCATCATGCACCAGCAGATCGCTTTATTTGCTGTGGCCAAGAACACTTGGAACACCCAGCCATAAACACAAAGGTCAGATGGCTAAACTCAGCTCTACATTTGCTTAATCCCAGAGAAATAGGTATTATCCTAGAGTGTGGCATATGCCAGGCTATCCTTAGGGGGCTAAACCAACGGGCCGATTTTCACTCTTTCTCTTGTCCATTCACCATTTTTCCACACTCTTATATCTGCTAGCAGTTTACACCCAGTGTCCAATAGAGTAATAGTGTAAACAGTTTTAGGAAAGTGTGCCATAAAAATGCCAATGTTTTCTGAAAATGTTAGTTTTGCCATTATTTCACCATCAGCCATTATCCTAGCAGCTTACACCCAGTGTCTACTATTAATGTGAGTAATATAAGGAAAGTGTGACATTTAGATTAGTAATGTCTTTCTAGTACTGTTAGATCTGCCATTTTCCAACTTCTCACATTCTGTTTGCACCCTATATTATCAGTGTGAGTAGTATAATGAGAGTGTGCTAAGTAAAATCTAATGTTTTTCTCTGAAATTGTTAGATTTCCCATTTTCCCACGTCCTCACATTATCCCCACAGTTTCCACCGAGTGCTCCATATACTATTTATGTTAGTAGTATACGAAAAGAGTGACAATATTTTAGGAACGATACGCGTCTGTTCTCTCTCAAGCAGCAACCGTGAATGTGGCAATATTTTGTCAAGATTGATAGATCTGCCACTCTTCCACATCCTCACATTCAGGTGGCAGTTTCCACACACTGCCCCATATGTTATTTGTGTGAGTAGTATAAGGAAAGTGTGACATGTAAAATGCAATGTTGTCCTAAAATTGTTAGATCTACCATTTTACCACATCCTCCTTTCCAGATAGCAGATTACACCCAGTCCCCCATGTATAATTCTTAGATTTGTCAATTTCCCATATCTTGACACTCTACAGGCAGTTTACACTCAGTGCCCCCACATACTATTAGTGTAAGTAGTAAAAGAAAAGTGTGGTCAGGTGCAGGGCCCTGTAGGCCAGGCTGGCAGGCTCTCTGATGTCTGGGTCGCATGTCAGTCCTCCCACCCCAGCCAAGAACCGGGAAAAAGATATGAAGTTTATTTGCTATCTGGACAGCCAGACATCACATAAAACAGCCCGATCCGACAGGTTAGCTTATTGATATGGTGGCTGAATGTGTGTTCTATCAGTACAGAGCATGTCACATGAACAGGATATATTTACTGCTTTCTGGGGATTTCTGATTGTATCAGCATCTTTACTTAAGTCACTGTTTTTCACAGTATGAACTTCCTTATCACTGGAAATCTGTGGGTGACGCCTATAGAAACTCAAGTTTTAATCAAGAAGTTATATAGTATTCTAGGGCCATATTTTCTAGCTGATAAGGCTTATCATGTGTATTGAGATTGATGGCTCAATATCAGTGAAACGCTCTTGTCTAAAAATGAATAGTGACATTATTGTAAGAAAACCTCCAAGCACATTGTCAAGTGTAAAAACTTTATTGACAGACAAAATTGCTAACCATGAGATACTTAGCATGTCATACATAACTAGCCTGACCAGTTGCCAAAATTTAAGACAGGGTTCCCGTTTCTGATACTTATATCTGTAGAGGAGGTATTTTGATTTATAGCACCCGCTCCACACCTGATCTACAATATTATGAACACATTCTAAGACTTTCATTCCTTACTTTTATCCGCAATTCTAACGTAAAGCAATTCAAATTAAATTAAATAAGTTCTTGAGTCATGTGTAAGACACCATTTCTTTTTTAAAAAGGTAATGGAACGATGATACCTTTCAAACTGATGGCTTTAAGATTCGACAGAATTGTTGCTAAATTTGCACTCTGCTATTTTCAATTCTTCATTATTGTTGCAAGGTTCATAACTGCACCCTATTATTGAGCATTATATTGATTCTGCTGACTTTGCAGTTATCCTTCCCAAATGGGATAGTGAGTGGAACTATTGGGTAATGCCCAGCTGTGGAGCAACATCTACGGAATAACTCCATTAAGTATAGTCTATATTCCACATGCCAATTTTACTACCGATTTAGAAAATCAGCAGTGGGAATTAAGGTTAGATATAGACGTGTTATACATCACTAGAAAGGTTGTGCAATTTTCTTTCAAATGGTATATAGGGCGTATGGTTTCATGCCATATTCTTGGAGAAAATCGAACAAATACAAAATGCCAGCATCAAAATTGGTAGATGGAATACAGGCTCGAAAGGTGGAGGCAGCAGCTTTCTCGGGTAAGCCTAATGCGCTTTGCCCCTGAAAGCGAGCAGTATTACTATTATAGGCAGGGAGCCCGCGCAGCGAAAAGCCACAGGAAATTGAGGCTTTTGTTTTAACAGTTGTGTTCTGCAGGGCTATGCCAAAGCCCGTTTAGTGCCTTGGGGAAGTGGCTTATCAAGGCTGCGCCAAGGCAGGGGATATAGATGTAGCTTTACAGAGTAAAGCCCCATATCTACAGAGCGATTTATGGTCTGAATCGCTGATAAGGTTGGTCGACCTCAGTTAACCGACCACTAAATCA
The DNA here is from genome assembly GCA_936440205.1 of Lepidonotus clava. Lineage (NCBI taxonomy): Eukaryota > Metazoa > Annelida > Polychaeta > Phyllodocida > Polynoidae > Lepidonotus > Lepidonotus clava. The sequence continues at coordinate 12,368,519 of OW387141.1, forward strand.
AGCATCCTTAATTGATACAGGGATGTACATTTCCATACTTAAATCTAATTTCAGACTTTTTCTTTCTTTCAACATCTCTGATGATAACTTCTTACATGAGGTTTCATAGTATTCTAGGATACCTACAGATTTTCTTCATGCATTTTCAGATTTGTTTCATTGACTCTGAAGTATGTCTCTGTTGATATTTTATCACTGATTCTACCTGAAATCGGTGGATGAAAGCTGAATTACAGGTCCTTCTCTTGGTATGTAAATCAGTGGTGCAATCTGTGATAGAATTGGAAGGTAAATAATCTTATGACTGTGCTACTAGCAGTCAATGAACTTTAAATCAGCCTTAGGGGTATAGAGCTCAAAACTCTAAAGACAAACTGGAAAGGATTAGCAGGGCAATATGATATAACTACAATATGGGTTCTAGGAAAGCAGTATAATTTGTCTCTCTAAGTAGCCAATACCTGTTAGAATACCCAACCGAAAGCCTTCAAGCTAATTCCTGAAAGAAACGAACTCCTTAAGCCCATACCGATTTCAATACTGCTGATTTTGTATTTGTTTGATTTTCTCTGAGAATATGGCAGGAAACCATACATCTTATATATCATTTGAAAGAAACTTTGAAAACCTTTCTATTGATATATAATTTGTCTGTAAAGAAACATAATTCCCACTGGCGATTTTTAAAATCGGCAGCAAAATCGGCATGTGGAAAACGGGCTTTGCTTTAATATGTGTGACTTATGAATATAATGAGCTATTTAAAAAAAACCAGAAATACTGTAGCCACATTGAGATGACTAGCTGTGGCATAGAGTGATGTTGTCCATAAGACTGTACAAACAGTTACTATGCCTCATTTCTTTTGCTGTTTTCCATTTTGATGTTGGAAGAGGCCAAACACATTACAGGTAGAAACAGTTTGCACACACTCACATAAGCAGTGCCACAATCAGGACTTTCCCATTGCAACATCATAAAGTTTGTTATCTTTACGTTTTATGATCGTTGTTACGACAGACAGCAGGTGCTACACTTGGCAGGTAGAAGCTTATATGCCCTGAAGGAGTCACACTCTAAGGCTGAAATTACAGCAGGGAACTTTCAGAATGACAGAACATTAAAAGTTATTGTTCATAAAGTTCAGAACAGGAAGAGTTAATGGCATGGGGGAAAAGGAATTGGATTACACCTTGAGTTGAATTGAGGTATAGAAGACTTAAAACGAAGGCAATGGTAAAGGTGTCCTTTTGGCCTAGACAGGAAAAACAGTATAAAACTGTTTTTTAGGAACAATTCACTTTAATAGATATCAAAGCAAGTTTATGTATGGCCTAGGAGTATGCAAGAGTAGAGGACTCCCTTCTGAGAGGTAAAAGGATGAGAAATAACCGCATCTATTGATCTTAAGTCTTGAAAGAACGCTGTTGTTATTTATTGGATCATTTTTGCCACAAAACACCATCTCAAGGAGACACAAGTCATGTTAAACAAACTAAAAACTGTATTATCCAGGGATGAAAGTCTTCCAGTTTTTTTTCTGGATTTCCAGTTTTCCTAAGGCAAATCCTTTCTTTATAAAATGTACTGATCTGAAGAAAAATAAATTTCCAATAGCACAGATTTCACCACTTATGATTATATACTAGGTTTGGGATGAGCAATAATAATCTCACGACTCTGGTTTCTCCAGTCAATGCTTTCAGTCATCTATGCCTCCAGTGATTTCCAGTTAAAACTGGAGCCTCTAGCCTACTGTGCCCATACAGGCCCTTTCCCAGTTAAAACTGGAAATGAAGAATGTGGAGGGGAGCTACTGTTTGGAGCTGTGGTTCTGTGGTTAGATAGCCCTGTATCAAGTTACAGTGCCAAGGGGTGATAGCTGACATGTCTTTCACAATAGGGTGACCTTTAGTTAGGAAGAATCTGAGATAACAGATAAAATTTAATTTAAACATTTTAATTACAAATAAGCTGTCAAATTCTTATTGATGAAACATTTATCAAAACCAAGGGTACCACCACCCTTACTCTGTGAATAAGGCTGGTCTAGCAAAGTTCCAGATTTTTTTGCCGTGGACCACCTTCATCCCTGATTATCACATTTGATTTAATCACAGAAAGTGCAGTGTCATTCCTATGTGTGGGTAAAGCCTTTTACCTAATAGCATGGTGATGATGCATTTTCATATGCCACCAGCAAAAGTACTAAAAAAAAAGAAAAACATACCCATTTGGCGATTTTTCACCAAGACGGCCAAATGATCAGTACCAAAATCAACTGAATATTCTACAATAAACAGCCATTTTAAGTAGGGAATAAGTTCAAGCATATATATTTCAATACAGTATACTGACAGGCTTTTTATAAAAATCAGCTAGTTTTAGCAGCAATTTGTTGGTTGACTAGGTAAAAATAATGCATATATTCAAATAATCTGCCCATTTTAGCACCAATTCAGATCAAGCAGACACATTCCAATACATTATAGCGACAGGCAATCACAAGAATCAGCAGATTTTAGTGCCGATTCGTTGGCCGACTATGTAAAAATCGCCTAGTGTGTATTGAGCCTTAGAGAGGGTAACAGAACCCCTGGTTGCATGCAGATGCTGTAAAGACTGAATACACGATGCAATACTCAATCAGCCCCGCTGCCACTCCTAACCGTTAGGTTACCCCCCTGAGGTGGCCATGAACAATGTCCACTGTGGGAGCGGGAAAGGAGATCCAATTGTTTGGGCTGGCCGCCACAGCTGTTACTACAATGGGAATTATGTATGGGTGGCCCTCCCTGGGGCTGGGGTGGGGCTGAGAGGACTATCCCCACTCATGGCTTAGGATGGGATGGGACAAAGGGATATATGGAACTGCTGTATAGGATTCTGTTGGCTAGTTTGGTTGTATAGAATGATTAGTTGGGTTTTTATTGGAAAATGAGGCATGTAACAGTAATAGTATAATTCTGTAAGTTTGTGTGGATGATGGTATTATATGTGTGTCTGTGTCTATCTGTCTAGATCTGATATGTGTAATAATTCTCAGAATTGTGGACAATTTATTTGTCACAAAATTTTTGTTGAATATTTTTGGACATACATTGTCACATAATAGCTTGAACAGGGGGGCGGGACAGTGTAGTGGGTTACATTTTTGCCCCTGACCCAGTCAGACCGAGTTCAAGCATGTGCTTGGAAAGTAACACCACCTCGCCTTGCCATAGTTTCCACCCCCGTAGATCTGATCACAGAACTGTGAGTCAGAAACCGGAGTTGGTCTTGATATAGCTGAAAAATTGCTGAATAGACCATAAACCCCAAAACATCATCATCATAATAGCTTGAACTATGGTATATTTCCTACTGATGAATATATAGGATGAGTTAACTTTTGAAGTGTTTGTCAAATCATTAGATAAGAGCAATGTTGGTGTTCTTTCAAATAATCATGACCAGAACAAACCTCTCAGGTCTTCATCAAGCAGAACCAGGATGTGTTTACCTCTCTTCTGCCTGGGAACTGGGGCTAGTTTGGCACGTGGCCGATAGGGGGCAGGGCAGGGTCAGCCTTAATCACGTGATCAGTGCCGCCATTAGACGCCAGTAGACACAGCCACAGACCCTATATAAAGACATGGTCGTTAACGTTGGTTGGGGATATGGAGGTTGGACATGGATCGAGAGAAAAGCATTCCCATTACCTGTGTGTGTACTGTCTGACGGATAGCCAATAAAGGTTGGATTGTAAGGTGGGTGGGGGCTGGTTGCACAGTAAAGCTCCATACCTACTAGGCAATTTTTACATAGTCGGCCAACAGATTGGCGCTAAAATCAGCCGATTCTAACCCAAAAAAGTGGCCGATTTTTGCACCAATTGAGATTAAACACGCACAGTTTAATACTGTATACACTCCAAAGCACAATTGGCAAAGTCCAAATTGCTAAAGTGGTTACGGAGCTTAACTGAAGTGGCGTACCCATTATAGAATACTCAAACATCACTGACTGTGGCCAAGACTGTCTATGGCGATTTACCTGCCGATTCCATCAGCGATTTTGTCTGCGATTCACATATCCACAGGATATTCCAGGGTGTTTTTGTTCCTGCAATTACTGACCACTGAATCGTCGGCTGGTTTAATTAGAACCAATATTGGAATTTCAGGCCTGCTTAGTATTCCTATATGGCAGACTTCTCTAACTCTGGGATACGATTCAAACTTGAAAGTCTTCTCATGTGTTTGTAAATATAGTCCCCTCACCATCACAACATTGGTTACTGTCGGGTTACCATTGAGTGCTTCTACCAGTTTATCACCCGCACTGCCGAGCAGCGGGCCGTACAGAGGCCAGTGCGTATTGAGGTGCTGTACGTACCGCTCCTTGTTTACAGTATTTTGCACATATTTACAGAAGTGTTTGAGTTATAAAATATAGAAGACCCTTAGGGGCCGTCCTAGGGTCTCTGTACGGCCCTCTGACGGCCGGACGGTCCCCGGGCTTTGCCCTTGGGTCGTCCGGCCGTTGGCGGGCTGTACAGAGACCCTCGGACATCCACAGGGGATCTTCTTATATTAGTACCCACCTTTACCACCCTAATTAACAAAAGAGGCTCGACAAGAATTTGCACATAAACAGGACATACAATAGCAATTTTTGAGTTGATAAAATCAGTGGTCAGTTGTCAGTGTCAGATAAAAACACAATGTCTTTGTAATGAGGTTTAGAAACCTATAATAGGGTTGTATGTCACACAGGGAGTGGAGGGTGGGAAAACACTGCTCTCTGAGATAGGTCCAGTGCAGGGGGGCGCCCCCCAAAAAAACTACAAAAAATCACGTCCACGAAAAGTTATAAAAGCCACGATTTGGCTGGTGAACTATCGTTGGATTTCAGAAACAAAGAAAATTCGTGTTTTTTGTCTTTAAATTTTTTCAAAATTATACAATCTCAAAGTGTCCCAATGTACTTCAAATACACATTGGAAAGTATTTAAGTTGAATATATATATCATAAATGACTTTAGTATGCCTTTTCACTGAATTTTAATGTCCACGAAATGTTCGTACATTTTTTCTTATTTTTGGTCGCCCCCCCCCCCTCTGGTGACCTCTGAGTTCTGACTGACCAGGTGCGCTGGTAGCAGGGCCTTGTCCAGGTATAATTAGGCAGGTTGTTGAGTGGGCTGAGGGGATTGGTCTCGCCTCAGTAAATTATAGCCAATTTGTCAATTAGCCCCCAATTATTGTCTCCTCATTGGCACAGTTACTCAACATTCCACCACCACCACATCCCCATGTACATTTGACCCTACATCACAGCATCCACTGCACCCCTTTTGACCCCTGTGACGTCAGAGCAACAATGCCGTGACGTCACGCTGTGGCTAGATGGGGCTATATTCCATAAATACTCTACCGCTATATATATATACATATATATTTATAGTTACATATTTTTAACAGTGTCCGAAATGAAGCATGCACCCTACATCCGGCGTGCATTAGGATGCACAGTTTCAAAAGTGTGCACACATATGGTGCATGACTAATCAACCTTTTAAATAGGTTAATATAGAACTGCAGACGGAGAAATTATCCCGGGTGCACAGTTTTAACAGCTATGCACCCGGTGTGTGCATAAAATAAAACCTAAATTAGCCTTATATATATATATATATATATATATATATATAGCTATATATATATATAGCTTTATATATATATATATACATATATATATATATATATATACATATATATATATATAAAGCTGAGTATTTCTTCCAGTGAGTATTTACATTGTGGGCTAGTAATAAGAGGGCAATAACCTCAGGAGCACCACCCTTACCCCGCGTGCCTGGTTGTGCCCCAGATAATTATACACTCTAATAGCAGCACTAGTTCCCGGGGAAGTAGTTTTTGCTGTACCCCTGCTGACTGCAAGATGTGAAGGCAGGTTTTTGTCGGCCTAATTGCAACACCTCCTAATATCTTGGGTGTTCCAGGCCCCCTACATATCTATGAGAGCAGCAAAACATCTGCGTTACATGAAGTAATGTTTCTCCCAGGGTTGCATTCTGGAGCTCTTCGATAAAGGGTAAATGGTAGGTATCATAATCAAAGTGAACAGACACTTTCTGGCTTTGAGGCTGACTGTGTTGTTGACTTAGCAAAAGATAGGAGAAAAAAGAAATAAATGAAACCAGCCTGGAATAAAATGTAGCTCCGGAATTAAGAGTCTTCTTTTATCTTAACATCAATTACTATTTAAAGCAAAAGAAAAGTACATTATAGTTAATTCAATATGTTTGTACCCTCAGGCGGAACAGCAAGTGTTAGGTGGGTGCACGTAGCGTAACTGTCGTTGAGGTATGGGGAACCTCCCTTATAGTTATAAATGATTGTAGAAAAAAGCTAAAATAAATAAAAACGCACGTCTTCGGCTCCCATTGGGGACTTACTCAGCTGTAAGGCAGCAAAATGTTTCCATAAAAAGACTTGACTTGACACTTCAAAGTTATGTGTTCCTTTGTTTTTTATCGGCAGTGGTGGACAATAAAACATCATGATAGTTCCAGCTTACACATAGGGTACAGCAGCTGATGGTTTTATCAAAGTTATTGAATTATTTTAGGGTTCTGCAATCACGGGGGCTAATAGGTATTTTCTTCCAATAACTCAAAAAAGGGTCTATGCCACAGTGATGAAATACCCCCTAATAATCCTGATGCTTCCTATTCTAGTATTATAATATTCAATCAGTGGTGGGTCCAGGTTTTTGGGGGGGTTTTTTTGGTGAGGGGGGGGGGGGGGGTCTAGCACATAGGCAAGTTCTAAAATTATGTGTATTGGTGTACTTTATGAAGTGGCCACTGAAAATTGGGAGGGGAAAACAAAAATATAGCAGATGCACACAGCTGTACAAGACCCAACTCTGACAGTCTGACAATATAATAGACCTTTCCCATTAGCGTGGCGCTCTGCTGGCGGTGTATGTGTGAACTAATGAGTTGGAATACGGTTTTCTATGGAATGGCATCTACGGCACGAGTCATTGCGCAGAATCCTGAAAGAGGTGAATAGGATAATCCATCGAAGTCGACCAATCTCCCGTGGGGATATCTGGCTGCTAGCATGCAGTGCCAGTACTAGGACTATTAAATAAGATAGCAGGATGCAATATGTGTAAAATCTGGCTATGGGGCTGTTTTTGCGGTAATTCTGGAAAATAAGATTGTGTTTTATTATGCTGATTGTGGCGAGAGTCAATTCCTGAAATTATGTCAGTCAGATAATCCTCTGATCTAACCAATATGTAAAGAGCAATAGCCTTCAGAGCGTCGACCCCTGGACCTGTATCCTCAGGTGCTGCTGCTTGTGATATGTTTTGGCAGATTTACCGACCAGGAATAATACTGTTTTTTGAGATATATGATTAAAGATTTACCAATCAGATTTAAGGCCATATTCCACTATGCGGTGGGTGGCCGTTTGCAGTGAGCTCATCTGCCACCGCAAGCATTTTGCGTTTCAGAAACGAACATGTTGGTTTCTACCACCGCAAGCATTCAGTAGAATAGCTGTATAAAATCATTTGCGGTGGCACTTGCGTTGACCCAATGCAAGTACCAAATGCAAGTAACACCATATATTCCACCTTGCGGTGCTTGTTTTTACTTGCAGTGGTAAACCGCCTGCCGCAAGCAAAACGCTGCCAAGTAGAATACCGTATGGCCCTAGGTTAGCTTGTAGGACTGTTAGCTGTTACCAGTTTATTATTTACGCAGCGGGCATTACCCTTCAGAGTGTCCACCTCAAGGCTTGTATATTCAGATGCTACTGCTTCGGATATGTTATGTCAGATTTACCAATCAGAAATAAGGTTGTTGAGACATGTTAGGACATGTCTGTATGCACATAAGGGGGGGAGGGGGTAAAGATCCTGGGAGGAAAAGCGCACGTGTTTTCTAATTATTTTGCGTAATTCAGCTTAAAGAGGGGTGGTGTAAGTAATCATAGACAAAAGAAAACGGGTATGTAATCTATCAAAGAAGTCCCCTAGGGGTCTTCCATAAAGTATGTACGCATCAAGGGGGGAGGAGGGGGGTCCGAGATTTTTGAAAATGTGCGTACGTTTTAGTACATATCCAATGCGTATTTTTGCCCAAGGGGGGGTGGGGGGTCTGAATTTTTTGAAAATGTGCGTATGTACTAAATGGAAGGCCCCCTACGGATTTCAATAATGTTGAGGGGTGGCACAAGATGGACATGGTTTGCAAACTTTAACACTCAGGTACCTTATAGTGGCGCCTATTAGGAAGGGTTCCCCCCATGTTAACCCTAGAATATTGTTACCCTTTTATACCCTGAAGGACCCCCAACCCTGTACCCCCAGACCAGGTCAGTATTGATGGCCGGGCGAGCTGCTCTCTTTAGGTGAGGGGGGGGGATCACAGGGCTGTGAGCTGCTCCTGAATAAAGATGGGCTCCCCTGGGGGCCTCCTGAGCAGCTCAACACAGCTGGTGTAGAAGGGGGGGGGGGGGGCGAGTGCTGCCCGGAGGGGGGGGGGGTCTGTCAGGATCAGGAGGGTCAGGGGGATGCTGAAGGCAGAGCCTCAGGCAGACTCAAAGCATGGATTTATGAGACCTTTTTTTGTCCTATTTGTGGTTTTATTTTTTGTTTTGTTTTTGTTTGTATTTTTTACATTTGAAAATAAATCGTGTTTTTTATTATTGATTCCTTTTATCTGGGGGCCTTCCATGAAGTATGTAGGCATCAAAGAGTCGGGGGGGGGGGGGGGGCAGTGCTGAAGGCAAAAGCTGCAGACAGGCTCAAAGCCCGGATTTATTGGTCTTTTTGCACTATTTTTTCAATATTTTTTTGTTTTTTCTTTACATTTTAAGAAATCGTCTTTTTCGGATCATTGATTTCTGACGGTTTTGTTGCTTTTATTTAGGGATTTCATCTTAAATCGTTAAAACTTTACAACATAATGGCCTTTGGTTGATGGACTGAGGCAACCCATTCAAAAACAAAGAAAGGAATTAAACCGTATTAAATGTAATTGATGGTAGTTAGTTTCAAGCATTTTCAAACATACAGGGACGGATTTAGAGGGGGCGCCTGAGACATGCGCCCCCCCCCCCCCCCCAATCTTTGCCAAATTTACATTTTTTAATGTACAATTCTGGCCTCTGGATGGGGCGCCTCACATTTTATATAAGGGCGCCTCTCCCACCACAACCCAACCGCTTTTGAGATCTCTGGATCCGTCACTGACATACCTTAATATAGAATAATTGCCTTTAACTGTCTTGTCGTAGCCTGACTGGCTTTTATAAAAATCATTCATAGCTTAAGCTCCTATTGTATGCACAGGGGTCTAAGTATAGAAACCTAAGTATAAGCGTTAGAGAGATGTGCAGGTGCCGCCATCTCTGGGAAAAAGTTGTAATTTCTATACCTCACATTGCGATCCATCAAATGGGGAACATACGACGGCCACTACAACAAAAAGAAAACTAAAAGACTGATATGGTTCCCTCTCACATTTGAGCGTCATCATGTTCCCCCTAACATAACATAATCAAGAACTAACCCTAAAACAGATGGGCTTCTTTCCCAAAGCAGTGGTACACATACTGCTCTATCAGAGGCCTGCCCTTCTCATACTGTGTCCCTTCAGTATGGGAAATAATTATGCGCACACTTGTATCGATAAAAGCATAGGGACAGGGTGTCTAAAGCCAGGTCCCCACTGGGTTGGCAAGAGTGATGTCGTCAGCAGAATAAGGTACTTTGTCGGTCCCAGAGGCTAAAGTTTATCGCTCAGGACGACAAAAATCAAACATGTCTGATATTTTGGGGGGTTTGTCGGTGACTAAACACACTTTGTCATCCCCCAGACTGGCGCCAGTCCATTTTGTTGCTCGCAGATTGGTCGGCGAGGTGTGGGTTTGCTCAGTGGGGACCAGGCTTTAAGGGCCATACCCAATAAGTGACTTTAGCGGCAATGGGCGACTGGAAGAATCGTCGTCGGGTGATCTAACTACCTGTTACCCATCACCCAGAAGGCCCACCATACCAATGGGGAGTCGCCCATGATGATCATTTCGCCTGACAATTGCACGGGCAACTCTCCCAGTCGCCCGTCGCCCCTAAAGTCAGTTAGTTGGTATGGGGCTTAACTTCTCATAGAATCTATCACTATCATCGCCTTCGATATGCTCCTGGTAGTTAAAAAGGGATGTTAAGCAACCAAAATCCAACCAACTAATATACGAAATACTACAAGGAAACCTATTATTTATATTAAACTAGATGTTAGTTTGATATACAACTTCGCGCCTTTCAACCATGAATTCTCTTACTTTTATGTAGCAAATATGGTCTTTTGCTCCTGTCTGCATGAGCACCCAGGAAGTCAAATAGAAAATGCTTCTTTGTATTTTTTCTAATCTTATCCCAAGTATGTTTAGCGGTGTCATTTATTACTCTTGTAAAAGGAAAACAGAAAAAACCCACTCTAATTCAGGGTTAAAAACCATTTCCCCATCAGTGCTTACACATCATAAGGATGTGCACATACCAGAATGAGATAAAACACAGCATTGGATGCGCCTGCATGTCTCCTACACCAGATAGGGTGTATGTCAATATAGAACAAGGGGACTATATAACCGGCGTAGGGGCACAATCACGTGCAGTCGTGACGAGCCGCGTCCCCTTTGAATCCCTACTCCCCTGTGCTGTGTCATGCACAGACTGTCATATTAACTTGTAGGAGAGGTGCCTGTGTCTATACACTGGTGGGATGGGGTAACGCTGAACCATCTGAAGCAATAGATGAGATTTCAGACCACGCCACCTAGTGTGGAACTTAGTCCCAAAACTGTAAGTCAGACACGATTAAAATTCTATTGGTGTTTCAGACACTTTCAGAAATAAGGTTTTTCTTAATGAAAAGGTTGCAATAGCTTTCCCAAGTTTTTGAGCTATAATATAATTTCTTTCTTTCTATACTCTGGTGTCACCATTCTTGTTCTGCGGCACTACACTAAATGTCAGGGTTAGATCAGGAATAGACCGATGAATGCAGCAGTCTGATTGGCTGATGCCCAGCAACTGCGATAAAAGAAAAAGAAAAATCTGAAAATTTTCATTAGGCTAAAAAAATAAAAGCTGTTGCGTTCAGGTTTCATACCTCAAAAAAAAGGTTGGAATGTCGGAATTTTTTATTATTATTATTATTTCTGAATACTTTTGTAACTGTAATGATAGACTCATATAGTGTTGAAAATTAAGAACTTCCTTACTTCACCCTCTAGAACAATCTGTAATACATGTTTAGACTATGAATATGCAATCTAGTGTTTATTTTTGTCTTATTTGATGATCCCCCGTGGGGGTACCGGGACGGGGCTTCTGCTCCTGGGAAGAATATAGGCCAGTAGCCACTGCTGATTGTAAAAGGCAATGATAGGAGGAACCCAGCACTGACCAAGTGGTTGTTTGGGTTCGTTTCCCTGTTGGTGTCTGGGTTTACAAAGGGATGAGGTACAACAAAAATGATTTCCAGGCTTTGATCCCCTGCTGTTTGCCTGCCCTGTCACCCTCATCTCATAGATACAATCACCAAAGACTGACCAAGTCAAAGCACGTGTCTGAAAAGTCTGAATTTGGCCTAACTTGTTTTCACTGTGAAAACAATCCTGGCTGTCGCTACGGTGTAAAACATCAATCACTCACTCAGTCTAATTTGATGGTTTTAAGAAATATTTCTTTTTTTTTTAAAACCTTAGACTATACCTACAGGTATATCTCTTTTGAGTCCACCTTATCCAAAACGGGGGGAATCCGCATAATACAATTCGGTCTGTAAACAGTCCTCTCTCTTCCTTGCAGCCCCCGACTGTCTGAACTTCATGCAGAACGGCAGTGAACTGATCAAGGTGCGCTCCAACAGTCGGCAGTACCACCGCCTCTTTACCCTGGACGAGGACCTCCAGGAGATCCGCTGGCACCCGTCCTCCAAGAAGCCACAGAAGGCGCGCAGTAAGTAACCAGCGAAATAGATGTTCTGTTCTCTGTGGCAGGGCAATTTGGTTGTCTGAGATTGAGATTTTCCAATTTTTTTAAGCCTATATTCCACCAGACGATTTTGAATGTAATTTGGTTATTGCACAGAATAGTGCCCAGATGATCCACAGGACTATAGTGGAAGAAAATTTTTTTTTTTTTTTTTTTTTTTTTTTTTTTGCAAGCATGCACTACAAGCGGTAGCATCAGAAACCTTAAGAACACCTAGCATCGTCTCAATCATATGACTATAGTGGAAGAACATCTAATCAGATAATCTTAGCCCGTAACTTTCAACATATAAAAATCCCAATAAAAATATGTATGGTAAAGACCATGTTTCCTAGATATCAATCGAAATGTTATGCGGAAAAACAATTTTGAAAAGCAAGTTTTGATCAAATGGAAATTTTTATATTTTTTTAGAAAATGTGGGGTATAATGGCGATAATTCACGTTCATAAAAGCCAACGTTTTCACTATCAAGGATGACCTAGTCCAGGCATTGCTCTCTCTAACAACATAATGGAAAACACTAAAGGTGCTTTGACAATAATATAGACCAAGTGCTACACAGTGATAGATTCATTGGTCACAGCCGGGTCCCAGTCAGTGGTATATTCTGGAATTATTTTTTTCTAAACAAGTGGTTTTGCCCAGAGGGTAACATAAACACATAGAGGGGACCTTTTGGCGAGCGAGGGGTTCAAACTCATGTCCCTAGACTAATGGGGTTATGACCCCATTTGCTGGTTCTCGCGTGGTAGTGTCATAATATATGTCCAAATCAGCAGCCAGTCCAACTGGCTGGTAAATATTAACTTCGAGTTACCAACTGGAAGCTTTTGAATACATAGAAAAAGTATAAAGTGAGAATGAGATTGGGCAGTCATTCATAAAGTTAATTTTTATCAAAGCCATTTTATTTGAACTCATTACAAAAATAGGTATTCTTTTTAGTACAGTAGAAGTAATAGGTCCATTAATGTGGTAGTGCAACATGTTCCAAAAGCCTGCTTAATATGTGATAATCTAATTAGTCTACACACACTTGCTATGATATTATTCACGGAAGTCCTGATTATCTATGATGTGCCTAAAACATGCAATTGTCAATGATAAGGGGCCTTCCATGAAAGAATTATTTCCTAAGACCTTCATAGATTTTTGTGAAACATCTCACTGGAATTAACACCTCTCGCTGTAGTGTGAACTATAGAGTTCTAGGAAACATTCATTTCCTACCTAAATCCAGCAAGCCCAAGCCCCCATATCTCACCCGTCTTTAATTCAGGGCCGACTTAAGGACTTTAATTAGTGTTCAGCTTACATTAATTCTCTATGTTACTTTTACCCCTTTAATCTGAGAATCTCAAGGCAGCCATAGTCCCCGAGTCCCTGTAGATTGAATGATAATTCCGGTCCTTGTCGGCCCTAATGACATTGGCCTCGGTCCCCACTTTGTCTTCGTTTGGGGGTCTAGTGGCAGGGTACACTGGACATACATCAATTTTCTTTTTGTATTTTTTTTCTCAAAACTTATTTCCATTTTTTTTCACAATATCTTTTTAGTTCTTTTTTTTTCAGGAATTACTACTTTCAGGGATTTCAGGTAGAAAAAAGGAGTCCTACATTACTCTCAGTTCTATCCATGGTTGAGAATGTTTGTTTTAGATTTACAATTAAGATTCAGGAAAATGTATTTCAGAATAATTTTTACCCTCTTAGTTGCTTTCCGAATATAAATTTGAGGCACATTGTATCTTCATTTTCTTACTTTTTATCAGTCAGGATTACTCTCTATGTTTAGAAATAGGTCGTTCTCCTTTTTTGGTAAATAATTACTTTATGGAAGTAACGGCTTAATTGTAGCTAAGAAGGCTCACCATGGTTCGGGGGGCTACGTGTTGGTACTTAAGTCCCTGGAGCTAGTAGAGCAGGTCGGCTCTTTATTTTTTTTATTTATTTTTTTATTATTTCTTTTATTATTCCTGTTTCCTGTACATACTAGATCTTCCAACAGAAAATGTAATATGAGACAGACAATATGGTGATTATAACAAATATCATGTAAAGATCATTATATTGAATATACATTTAAATGTAACATTGATATTTTGTCACACACAGTAATATATATATATATATATATATATATATATATATATATATATATATATATATATCCACAGTAATTAATATCGAGAAATTTCCCATGATGAATTTTGATTCAACGTATAGGAGAAGAGTAAAACGCTTCTTTGCTAATTAACTCAGTAACTGCTAAGGTGCACAATGAAAAGAGCCTGCTAGTCAGGTTATATAAAACGACGTAGAAATCTTCCGAAGACTATGGTACACTGCTACAGAGCAGTGATTAATTGAATTTCATCTTGTCACGTTCAAACTCCATGCTAACGTTACCATTAATTAATGGCAATTATACGAGGCAAGAAGACCAAGATTTAAGAAGAAAGAGTTTTTAATTAAACCTATTACGACATACACGCGCTAGAACACTAAGAAGCTGTAATGAAATTCGATATGTGGAATAATTACACTCTGTTTACATGAGATTCGGGGCCCTGTTAGAGAATTGAGATAAATGTAGATAACCCCTAACCATAAGGAGGGAGGCTGAAATTTATGTGCCATTTAGTTTAACATTAGTGACTTAATAATTGAGCAATGGATAATGGTCTTATAATGATCTGGGTGGGTTTCGTAATCCTATCTTGTTTCTCTCCGAACCTTTTGCACTAGGGGCCTTCTATGAGTGCATATGCACCAAGGGTGGGGATTTTTTTTAAATTTAGGTATGCTCCTACGCTAATCCATACGTATTTTAGCTCAAGAGGTGTCTGAAATATTTTAAAATGTGTATACAAACTTAAAGCGAGCCAAAAGCAATGTAGGGTCAAAATTTTGCAAATTTAGTTAACTATTGAAATATGTTCCATGGCTATATCCTAGGCCTGTGGTAAAATATAGAATGTGAATACAGACTTGAACTATATCTAAATGCATTAAAATATGTCCCCTGTCAATTTTGGTGACCAACCAAAATTGGTTTGTTTACAAACATTACTGTCTCCTGGCATAACTCACACAAGTATTATGGAATTCAAGTAAGCTTGGGGCTAATTATCATGATTTATACTGTACCACTGGCAAAGGTTAGACTCTTAGAACGTGTTTTCAAAGTTATTTGAGTCTGAAAAATTTTGTCATATTTTGACACATTGTTTTTGCCTCCCTTTAAGATCAGAGGATGCTGAAATATATATATTTATCTCTTATCCTGATATCTTCCAAATTTTCGATCTTGGTTATTAGAAAACTGTAAATTATATCATGTAACCTTTATGTTGAAAGGTTCATATAGGCAATAAACTAAACTCACGGTAACCCAGAAAGCACCCTGCTGCGAACAGTTATAAAATGGATCCATTAATTGACCATTAATTGACCAATGGAACTCTGGCAAGAATGACAGATTTGGATGAAATTGGCAACAACATTGGCATTAAGGACATTGGTTTTGAGCAAATTATTCTCAAAAACATTTGATATTATTGTAATCAAACAACCTCCTCCCTCTGTTTGGCAACTTTTCTCCTCAACGACCAAAATGATTGATCAGCAAATTCAGGAATTAAGATTAGTATTTAACTTCAGTGTTTTTCCCTCCCCTTCGGCAATTGCATGAGTTTTGATGCAAAATTGATTTAATTCTATTTTAGATCATTAACTGACAGTTAAAGAAGCCCCATTGGCTACAATTTGCCCACGGCAATAGGAATTAAGGTGGGGTAGTCCACGTTGCAAATAACAACCAGGCTATTTTCTCCTAATTTTGACAGGTGAAATTAGTTTAAGAATACCTCAGCTTATATCTGACAAACAAAGCACTTCACTTTCCATGTAATAACCCTATTCAACAAATTTGTTTTAAAGAAATGCGGACTACATGTTAAAGCCTGTATGCCAAAGGCCGAATTTGTTTGATCGTTCCCTAAAATATTGCATGGAACCATGCATCATATAAAACATTTGAAATACAATTATAAATAAAAACGATAAATAGCATATCTATACTACACCTTTATTTCCCCTGCCGAGTTTCTGTAAATTGAAGCAAAATCGGCATGTGGAATGCTGGAGGTAACTGGTTGTGTGATTATCGTTATATTTGTGGGTACCAGCAAACTAGAAAATTTCCGGTGTGTGCGCTGAATTATAGTTCGCATAGTCTTTGCTAATAAACAGTTATTATAGTGCAGCAAATAGAAAAGGTCTAGTATCCCACCTTACTATAAATAAAGCGAAAGTAGTTGCATCAGTCAGATAAATGCAGCTTGCAGTGAACCCGAATGGTATGTGTCTCAAACTACCTGTAGGTATGTTCTGCTTGACCCTCCCTCAAAACGCGTACGTTGACCTTAGTCTAGATATCGACCTTGCCTTTGTCTTTGACCATAGTGGTTATGCTTTAGACGATTTCTGTCATATTCATATTGGTCGCAAAACTACAGATCGTCAAACGGAAATTAAGGCCTTAATGCAAATGTTTATTCCATATCGTTCGGCATTTCGTGTTTTAATCACCTGAAGCATCATGATAGTTCGGCCTTTTCAGAACACTTCCATTTTGCAATAGATGAGATGTGTAAAGGCCATATTACACTACGCGTCGGTTGGATCGTTTTTGGAGTCATTTTGCCAAGTGGGAGTAGCCAAAGCGACCCAAAACGCATAGTATAATATACTTAGCGCTGTGTCGCGTTGCAGGCCTACCAATGCGACTCAACGCATAGTGTAATATGGCCTTTAATCCTAGGTGTGTAATATATACATATAATTATATTTGTTGGGTCAAGGAACCCCTACTTCCCCCTACCCTTACCCACCCCCGCTTTCCCTAATGTAAAGCTTCGATCCCAAATTTCTTTATACAGAACTGCCGAGGTGTTTCACTAACGATCACTAAAATTATATTTGAATAATTAGAACAAAATTCAATTTTGGCCATGGTCTTGTGTACCTCTTAATTGTGATTTTAAGTACATATAGCAGGGACGGATCCAGAGTTAGTGATCACCTCCCCCTCCCCCCCCCCCCCCCCCCCATAAAGAAGTGAAAATAGATAACGTCAAGTTTGTACGAAACAATAAACGTAGATTATTTGGAAAAAAACATCCATCTTGGTCGGGGGGGGGGGGGGGCTGCCCCTTTTGCCCCCCCCCCCTCCCCCCCGAATCCGCAAATGAATAGCTTAAAACAACTTTCAGTTTTATACATAACGTATCACCTCATTCTTGACAAAGTTCCCCATATTGACCGGTCACGGTGTTTTCACAACGAGGTCACAATATACGTCACGACCATCCTATATATACATACATATAATACCACCTAGACCGGCATCCCAAACACACAACCTTACACACGCAACCCCTCCAGGTCTCCTGTAACCATGGAGAGGGTCCACACCCTGGAGGAGACTCGTGATGTCATAGGTTAGGACCCAGGAGGTTAGGAGGTGACACTGGTGATCAAATGGAGTATATGTGGACTCCAGGCAAAGAGGAACTAGTGGGTTCTCGCTGTATACATGGATCGTCATGGTTGAGTGCACACCACGTCCTGGTAGTGTGTGTGTATTTATATATGTACTCCTTAATATAATAACATTGGCGGAAAGGATAAACACAGGTGTACATCTTAGACAACGGATATCCAATTTGCGCGAATAACCCAAACTCAACATGGCCTTTTATCTTGATTCATGTTGGCCCACTCAAGAAACTTCCCTATAGGTTAAAACACACGAAACGAACAATTTTCCTATAGCATAGTTGAGGTTATTCATGATAATACTTATCATATGAAGTTGAGGCGGATGAGACAATTATTTATTACTCGAATATATGAACAGTGAAGTAGCTTGGACCGAAAACCTCATGAAGGATTGGATTATATCGTAATACAATAACGGCCAATGACAATTATCTTTCTGCAAACAAATATAAAGCAAACAAACATAATGCAGGACTGCACCTACCAAGTAAATTCAAATGTAAAAATGCAAAGGGAAGAAGCACAACAGGTGGAATTAACAGGGAAGTTTATATAATATATGGATAAAAACCCTTGAAGGTGGATAGGTTTGATTGGCACACGTCGGCGTACGCATTCATCACAGCCGTGTCCATCTACACTAGTTCCATTTACCGGCAAAAGGAATCGAACACACAATGCCCATATAGATATGAATACGCTTACGGGTGCTATTCTGTACCATAACCCTGTAGGCCTGTTAAGCTTCAGTGCAAGACGTACTGCCACCTCTTTCATCAAGGGAGATAGAAGGACAAAAAGGACTTAAAGATCTCCCCTCGTGCATGCACCTGTGCTGTACAACATCTACAATACGAGTTTTACTCTCCAATACCCTTCGTTCATCCCTCATGATATATCTTTAGTTCCTCGCCCGTGTTGGCTGTTAGCAGACTGCGTCTTATCATAAAAACAATTACAAGGATCTAGGCAGTTACAATTAAAAGGATATGCACGACTGAATGCTGTGCTCCAGTGATTATACAATTTTACCAACCTACCGGTGCTATCATTACAACCATTCTTTACCATTGCCTGACCACAATACATCCCATTTCTGCCACCATCTCCAATCCACACCCACAGGAACCCAGTTCACCCCAATCCACCCCAGTCCACGCGAGGTCATCTGGTGTGGATTAATTCAATACCAGTTGCTGGTTGTCATCCAATCAGATTGGAGGATTCATTTGACTATTTCTTCCTGTATCTTACCCTAGTTCATGTATATGGAGGATCATAGCAGAACACGACTGGTGACGCAATGTTACTATGGACTATAAAACAACCTGCCAGTGCTATCATTACAACCATTCTTTACCATTGCCTGACCAAAATACACCCTGCTTCTGCCACCACTAGAACTCCAATACACACTCACAGGAACCCAGTCAACCCCAGTCCACCCCAGCAAGGTCATCCGGTGTGGATTAATTCGATACCAGCTGCTGGGTGTCATCCAATCAGATTCCAGGATTCATAAGACTATTTTTCCTGCGTTTTACCCTATTGTATAGAGGATCATAGCAGAACACGAACGGGGACGCATTGGTACTAAAGACTATACCATTTTACCAACCTACCAGCGCTGTCATTATAACCATTCCCTACCATTGCCTGAACTAAATACATCACACCTCTGCCACCACTATAACTGCAATCCACACCCATAGGAACCCAGTCCACCCCAGTCCACCCAAATTCACCCCAGTTAACATAAGGCCATCAGGTTTGTCTGACTGAGTGTCAAATTGTCCTGCATCTTGCCCTATTGTATAGAGGATCATAGCAGAACTTGATTAGTGATGCATAAAGGATCATAGCAGAACTTGAGTGGTGAGAGATTGGTGACACCATTAGCATCCTACCAGCTCTATCATTACAACTGGTACCTGACCAAAATACATTCCACTTCCACCACTACCACACCGCCACTACCATAATAATTCCAATCCACAGAAACACAGTCCACCCTCATCCACACTAATCCACCCGAGTCCACCTGAGGTCACCCGGTGCATCCCGGGGCGCGGTCAAGCCGCCCCACCCTGGAGGGACCACAGCCCTGGAGGACGGCCTTAATCAGGGGGCAGGATTAGAGACTGAGAGTAGGAGATTAGTGGGGATTAGGCCAGGGTGGAGACCACTGCTGTGGCCTTGCATGTTTTGTCATTGGACATTCTGTGGGGTCGTCTCATTAGTTGAACATTCCGGGGCATGCAGAGTTGTTTGTGATTTCTCCCCACCTGCTCCATGATTGTATTGGATCCTATGCACCCGTTTCATTAACGGTGGCGCCACCTGGTAGCAGAAATTGGAAATAATATATTAGTGCTTTTCCTGCTATAAACCTATGAAATTATGCATTGAAGTGACCCATTTCCCTACCAAAAATATAAATTATCTTAGCCAATGCGCATGCTCATGGAAAAGGTGTATACCCATATCTGTCAAAAGAAAAATAGATATAGTTAGTATATGGCTCAACACCTTAATGTACCGACTGTACCACATCCACACACAAAGAAGTGCCTTTGATGTTGATCCTACGAGATGAGTGCATTCCTGTCGAGGGTGGAAATGTATACGGACTGTTTTAGCTTCAAACGGGGACAAGAACGTATTACTTTCTCTGGTACTTTTTACATGACAAAATCTGTCTTTATTCTCCACCACGCAGAATGTTTGACTAATTGCAGGATATAAAGTTATTAAATGGGAGTCAATAGGATAAGATCATGTATTTATATCTTTTTTTCTCAAGTTAAACATTCGGGTGCGTTGGGAAATATCCCCATAAGGTAAATAAAAGTGGAAGCACTTATTCAATAACATCGGTTTAGCTCATTAGCTATAGTGGATATATCCCGGAGAATGAAAAACTGAATCTGCTCAACATTCAGACATTATATCACTCGATCCACATCATAATATCCGGCCTATTGTAACATAGTATATCTCCCAATTTACCCCAGTATAAGACTATTTCCCTAATCATCCCAATATAATATCTTAATCTGTCCCCTATTCCAGACATATAGGGTATTACCTTAATATAACTGACAGTCGGAGGCACATGGCTCAGTAGGCTCTATCAGGAACAGTATGGGGGAGGGTTGCATTGATTTGCCAGGTGCAAATTAAGCTCACCTTTGTACCTCAGTTACTTAGTTGATCAAGCAGGTTTATAGTCTGCTCTGGCTGTGTTGACTGGATCCTAAAACCTACAGACGTTAACGAAGTGTAATATCTAAGGACGGCCATTTAAAGTGATAATTCTGTGCTTGCCGTTTGCTAACTGAAAGAACGTGTCATAAACTTTGGGGGGGAAAAACCCACACATTTTAGATTATTTTCGAGATTGTTTTAGTTTTACAGCAGCATAGTGGAGTCATTGTTCCAAAGGGGGACGGTCTAACCGAGTCCTCAGATTGCTAATGTTTTGTTTTCACTGAAAAAAAAGAATAAGTTGTTATACAGAGAGAATAACACTATTGAGGAAAATAAACGAAACGTTAACATTGCTTGAGTTATTTTTACTCATGAGCGGGGATACCACTATAGGCTTACTCTATTTGTACAGAACCAACGCTAGCCTAGGGGATAAACTGTTAATTTTATGTAATTAGTATAGGTCATTCTTGGTGAATCAACATTGGCAGAACAGACGATAGATCCTGACCTGAAGTCCCCTAGCGCGTCAATCAGCTGTTGTGGGTTTAGCCTTAGGGAAATAAACCAAGGTTAGTCAAGGAGGGGGTGGGGGAGTAAATGTTGTGGGACTTCTGAGGGGGAACAGAACCTAAATCAGGATTCCCTATGAGACCTGCAATGCTAACGGTAATTTAGGAGTGTGGGCTTGAACCTCCAGAGATATAACATTACACCCTATGCTGTAATGTGTATAAAGCTAATGAGAGACAGGAACCCTCGGGGAGCATTCACATATAATGCTTGGCAGTGTGTGGTCGTTCAGTAAGAGAACTTAGGAGAAGGCCTAGGACTGGATCAATTGCGAGCTCAAACTCTGGAGTCATCAAATATATAAGCATCCTCGGATCATCTGGTATGAAGGAGTGACAGGGCCTGGACTTAATTAAGTGGAAATTGCACTGTGATATACCTAGTATCTGTTGTTCCGTTTTTGCATTTGTTGAAATAACTTCTTACTCCAGCATTAGCAGGCCAACCATTCTTGACTTAAACTTTGAAAACATAGTTTGGACAGTTTCTGAACTGCATCAACATTGATGGACTGAATTGATGATATTTGGCCTTACATGAAATAGATTTTTTTTGTTACTCTTACCTGGAAATTTTTTTAATCTAGACTTGAGAACCAACAGCAAGTGAAACATGTCATCTTTACTTGCGGCCATAGAGTATGGAGACCAGGAGGAGGCGGAGCGTCTCTTAGAGTCTGGCATCTCGTGTGACCTTGACACGGTCAACGGAGAACCCCTGCTTCACCGGGTGGTCAGTCGGGGTCAGATCAACATGGCTGGTTTGCTCATTGCCAGCGGTGCCTTGCTGAATCGCTTTTCAGCTGATGGCGAAACACCCCTCCACATTGCAGTTGGCGACCGTAACCAGCATATGGCAGAGCTCCTTCTGCAAGGAGGTGCCAATGTTAATCTGCCAACGGCTCATAATGAGAGTGCGCTTTATATCGCGACATCAGAGAATCATGTTGGACTAGTGAAGCTGATGTTGGATTATGATGCTGATGTGAACCTGTCCACGTACCCGGGAGAAACGCCGCTTCATGCAGCTGTCAGACACAGGAACCTCACTGTGGCCAAAATGTTCCTGGAGAAAGGGGCAAAGGTGAATGCAGCTACAAGAGAGGGTGTGACAGCCCTGCATACTGCAATACAACAGCAGGATAGAGCGATGATCGATTTGCTGCTGGCATATGGAGGAGATGTGACGAGACGAACTGGAGTCGGCGACACTGTCCTACATATTGCTATTAAAAATGGAGACATTGCAATGGTGCAGCTTCTTCTGGACAAAGGAGCTGATGCCAGTTCCACAAATGTACAAGGTATCAGCCCCTTGCATCTGGCCATTAAGGAGAGGTATGTCCATATGGTTCGCCTTCTCCTGGCAAGCGGTGTGCAAGCATGCTCTATGAAGGGCGTCTTGCAGGTTGCCCTTGAGGAGCGGAACGAGGCAATTGTAAATGACATTCTTGATGCTGGAGCAGATGTTGATGAGCTCAATGCCGAGTGGGAGTCTCCGCTGGTGGTTGCCTCCCGCCTCGGCTGCCAAAGCATTGTCTCACGTCTTCTGAATCTTAAAGCAAACACTCGACTTCGGACACTTGATGGAAATAGTGCACTCCACATTGCAATAATCAACCAGAGTGTTGGTGTGGCAAAGACTCTTCTTCAACATGGAGGCATTGATATTAACCTTCAGAACAATGACGGTTGGACACCGCTTCTTATGGCAGTAAAGCGGGGTCCAGTCGCAACAGTCAAGGCACTTTTATCAACTGGGGCCAACATCAACCAAATACGTGAAGAGACTGATGATGTAAGAAGGGCAATGGTACTTGAGTCACTTGGTTTGGTGGATGACAGAAACATTAAATTTGCAGGTCAAAAGTGTGTCATAAAAGTTGGCGTCTCGCCCCTGTTGCGGGCCGCGAGCCATGGACAGTGCAATATTGTGGAGTTGCTGCTTGATCACACACAAGAGGTAGATTTGCATGTGGTTGGCCGTGAAGGACAGAGTGTGGTTCATTGGGCAGCATACCATTGTGTGACAAACCAACTTCATACTATACTTCTTCGCGGGGCTATGCTGAACCAGCGTTCCGTTCAGGGCCTCCGTCCTTTAGACCTTCTCATCCGGGCAGGTGCACATCCATCCGTAACCCGTTTCCAGACAGTGACCTCCACCATTGTCCTGCTCATCCAGCACGGAGCTGATATTGACCCTGCATCGCTGACCTCGGCCCATCCGACCTTATCCACAAATGACCTTCAACCGTGGCTTGCTGACCTTCTGGTTCTGGCTGGCATCTGGCCTGTCTCTTCCAGTGCCCAGTTCACAATAGCCAACCCTGGAGGGGTCCAGGGGGCAGGACCCCTGTCAAAAGGGCCATTGTCACTTATGGCATGTAGTCGGGCAGTTATAAGGCGATCCATGCAGAGATCGGTGTCACGCGGGCAGTCAATATGGGGCTCGCTGGTCAGTCTGCCACTTCCAACCGCCTTTCAGGAATACCTCCTTCTGCAAGAACATCAGACCACAGAAGCATATAAAAAAGACTTGCATCCTGAACCATAAGAAACAAGCTTAGATATTTGTGACATTTTTAAATTGTGGATTTCTTTTTGCCATTTCCATACAAATTGCATCAGATTGTGTTGTTTTAAAACTGTTTTATCTATTGAAGCTTAAAATATTTCATTTGCTTTTCCCCGCAATCTTACGGAGACTTATGAAAGTAGTATGGAAATAAATACAGTATGGAAATAAAAACATATATTATGGTCACTTTCTGCATCATCAACAACAATATCTTTTTAGTCGATCAGTCTATGATGTTAGATTATAAAACCTTACAAATTAGATACGAAAATACCGATATCAACATGTTAAGTACAGTTATCAATAACTTGATTTCTAAGAAGAAAGTTTAAACAAACCAATTGAATGATAATTGTAAATGTGTTTGGTATCAAAAGAAATTTTATCTCATTATGTCTCATAAAACGGACTGTTTAAAAGGTTCAAAAGAAACATGCGTGAGAACGTTGATATACTCTACAGGGTAAAGTTTATTCTATTTATATTTCTAAAATTCGGAACGTTAAAAATCATTTATGTCATTGTATGTTGTCGTTGAATCTGTGTTTATAATAAAGTTAATAATAAAACCAAATGCATTATCTTTCCAACATAACGAGATTAAATTGACAGTATCCATGAATTAAATATAAAGTATAATTCGCAATCGACGTATATATGATATATGAATTACTAAATGATTATAATATCAAACATCGGTAGCTACAATTGTATCTACTATGCCTTGATTTAATCAACCAAATGCATTTAGATGAAAACACATACTAAATGTCTTTTGAACAGTTGAAAGAGTTTGCCAACCGCACACAACCAAAAAGTTTTTTTCACCCCAGCCTAGGAAATGCCTGCTACATATCTGGCCCCAAATATGGCTATCATTAGATGCGAATCGAACTCAAATGTCGCCTGTCAACAAATAGAGATAAAGGCATCATGCATTACTGTGATTAAATCATCTAATGTTGTATCATGTAACACTGCCAGTGCCAGCTTCTGCAATAGACCTTTTTCATGTGTAGCGCCCTACTAACGTATATTAGGTCCGACCTAATACATTGGGATATTCGTTCCAATGGGCGAAGGCTATTGGGATCAAAGGGTCTATGGGATGCACTCTTTCAGATTTTTGTCTGATTTCAGATTTTATGAAAAAGAGTGAAACCAGTATCAAAATTATAGTAAAAACACAGTTAATTCGCAGTCAGACCTGAATAATTTAGTAACATTACCTAATAAAGCACCTGGCAGGGACTCAGAAACTCTTTCAACTTTCAGATAGGCCCTATGTTTTAGATTAATTTCAGATTACACACAAAATTTGAAAATAGTTGAAGGGAGTGAATAAATACTGCCTTCTGATTGGTTGATAATACTAAAAATTTAACTTTATTTATCAGTCTTCAAGCATAGACTTTGGATTTCAGACTTTTTAGCCAACCCTGATTTACATCCCTGGAGTCTATTGGATGGTTCACTGCGCAGAGTCGTGAAATAACTTCTGTGTGTAATGTATTAATAAATAAGGGGAAAATCAAGACTCGACGATATTCGATTCCCCATGAAACAATCACTATGTTTAATCATACATATCTCAACGAAACAATAATTGTTTTGTTTATTCTTTTGCTACATTTCCCCCATCTACATGTTTCGAAAACTAGTTTATAATTGAAATCCAATGCGCCGGAATAAAGATTGAATTTTAAAAAATGACGCTGTGTCTACTATATATATACCGGTAAATCTTTTGTTTTTCTATAATTATGATATTACATTATCCACATATTCTAGAGTCACTCATGGAGTAACAGGCCAGGAGTTGGGAGCAGGGTGTGTACATAATTCACGAGTTCTCTGTGTTCTCAGGAAATAGCAGGGTACCAACCACACAGGGAAAACAGGGAAAATGGCCAAAAGAAATCCCTGACAGGGAAAACACAGGGAATTTGCAAATTTTGCCAAAACACAAGAAAAACACAGGGAATTTCATTTGGCCAGGTTCTGAAATCCTGATTCTCAAGATATTAGGACTCGGAATTTTTGTTGTTGGGTTGTCCATATTTTTTCTGCATGCAGAGGCTTTTAAATTTGAACAACTTGCTGGATATGATACAGGGAAAAATTGTCCCAGGACAGGGAAATCTCAGGGAAAACACAGGGAATTTGGAAATGGAATTTCAGTCGGTACCCTGATTATAGATAAAAGTAAATTTAGGTGAATTTGGCCAGTGACTCCGTGTTGCTGCTTGAAGTAGACCTATCCATGGGGTCCCAACCCCCTTTGGTGGCACTCTACATTAAGAGTTTTCGGAAGCCATGTGCGTGTGTGCAAACACTAAACGTGGATTCTCACCACCTCCTCTCCTACCCCGATCTGCCCCTAGCAGGTTTTATTAAATCTAATTAGAGCTTTCTATGGCAGCCACTGGTAAAATGACAAAAAGAATTCCCTGTCAGGGAAAACACAGGGAATATGCAAATTTGAATAAAACACAGGGAAAACACAGCAAATTTCATTTGGCCAGGTTCTGCTAATCGTCTTGTTATGCTATACCAAAATCGGCCATCTTGGAGGATCAGGGATTAATTCCTGAAAGATTTGCTTTGGAATAAACAGGGATTTTCAAATTCAAACAACTTGTTGGAAATGACACAGTATAAACATAGATCTTATAGGGGTATGCCTCGAAGCGCCAGCAATGTGAACTTCGGAACTGACGACTAGGTATTTGCAACTTTCAAAAAGTGTGAAATTTGACCCGTGGCCAATAGAATAATTGTTTCGACACGTCAACAATGGAAATTATGTAATGTTTTACCCTGAACGTTTTTCTATTCAGGTTAAATAAAAGATAAGTCAAATATATATATCGGATTTTTGAAGTCATATTAGAAAAATTAAAATGACCTTAGATTTCACTATAATAGAGAATAACAAATGCAAAATATTATGAGTAAACTTATATATCTCACTGACTAGGTGACATAGAATAATTATTAAATATTTGCAATATTCTATGTCACCTAGTCAGTGAGATATTGGATAATTGATTATTTATTTTGACTATGCAGTCAAAGGAACGTCTGTTTAAGTTTCTTTAAGTAGGTCCTATTTTTATATTTTATCAAATGTAGAACAAAATATTTTTTAAAAAATAGACACAAGCTACCCGTTTTCCTGTTGTATTTCACAAGATACGACAAAATAGGGCAATTATTTTTATACACATTTCCTCGAATATAGAAAAATATGCTCTTTCAAAAATATATTCTTTCGTTATTAGCATTACTCTTGGGAGTGAACGAGCATAAATGCAGCGAGTGATACACAGCCCCCCCCCCCCCTCCCCCTATCCTTAAGATGTTTAAAATCACGGGTTAGTCCAGAAATAAGGGAATAAATCCTACATATCCATAAACAAAAGAAAATAACTGAAACTTAATCAGAGATGCGTAAATCGACCTTCAGTCCTTAAACATTGTTCAATTTTCAATTTTTTTTTTTTTAGCCTGACCTTATCCATGTTTAACAATCTTATATTTTTTTTTGTTTTTTTGCAGTACCTATTGCCCAGATCAAGGAGATCCGGGTGGGTAAGAACACGGAGGTCCTTCGGAACAAGGACATCGCGGGCCATTACCCAGATGAGTGCGCCTTCTCGCTCATCTACGGCGACAGTTTCGACACGATGGACCTGATCGCCAACACGCCCGACGAAGCCAACATCTGGGTCACTGGGTTAACGTGTTTAATTACAGGACGTGCCAAAAACCGTGAGTAGTTTAATGAGCGTTTGGTATTTAAAGGGATGGTATCATCCCTAAGAACATACTTATTTGATAAGTTATAGCGAGAATCGTGAGTAAAATATCTATGATTATATTACATCAACATCATCAGAAGGTTGTTCTAACGGATTTTCATTCTCAATTGCATTGATTTAATATTTGGAGCATACCCTTACCCAGTTAAAACACCCCTGGCAGAAACTGAATCTTTCAAAATACTATTTTTGTTTTTATTAACTTCTTTAACTTACAACATTTCTTCCCCTTGTACATAACATACAAAAGGTTCAGTGTAGAGGAGGGTTAGCTAAATTTACTTAGTCTGTAGGTGTGTAGGATTCTGCCACTCATCTCTACAAAAGGGGGTATTTTATCACCCCAGGAAAGTGTAAAAGAACAGCTGATTAAATTGGACATTTATTTAAGTGCCCTGTAAAAGTTGAGCCTAAGAAAAGGATTTTCTTCAACAAATAATTTCAAAAAATAAATCAAAAGAAAATGTTAAAAAAAAAGAAAAGAAAAAAAAGAACAATGTATGACCTCTGACCATTATAGATATATGTTATAAGGGTCAGATCCTTCTAATATACAAACAACATGGCTTTGATCAGCATCTACTAAAATAACCAAGGTCAGCCTTTATATAGACTGTTCATGCAACAGACTGGTAGCTCTTAATAATTCATGCCTCGATGTCCACATGCTATCCTTCATATCACAGCCTCCAGCCACCCACACGTATTTTGTCCAGGTGCCATACCACTAGCATGCTGCTCATTCGGTAGGATGAAAAATACGTGACAATAGACCATTTGCTAGACTGACCATCTGTCCTGTCCAAGTCGGGCATTCAAACCCCTTGGTGACAGATAGGCTGTAATAGATCATAGAAATGTACAGTTCTATGAATAGATGTATACAAAATTGGAAACATACGTGTGGTGTTTTTCACTTTGACCTCCTAAATGTCAGGCTATTAAAGCTTTATACCAACTCAACTCATAGTCATCTTAAGGCCGTATTCCACATACCGATTTTGCTGCCGATTTTATAAATTAGCAGTGGGAATAAAGGTCAAAAATAGAAATTTCATACATCATTAGAAAGGTCTTACTATTCTCCCCCAAATGATATAGCCAAGTATGCAAGGAATGATGTCATATTCTCAAAGAAAATCAACCAAATGCAAAATCAGCAGCACCAAATTCGATATGTGGAATACGGCCTTAAGATGATTATGAGTCAGACGACTTCGTCATTGCTTCAAATTATCAAACTTACTATGGTCGGCCAAATGGGCAAGGCATACGCACCCTCGCATGGTTGCCTCTTGAGTCTGCAAACACTATTCAGAGGTGCAGTGGCAGTCCAGGGTGTTCCGATTTCTCCTCCCTTCCCGCCTCTTTTGGTGGACCCGAAAATCCTATGCATGTGAACGAATGCACAGCATTTTGGGACTTATATGTTATATTCCCCATTACCTTTCTGAAATCCTGTGTGAGCCCCAGGTGGCCGAAGATATTACTGCCAATTTGTCAGCTGACTCTGAGAAGGCTGCAAAGTGGGTATGCCACCTAAATGTCAGATTCCCAAAAGGTTGTTCTGAATTGGACGCAACAGTCCTAAAGAGAAAGACACATACTGTAAATGCCCTATTGTGTATTGGACTGGAGAGGTCAGATCATAGATACCCAAAAGGTTGTTTTGAATTGGCCTTAGCAGTCTCAAAGAGTAATGCACATACTGTAAATGCCCTGTTGTGCATGAGAATGGAGAGTCCATGCTCATATTTTTCAAAAATGTAATGGGGAATTGGCCCCAGCAGTCCTAAAGAGAAATGCACATATTGTAAATGCCCTACTATGCATAGGAGTGTAAAGTTCAGATCATAGACTTCCAAAAGGTTGTTTTGAATTGACCTTAACAGCCTGAAAGAGAAATACACTTCCTGTAAAATCCCTATTGTTCGTTGGAGTCGGGAGGCAAGCCGAATGGACTGATCAGATCACTGATGTCGACCATGTTTGCAGTGGCCTATGGACCTGGGGCGGGCTAAAAACAGAACTAACATTGTCTGGGCAGGCCCAGTAAACAGTGGGATGGCCATCGAGCCTTTGATGGCCTGTAGGGCTTGTGGCTAGTCAAAGGAGCCCGAGCGAAGCGATTGGGTCACAAATGGCTGTGAGCGTAAGAGGGGCGTGTTGTCCGAGGGGTGTAGTCTGAAGCCCTCTGACTTATCCTTCACTCCTCCATCTTCTCCTCCCACTCTCCTCTGTCTTCTTGTTTGAATGATGTATTAGGTTTTCTTGGACTTTGCCCCAGGCATCGGCCAATGGATCTATTGGTCTACAGGAGTTTCAAACTTTGAATTTGGAGATTTCCTCCCTACAGTCTAGAGTATATCTAGAGTTTTAGGCAGAAAAGTATGATCAAGGTAATCTCAGCTATAGAATAATTTATAGAGTCACTTGATTATGTAAAGTGTTCTGGCAGCTTGGATACCCTGGTTTTCCTTGAACCTTCCCTAGCAATAATCAGCCAACAAAACCAGCCTAGCCAGTTCCTTCTTTTTTTTTTTTTTTTATTTGTCCACAACTTCACATACACAAGGTTTATGTTCTTCCAGTTAATGCACTTTTACTATTACTATTATGATCAAATCTAAAAGTCTCAAAACTTTTATGAATCAAAGTAACATCTTAAATCTAATGATAAGGAGCCATTTTCCCCCTACTCATACAAGCAGGGAAACAATTTGTCTTGAGAAAGGAACTTTGCACCAGTTAAGAATACTTCTATGTATCAAGGAAACCACCAGAAAGGGAAAGTAACAAATGAAAACAAAATGTTAGCATGAAATAAAAATCAAGTAGAATAGTAGCTCAATCTAGCCAATTATAAATAGGAAATTGTCAGTGTTACTGTAGCCAATTAAGGCTCTTTGATCATAAGATATCACAAACAAATAAGCTGCCTTTAAATTAAAAACAGGGTCTAGGTCACAAGAAAACTGAAATGAAAGTAGGCAATGAAAAATTAGCATAGCATGTCTTGTTAGCAGGATAAAGCAAATTAAACCCACACTTCCTCCGCCACAACAAAAACCGGAGAAATTAAAGCGAAACTTTTCAATGTGAATTGACTTTTAAGGCCACCCGCTTCCGTTAATAAAACTGGACGTCAATGGCAGGGAAGTGGGATGGTGGCCACAGATGTGGAGACTGGTAATAAGGCCAGTGGCATTCACAAATTGTGGAAGTCTTGCCTGAAAAGCTGAAGATCTTAAAGTGTTAGGCTCAGAAGGAACCTGAATGAACTGGCACTTTAATGTAAGATGAAAAACAGTTCAAAGAAGATTTGATTGAAGCTTTGTTGGCTTCCAGTCCTTTTGGATCTAACTGAGATCACGAATACTATAAGAAAGGCTTGGGTGAAGGAAAGCAGGTGCAATATGATCTATTATTCCTCTATTAATGAGAATCATATTTCAACCAAAAGGAGAATCAGTTCATTCATCAGAGAACTGATATGCTGCTCAAAAGATCTCGGGTCTAATTCCATGTTTTTGAACCCTCGAATTCTTATTTAAAATTGTTATGTGCATCTAAAGAGAAGTTATCAAAATTTGCAATTGAATTACATATTACATCTCTGAAACTTTATATTGGTCTTTAAAGAAGAGAAAAGCACAATCAGCCCACCTATGCCAATTTTACCTAACCGATTGTCATATAGACCAATACTCAATCTGTTTGCGATATTGAAATGCACATGTTTAATTAGTATCAATGCAAAATCAGCTAAATATGCATTGGTTCCCTTTGGTCTCTCCCTACCCTTGGAATCACCTGATTTACGAGCTGATTCAATCGAGTAGCATGGGCTTAAGGAATCTAGGGATTAGAAAAATGAAAAGCCAATGTTCTCAGTGCACACCGGTCACAACTTATCTAAATCCACCTAAATGGTTCCATCTTTAAAGCATTTACGCCCCATCTGACAGTCTATACAAACTTCACCCGGGCTTGCAGGACCTTTTATGCCCCGTAAATATTGCCTCTGCATGGCTGTCACTATGAAGTTATTCAATTCAGTGCCTCCCAGTGAAGGGCAATTTCACTATTAGAAACATTAACTGGAGTTTCTTCCACACACCCCAACCCATCTGTCACGAAACCAGCTTTGAAATTGTCTAATTCCACAGCTACTAATGTCAGGTCGTATTCAAGTTGAGCTTCCAATTGTCCTCAAGGGAATTGCAGAGTACTCAATGAGATGAACTGAAATCCATTTCAAACAGGAAAATAGGAGTATAGCTTAAAGCAATGCCCCCAGTTGAATTACGAAGATTATGCTGACGCTTACATTGGTTGTAGCTACAGCTCCTAAATCAATGATCCACGCAGCAATGAAACACCAAACGATTCTCTTCTCACTCATTTAACATGAGGTTGATGGTGTGTGTGCATATTTAGCCATGATACTTGAGAGGTGTATGGTGATTTCTCTTCTAAATTAAGACAATGACAGGTGGTTCCTTATGTTGTAATTTTATTTAATATAAGGGGACTTCCCTATCAGTCATTGGTATAAGGGGCCTTGTGACCTGCTCATACCCATACACACTAACACAGTTCCGCCAACCGCGAGCACACAGAGGCCACTCTGGTGATTACACCAACTGGACTAATCTCCTGCGAGACACTCTTTGGAGAATGAATTTACTATGAATTTACTCGCGAATATGACGTCACATCTCCATATATGGTAAACCGTGTAAGTGTGTATATGGCTTCCTCCTATAAACACCCTTGAACCAGGCTACTGGAGAATAAATGGCCATCCTTTGGCAGCTACTTGTCAGTCAACCATAATTATAAAAAATAGGCTTTATTGGGTGTCTACTTATAGAAAATCAAAGCATATTTCGCTGTTAATTTCCTTCTAAATTTTGGTTTAAGAAGGAACCTTTCCAATGCATTTTGATGCTTAGGACTGTAGCTCTAAAATCTGCAATACCCTTATTTGTCAATGGTAAGAGATGTAAATACATATAGCTCTTCAGATATGCCATAGCATTAGCTGAGAGACAGTGGCCCACATTAAACAGCCTCTCCCTTCCCAAGTCATGCACATATCCTCACATTGTCTGCCAATGTCCTATTTACCATCTCTATTTGTCTTTCCTGTTTCGCATAAGTCAAAGCGCCCAACTTATAATATGCCCAGAAAGCAGAGGCAATATATGGTACTGCCCCAAGGACATACACATGCTTCAGGTGTTTCAGTCAACCTTCAGGCTTATGGTGATATTTTCAGAGATGCCATTTTTCCTATTTTTGTAGGATCTCCTACTTTTTGGTAATTTTGGATTGCACAACTGATATTTCCTACATCGCTTTGATATATATTTTAGAGTATTTCATATTAGCTTCAAGCTATTCAAAATTACAAATTCAATGTCAGGGCTCTATTCCTTAAGGCTGTTTCACTCCTTGTTGCTTCTAGGAAAAAAAAGTAGTATTTCCTACTTTTCCTACATTTTCTTCAGTTGGGAGTGGCATCTCTGTATGTTACTTGCATAGCTTCCCTGTGTATTTTTTTGTGATTCTATTCAAATATTTATATTTCTTGTTCCAGAAAGTACAACCCAGTTCAAAATTTCATTATATCAGATCATTTTTATCTCGGAAAGTGTAAAAAGCAAGTCTGACAGGGTGTTGTTTTTATCAAAAAGAGGAAAATCTGGCACTCTTCTATGAACCGAGCAATTTATTATCTCTGGCGTTAAAACATCGAAATAAAGATGTTTTCTCCTGTCTGCATATTGGTTGATTTTTAAGTTAAAAGGCTGCAGTAATATCTAAGATTTTGATGTCAATAATAAGGGTTTAATATACTTAATCCTTTGTGATTATCTATGATCACTGAATCTTTGAGAAGAAGCAAAAGTATACCCATACACATTCACATTCACGGAGGCCACATTTCTAATATTCATCATACTGCATAGACATAGTATGATAAGGACAGGTCCTTGAAATAGCACAGTCTTTTTCCATACTGCCCAGACCATCAGAAAAAATTCTACTTTTTAAAAAACGTATCCACTTCCGTACCATCTCCTACTTTAATAAAGAATCTCTAATAGGTCTACAATGTACCAGTTGTTTGCTCTTCCAGACCATTTAACTTTCCTATTACTTTTGGGCAAAACCTATTTGAAGTCAATCACAAGAAACTAATTGAGTTGATTCAGCAAGGGACAGAGTGACTTCAGCTCCCCTCTTGTTTTCTGCAGCCAGTGGTTTCTATGAAGGGAAGTCCCACCCACCAAAGACTGGGGCAAGGTTTAGGCCGTGAGCGATATTCTAGTTTTATTGACAACCAACTAATGACCTGTTCCAATGCTTAATGAAAGTCAATAATATTATGTGCATTTCTCTGGCAAGGCTTTCCGTTTTTGGTTCTAATATTGGATGCTATTCTGTCGGTCTAATATAGAAAAATACTTGGTGAAATAAGAGGAAATAAACCTGAAAGGGAACAAGAATGAGTATATTACATATATATATATATAGTCTGTAGGGTTCATGCCTAAACACATGATTTCTTGAAACTGATTAACATTAATTGTATAGGAAATACTGATTAAATCTTTTTGCATTCTGGTAAGTAAGTTGAAAAGTCTATATCTTTCACAAGATTGAACTGTTGGTCATTTTATCATTCATTGTATAATTTGCAGTTCATGCTGAATAATTTGAATAAGTTGTTTTTATAAATCTTGCATGGTATATATATACATTTATCTTTCTTCTCTCAACAAATTACAGAAAAGCTTGAACACTGTGAACCAATTTCGGCTGAATTGTGATTACAGAATCCTTTCTTTTTCTAATATGGAATAGCTTTCAAATTGCATTCTAAACTCAATTAATATTTACAAAACAACCTGATCATTATGAGAACAATGGTATCATTAAATCCGGATTTCAATAATATGACATTGCAAATAAAATTCCACCCTTATTAAATTTCTAATCCCTTTGAGCCAAATCTTGGCTGTCAGTATTTTACATTATTCAGAAGTCTAATTAGGAGCCTCTGTTCATTATGGTCCTTAATTATCTTGTTTTCCAAGCAAGGATTATAGAAATACAAGCTTTACAATCAGCTTTCATGTATATGAAATCTAATTTCATCAGGAATAAAAATTTAGAAGCTATTTACTACTTCAAAACTCAAAATTATTAAACACCACATAGTATCAATCAGTTATAGTCTTTGCAGATGTTTCTATTATTCAACTGATAACAGTGAATATATATTAAAGCATCTCGCAGTGCAATCAATCTTATGGAATTTTACTCATTTTTGTCGCGAGATTACCTATTTTTTCTAATTTGTTAATGAAATGAAGAAATATGGTATTAATCAAATGGACCCCCCTTGTTTAAATACCGCTGCAGCATGATTCTTGCTTTTTTAAATTTTAGACAAATCCATTGAATGTCTTATAATTTGATGGAGAAATATAGAAATCTTGAAAAAAAAAAACTTTAAAAAAAAATCAAAATCCTTATGTTCCAAGCCTTTATTTTCAATCCTTCCCACCTTAAACCTCTTTGCACCAGCTTTTCATAGGCACTTCTTTGCATCACATCTCTTTCCATTAAAAGCGCCCTTTGAGAAAGCAGACAATCCTAACAAAAGCACTTAGAGCTCCTCTTTTGTCTGTTCTTTTTTGCAGATGCAGACTCGCTGGAAGAGCGGCAACAAATGCGGGACGAGTATCCTTACACAACGAGCCATAACGGGTCAAAAGAGGCAAATGGAGCGGTTTAAAATGACCATGAAAAAGTAGGGGATGGGGTGCTAAAACAGATAATGGAACATGAAAGGTAATGGGAGGATTCACTGTTGTTTCCCATGCAAGCTTTGGGATTTGTGCAATACATTTCAAGGTATGAAACGATGTATCATATTATTTAGCATTGAGTCTCATTTGATTTGTATTAATAATAAATGATGTACATCTTAATCAGTGTGGCCATTTCACAGTGTAAAAAGGAAAAAATGGTGAAATCCATTACAGGGATGATATAGGGAATTCTAAGATTTCCCAAAACATAGGGGATTTTGATTCTGCAGATGCTGCTTTCTTCACCTGTTTTCAAACTGAAGGCGTTGGACTTTTATGTGCTAAAGCACTTTCACAAAAATAGGCAAAAACAGGGATTTTGCAATTGGAGCGAGTGATAATGTTGTTGACGCCAGGAGTGCGACGTTTTCCTCGAAATCTGCTAGGCGTCGCTGCAGGGGGGACGCGTCTAGGAGCGGGAAACCCACATCCAGGAGCAGCAACTTTCTCTTGTTTAAAAAATCTTGCATGATGCAAGCAGTGGAAATTGGACCTTAAGTTAGACATCATTCAGACCCATTTTTGCCCAGAACCTGTTGTCTAAATAGTCCATGATCAGCCTTCTCATTGCTTAGGGAAAAAAGAATACTTCTCTGACAGTCAGAATTCCCCATTGAACTACCCCCTTGTTCTGCACATGCCTCTTATAGCCTCCCCAAGTCCATAGGACACCTCCATTAGTCTGCCCTCGGGTACCTAAGATAATAACAGACCAGACTGGGCGGTCCTCTTGCCTTCCGGTCTTCCCCATGGTCAAATGCAGGGAGACCGAGCGGTTCGGGAGGGTAGGGTATTGATGGCGGTTCAGCTGAGGTGACTAACGCCTAATCCACAGCACATCCCAAGGCGATTTCAGACCCCGAAGAGATGTGAATTCCATCGCTCTTTTAGGTCAATCAATTTCTGTAGCGTTGTGCATGGAATGACATTCAGCATATTTTCTTACTTTTGAATAATTATTAGGGATTTGCCAATCTTTTCTTCGTTTGATTTTGTTAGAGTTTAATTTGGAAAAGGATAAGCCTTTGATGTGTTTCAAGCCTCCATCAAGTTATGTAAATATGCCAGCGCTTCCAGGGCTGATTCAAAAATCGATGTTGCTACTGTTGAATTCAACCACATAAATGCAATATTAGCCCAACGTTCAGAACATTGTATCAATATGATGGTGAAATTGTCAATTGAATTTGCAAATTCAATGTTGAATGAACGTTAAACCATGACTTATTTGTTCGATTCGCGTTGATTTTATTTGCAATTTCAACAACAAATCAATGTTGATTTAACGTAAAAACCACATGTCACTTTTGCCAAAATAACTGTACCTTCAACATAACATTGTTATAGTTACCTTCAACATAACATTGTTATAGTATAGTTACCTTCAACCTAACATTGTTATAGTTGCTGCTTCAGTGGTTAACTTTTAAGGCCGGATCACACAGTTGGAGAGGCGGAAACAGGGGTGGCGAGTGGTTGGAGTCACTTGTATTGCTCCATTCTGTTTAATTACATGACGTATCCATGGTAACCTGTTTGGTAACGCGTGGTATCCATGGAAACCCCATGTCCTGTATTGGGTGTGTTTGGCCCCTGAGCCCCCCTCATGCTGGTGAGTGGGTTAGAAGCATGGCAGAGAGTTTGGACTGGGAGGTGGGTGGATAAAAGAACAACTTTGAAACAAATGTTTCAAACTTTTACATTCAAAGCTTTTGAATTTTGTTGCGAGTGCTTCAGTAAGGGAAATTCAGGTTTTCTCAGCGAAGCATTGACATCATGCGTTTTATTGTAAAGGCTTAGCTTACAACATAACTGAATATCACAGTTGTCAGTGGACAAAATGTGATATTTCATGTAAAAGTGTGGAGTAAAAAGAAAACCAAGTCATTCACATCAGTCCTACTTAGAAGACATGGCTTTGGTCCACTAATAATCAACTCTGTGCTATGATCCATATCTGTTACTCCATAATCAAAGTGCCAGTTCTAGTTAGACAGATTGAGGCCTGACTTATCACATTACAACTTTCCCAGTAGTGTGCTCCTGTCTGAACAGCAACTAAAATGACATTATTCCCTGTAACTTATTTACACCTAACCTAGTTCTGAGTAGTGAAACCTATTAAAAGCCCCATGAGTTGCTTTGTGCCAGTGGAAATTAGTCTGGCAATTTGTGGCATTACCCCAGACTTCTAGTTTTACCTGGTTTGACTGCTGCTGGAACATTTTTTGTGACAGTTTCGCAGCCCATAATGGGAACTGAAACACTAATAATTGGCTGGGTGAACAGAGAGACACAGAGGCAGGTTTGGGCAATGTCAATGACAATATATATATTCCGCCATAAACAGTTACAGTCACAAAATGCAATGCCAACAGACTGACAAAAATAGAATTACAAATCCATACAACATTTTTCTCGAGTCCTTTGTAATGGCAGCGGCGGCGAGTGGGGTATTTGTAGTGACGTCACGCCCACGTGATGTAGATCGTGTCGCTGGGATAGTTGCTTAGCAACACAGAGTCCTTAGTCACGCCGCGCCATTATACTCAAATAACGAGTTATATTTCTCAAATGTTTTCTAGCAAAACGATATGGGCGACTTTTGTCTTCTCATTTATGAGAAGTCTTGAACTTTCCTAGTAAGATGTAAATATGTTAACTATGAGAAAAGAAGTCAATGCAGTTGTTGTTAATCAATTCAACTACAAAATGATTTTAGGGTGCTTTCAAAAAGAATTTTCTGAGCGAATAGATAAATATATATAGACAAGTTTTTTTATGAGTAAATTTGAGGGGTTGGGGATAAAGAGTGAAGTCAGATGTTTCATAACATAATTATGGATAAGGGTGATATCCAAGAGCAAAAAGCAGTGGTAATTCTGTGTGTACTGAGTACAGAATCGGTGTCAGCTTGCAGTCGGAGTTTAGTAAAAGAATTATCGGAAATACAGTGGCTGAATAGTGGGAAATCAATATGTCCGAAATATGTAAATATGTAAATGAGCTAGAGTGTATAATCAGTAGTATTTCAGTACGGTAGCTAATTTAAATATTTCAGACATACTGATTGTCAACTGCCATTTGGACCTGGAGAGGTGTTTGACGGGACAGGGATCAAGGGCATCATCATGATGTTACATTTTAGTGAACTTTAGTTAGGATTCAGGGGTAGTCCAGATGTTATATTGTATATCAGTATGCATGATATCTGAACCAAACCCCTTATCTATTTACAGTAGATTTTTTGGGTTGGGGATCAAGGTTTTAGTCCAGATGTTATAATGTTTCTCGATACGTGTGATACCTCAACTAAGCCCCTTCAGCTGGTTACAAGAGGTGTTTGACGGGGAAGGGATGGAGGGAGTAATCAAGATGTTACGTTTTAGTGAACTTTGGTGGGGAACGAGGCGATAGTCCGGATGTTTCATCATAATTATATAAGTATTTTATTGACAACAAAGAGGTCATTACAAACCTATTGTCAGACAAACTGAATCATAAACTGGACATAAACAAGCTACAAATAACTACAACTACACTATGACTTCACATTTATGACTAAACAGGACTAGACTAGCACAGTTCAGTGCAGTGAGGCGAGTCACTACGCTGTCTCGGACGGTTGGCATACACAGTTTGCCTCCTTAGATTAAACAGTTATCCAAAACATCAGCAATAGTACAGTGCCTTAGGGCAAATTAGCACCTGGCAAAATAGCAGAATTGTGTCTGCATTGGTACATCTGGAGGGAATATGATCAAGTAAGTGGGACATTGTATATGTATATTTTATGTGCGATACCTTAACCGCACCCCTTCAGGTTAAAGTAGTTTTTAGGAGTTTCGGATCAAGTTTTAGTCCAAATGTTACATTGTATATCAATATGTGTGATACCTTAACCGAGCCCCTTCAGCTGGTTACAAGAGGTGTTCGAAGGGGCCGACACAGACAGTACGGGGCAGCTTGATGAGTTTGAGGTGGTCCAGATCATGAAGCGACTCAACACAGGCCTCACCACAGTCAAAGTACAACAGAAACTCAAGGTATGGCTCTCAGACCTTTAGGAAATGAAGACTGAAATCTGATTTAATATAATGGATGGGATTTGAATCTGAAAGAAAAAGGCTTTGTATAAAGCGTGAAACAGATGATATAGATATGATTAAAAAGATACATTAAGATAGAGAAATCTTTATATTTGATAATACAATTAAACTAAAATGCGTATGTCAATATTATTTGATTGTGAATATCAAAAAAATAAAGTTTTTTTTAGAATCATATTCTACAGTTTTGATAAGAATAAGGATAACTCATTATTTGATCCAAATTACTAATAATCAAGTTGATAATAATGCGTTTTATCACGTACTTTACAAAGCTGCTGGATATAAACTGTTACTCTTTTCATTTCATGTGTTTCCTTTTCGTTTTTAAGGAGTTATCGTTAACAAAAGACGGGGAAAGAGGGCGGCTCAACAGTGAAGAATTTATCAATTTATTTAAAGAAATAGCTACTCGACCAGAAATATATTTCCTACTAGTTCGGTGAGTATACTACAAATTACGATTTCAGCTTTCTTTTAGCAATGAATCAATGTTAATCAAGATTAAAGGAAGAGTTTTATGATTTATTTTCTGAAATAATGATTTTGAAAAGCGGCTTATGTAGTTTTCATTCGAATCTCGGTTTACCCAAATAAATATGTTTTTCTACTGTTATCTGCAACAGTGTAAAGCGTTCATCATCTTGAAAGTACATGATATTGTGATCGGGTTTTTTTTACATTTTACCCCTTGTTTCCTATCCAGGTACGCAAGTTGTTCAGATTGTATGTCGACAGACGACTTATTACTATTTTTAGAAGCAGAGCAAGGGGTACGTATAATTTCATCCCCATTTTCAGATTTCAACCAAATTTAGCATTTCAAACTCCTGCGAAAAGGAGTACGGAAGGCTCTCATTCCCAAAAGTAAATTTATGCTGTTGTGTAGTTCAGAGTTTTAGAACTTGACACTCGTCTGCTAAAGCCTGCATGTAACGAACTGGGTTTATGTGAAGTGAACTAATTATTGGAGTAAAACTATACTACATTGAAACATTATAAGACCTCAGTCTTATCATTAGTTTTCATAATTTTACGTCAGAATGTTCTTATAACAAAACAGTTTCATCAGATTAAAAACAGAAGTTTTCACAATTACGTTCCAGGTTGCTATAGTGTAAGCTGAAAATAAGTGGCTTACCATTAGAACACACAATCTTATCCCTAATTTGTCAACATTCTGCTGCAGATTGCTCGTGTAACCAAAGACAAGTGTCTTGACATCGTCAACACCTTTGAGCCCACCAAGGAGGGCCGGAGGAAAGGACAACTCGGCATCGACGGTCAGTTTTCACTCTTTTTTTTATGTTTTTCATTTTTTCTCCTAATGCCTATTGCATGAACAAGGATTGAAAAATGGCTCTTAGTGCACACAAATCGTCGTTGAATTTTAGGTAAAACAACGAGAAATATGTGATGTTTGTGCAATGCAGAATTCTCCCTACCACGGATAGCTGATTCAAAGTATCTAAAGGATCTGCAGGCTAATTATGACTAAATCTGTCGACAAAACCTCTAGGAAAACTATAGAAAATTATCAAATAATTGTTATATATCCATTTACAATGGATGCATTTTCAAAAAACGGAAGAATATTAAATGTATATAGATACTAATTTGAGAAATAATGACCAATAGTTTTTATAGGTCGGCTAGTTAACTCTGTCAATGAAATCATATATAGTCTGACTTTAAAGACTTTAAATCTTTAGATCAAAGCCGACCTATTTTCTTCTTCACTTCTGAGATCTGTGACAGAAAAACGCGTTATGCTTGATGCCCCTACAACGCGGCAAACGGCCAATGCTATTCCTATGGTGATGATGTCCCAGCGTAAACTGCCGCGTTATGCCTGTAACGCGGCGATGTCCCGATGCTACTTCAATGGTGACCGATGTCCCATCGCGCGGCTGCTGCGCGTTATGCCTATAACGCGGCAAAGTGACGATGTCCCAAATCGATTCTGAGCTAAAATAACCACATTCTTGGGCTTATTTGAGCTTATATCGCAGCGATTTTGATATATAGAAGACAATCGAATCGTTAAAATCGACCAAAATGGGGCAAATAAGACATTCAAGCCTGGAATCGTTACGGTGACCATGTCCCAGCACGTAAAATGCCGCGTTATGCCTGTAACGCCCACCAGCCTCGCTTTCGGGGAGGAAGGGAACCGGGTCAAAATCTGAATATTCAACAAATTTGCATGCCTATTTCACCATGAGGTAGATTTGGATACATAGATGATCATGTCATAGTCCAGGAGAAGATATTTTGCGAAATAACGCGTCAAATTGCGCAAATCATCGCGCTATTTTCTTGCGTGATCCATGCGTTCATATCGAAGGGAAAACATTGGATCGATCGGACACAAGGAAGGCTTGACACTGTCAGACCCATCATGGCGTCATCCTGGCCGGGTTCTCTCCCTGCACGCCTGCATCGATACTTTGAAATCAGAAAACCAGGATGACATTAAACGCATCAATTGTGGAGGATATACGCATTGAAACGCATTGAGGACTCCAGGCCTTAACGGTTAGTTTATATCTTTTTTCCAGCATTTGAAATCTACCACCAACATATTCAATCTAAACTTTAATATGTCTAGGCCTAAGTCACTGTCAGTGTCTGAATCATTCCCATTCAATGTTAAAACATAGGCGTCACACTGTCAATAAGTTCTCCGGTGCTGTCAGTGTCAGACACAGATTTAAGATTTAAATGATTCAAAGATTAAATTATTTGTGAAATTGTCACTATAGTGTCATTTTTTCAGACCTACCATCAAAACATCTGAATCATTAATATCATTATTCAGTAGGCCATAAAGATTAAAATGGGCCGACCTATACTATCAAATGCTTTTGCTTTTGATAGTAACTTTTGGTCATATGTCGTTTGATCTTGTTCACAATGTTAATTTTAAAAAATTTAAAAAATTCATGAAAATTTCGATACTAAAGCATTGGGTTTTGTCGACATATTACCCAGCATGCATCCTGATCTAGGCTAACCTGCAGGAACAACTAAAGAAATTTGCTATCCGTGGTTTGGAGAGTTGCACCTCACAGTTAGAATATCGCACTCTTGTCCTTGCTTCATTCAATCTCCGTTCATTCAGAAACGTTCGTCTTCAGAACCTTTCGGGATAATATACCAGATAAATTATGTGTTTCTGATGCAATCAAATCATACTACAATGAAAAAAAAAGACATCCCCAAAATAAAATGATGGTAGTTATTATCTATATTATATACTAAAACCTGCAGCCACACACATACCTTTCAGCATATATTTCATACATATATATACTTCGTTTTACTGTTAGGCAAATAAACTATACACAGTTAACATCCTGTTTTCATGCATTCAATCTTTTCGGTTTTACCTTCTTCACCCTTTAAATAATTTGTTTCTCTTCTTTTCTAGGTTTTACTGCGTACTTGTTGTCAGAAGAATGTGATATTTTTGACTGCGATCAACGTCAGGTGTGTCAGGACATGACGCACCCCTTGTCTCACTACTTCGTTTCCTCATCACACAACACGTAAGTACACGCATATCATTTC
This sequence comes from Lepidonotus clava, assembly GCA_936440205.1. NCBI lineage: Eukaryota > Metazoa > Annelida > Polychaeta > Phyllodocida > Polynoidae > Lepidonotus > Lepidonotus clava. Next base: position 12,411,938 of record OW387141.1, read on the forward strand.
TGAGAACTTGACACAACACTCTCACTATTTTATCAGTTATGACATAACAATAAAGGCCATATTCCACTTTTTGGTGGGGGACCATTTGCAGTGAAAGTTTTTGTCACCGCAAGTAATTTGCTCTTTGGATACCAACATGTTGGTATCCCCCACCACAAGCAAACCATAGAATACCTATATAAATTCATTTGCGGTGCTACTTCCATTTCACCAACGGAAGTAGCACTGCAAGTATAAACACCGCAAGCAATTTCTATGTTCCACCTTGTGGTGCACAGTTTTACTTGCAGTGAACACGACTAGTAAATTGCCCACTGCGAGCAAATCACTGCATAGTGCAATATGGCCTTTAAACTCATAGACTTGCATCTCAGACTTGTGTCAGGCTCTGTCTTTGTTCATTTTCTCATCCCATAATATGCAAATGTTCTCATTCCTCAGCACCTTTGTAAGAAAATGAATCACCATTTCTTTCGATTATGCACACAACACTTCAGAAATAAGTGTGTGGTGCACTAACCAGCATACTTCATCAACTCCTCATCAAACAACACAAAGTACACTAAGGTGCGTGTCGCGCTATGATGCACCTTTGTCTTATTAGACAACATGAAAGTACAACCTTTGTCAGGATGGGATGTACTGCCAGTACGCCAGTTCAGACTTCAGTGTCCCAGCCCAACAATACGCTCTAAATTCCTATGAATGGTTCTATTTTAATGGCATTGTCTTCACGGAGTATACAACTGCAGCTGGTTCATGCGTTCACGAGAGAATAGGGAGTTTTTGTATCGCCGTAAATTGCAAGCCGGCATTCGGAACATGATTGGTTTTCACACCGGTCTCTATTTTTTACGGAGTCTCTCGTTCTGTACTACTAAAGACATAATCTTATGTATCTCTATGGAACCACATGATTGCACACAATGGCCAAACAACTCATACACCTTACTATAAAGGACGTAGCCAGTTCTCTCTGCTTGAAAAAAAGTTGTATAGATATTTTAAAACATTAATTTTGCCTTAAGCTCTTAGCACATATAACAAGGCCATATACATACGTAAACATATAATTATGTTTGTTTGTATACATTTATGTGGATGTTTATGTGTATGTACATGTATACGTTTGCATACACATTTATATATATTTTTCTTTTTTTAAGTGGAAGCCTCAAGCAATAAGCCGCACGATCTCATCTCATTCTACATACATACACATTTATATAAGATGTTCATTGTTATGTATATACATATGTATATGTTTATATATTTTCATGTATTTTTTGTTATATTCACATACATATAAATATACATCATGGAAAATCTATATGTCACAGTCAGATTTCATTCAGAGATCTTCCTACTTTGTACACTACCTTGGGAAAGGGCAGCTGGCAGTCCCAGTTGGTGCTCTGATGGAGTGGACTGTTGCTAGGCCACTGCTCTCTTCAATATCCTCCAATGTTAATGTGTGCATTTTACCGGCTAGCAATGACAAACTATATGATGAGCCTTAATGCATACTTCTTCCATGTATTCCCGTTTTGGGATACCGTCTGTGGCAGAGGAAATTAGCATAAAAATTATTATACAGATGGTAGATATTGTCCAAGAAAATCAGAAGCACACATACAGCAGATGATTGAGGCATGGTATATGACATCTAACATTTAAAGTACAGTTTGCTGCATTTTTATCAGAAACCTTACCATGTTCATATTTTTCATGAGTATTTTGTATCAGTGAAAACTACATACACCAACTGTCCAATTGATGATTGTCCAATCTTTTCGAACTACACCGTGGGGGTTCCAGGAAAGAATATAGGCCCCCAGTAGCCCCTACTGATTGGAAAAGGCAACAATAGGGGGGACCAAGCACTGACCAAGTGGTTGTTTGGGTTCAATTCCCAGTTGGTGCTGGGTTCACTAAGGGATGAGGTAGAGCAAAAAGGATTTCCAGGTTTTGATCCCATGCTGTTTGCCCATCCTGCCACCTTCATCTCATAGATACGACCACCAAAGACAGAATTCGTCCCAACCTGTTTTCACAATGAAAATGACCCTGGCTGTTGGTATGGCGTAAAGCATCCATCACTCACTCACTCCGTCCAATCTTTTCAAACTAATTTGTTTAATGATATTTCTCATGATTTATATTCCTTTGGGGAGTTTTTCTCCTTGCATAGATGTTGGCATAATGAGAAAGGACTAGAAAACCTAAGCCCCAACCCCCAGTCCCTAATGGTATATGCAGGATACCAGTATGCTGAAGGTAGATCTGACTTATCACTTCTGACTGCCACTCCCATTGGGTTAAGTCCCACAAGGTTACCCAGAAAGCAGGCCACTGACCTGTCTCAAGTAGAAACTGACATCTCCCAAGGGTCCTCCAATCTGGGTTGATTTTGCCACTTTACAAAATAAGCTTAGAAATATTCATGTATACAGACAGGCAGATTAATAGAAAAAGAAACCCAGTACTAATTGTGTTACAAGCGAATGAGCTCCAGTTTCTTGATGTAGGAGATGATATAATATTATGTCATTCAATTGTTGTCTTTGAAAGGCCATTCAATATGAAATGAGTTCATTGATGAATGCAAACATGATCTAAAATTACATTTCATAGAATGTCCATGGACACAAAATACCCCCCTCCTCTTAAAATTTGATACAGTGTATATTACTGATACACACCTTGGTTTAGAGTATATTTTTCTAGGCAAATGGACAGAAATAATGATTGGAACCAAGAATAGTGCAGGTCGTTGACCCTGAACTATGACATTTGGGACTTGGAAGCCACCTGTGTGTGTTCCTCATCTGACTTAATGTCTCTTGAATGGGATGTTTCATTGGTATAGGAGAAGGCGTAAAGCGCCAACACCTGCTGCGCTAAGAAATCGAAGAGCACGCTTGTCACCTAAGCTCATATGTCATTGAACATATGTCTTTGAGGCGAAGTAACAGGTGAAAGGCACAAGAGATTTTTCATCTTGTTACTGCTGTATGCTAACAATAACTTACAAGCAGTATCTTTTACTGTTCAGTACAGGTGGCCAATATGTCAGGCTTTTAAAAATCTTGGTTGCCAAAAGGTACAGCAACAGCTTTGGCGTGCAATTTGAACTCTATATATAATTCTAATATTTAGAAACATTTAAAAGGTTGTTCCCATATTTGAATCCCTCAGTTGCCAACAAATCAAACCTTTTTCAGAAAATATCAGGTCAAATTAGTATGAAATGATTACCTCCTCTCGAAACACAGAGATTACAATATTAATTGTGCAGATGAAACGCTCTCAATGTCTCTGTTAAAAGGACAATATCATCCATAACAACTTCTGGGTTCGGTACACTGTCACTATCTTATATGCACACCAAATTTGCGATGCGATCAATGGTGTTACTCAATGATGCTCTGAAGGGGCATAAAATACAGACAATACTAATGGACTGTTAGAAAAGCTGTTCATGTGCTAGCTAGAAAACAGAGGTAGTCTGCAATCTTATCTTTCTAGGAAGGGCCTTTTTTTCATACTTCACGAAATCGTTTCCCTGAAGCAAGTTGCAGGTGACCGACTTAGAAACCTGAAAGGCCACTATCTGTGGCTTCTTAAAAGGGAAGGCCTTGTTTGTTTTCGTCTTTATTTCTCTTGATAGTTTTTTTAGAGTAGTTATGTTTATCAGGTTTCCCTGTAGGTTTAACAATTCATACAAGTTATGGAAAAGCCTTGAGTTTAATTTGGCAGCATTTCCAAAAAATATCACATTTTGTTATTAGAATTGGTGAGTTTTAGTTTCCAATATAATTAGGAAAAACTGGTGTTTTCAAATTTTTGATCCAAACTTGATAAAACCAACATGAATGAAATTATGGATCATGGCTCTTTGGACCAGAATATACTATAGTTTGTTGGAAGCAATGACATTTAATATTTTTGTGATGCAAACCATGGGATATGATTACCCTGCATTTTTTAGTGATATTTTCCTTTGGCCCATCTTATAAGGATAAGACCAGGAAAAGTGAAGAAATAACTGAATTGGAAACTTTCTGGAGAGAGTCTTCTCATTACATTGAAAAGTATAATGAAGAAATACAATCAATGACCTTTTATCAAGACTATAACTTCACCAAAATACCTGTCATTTAATAGGAATACATCTTTACTGTAATACAGAAACTACCAATTAGGTTACAAAACATAACCTTATTCCCAACTCCAAAACCAAGGCATTTATCAATTATACACCGGCGGACAGTGCTGAATTCTAAAACCATATACACACTAGGGTGATCTGCTTCCGGTTAATCGCATTTTCGAATGACTGCCTGTCACTTTACAGTATTGAAATCTATATGTTTGATCTGAACCGCTGCAAAAATTGGATAATTGTTTGGTGAAAATCTGCCAATTATTTCCCAATCGGTGGATCGACTACACAAAAATCATCTAGTGGGGGTGGGGTTTAAGCAGGAAACAAGGACTAATTGAATCCCCCTCCTGTACCTTCTCCTTCCAGGGAGGCCCTGGTCTGACGTCCATGGATGGCACTTCTAATCAGTACAGACAACTTGAAGGATTGGCTCTACCTGCTTGGGTGTGGGCTACTTAATCAAAATTGCTATACAACCTTCTTTTTTTTTACTTTTTAATGCAAAGAATGACATGTGACATGGAATATGGTGATATGCCACAGTGGAGATGAAAAGAAATACAGTGCAAGGTGAATTAGCCTCAAGTTTTTTTGTAGTTTTATGGTCTTTGGCCATAATGGATTATATCTCGCGAAAATATTCAGAAGCTAGGTACCATAGTGATATCCCATGTAAGGAAAATCAGTTAGGTCTAAAGATACATGTCTGTAGGATGTTTATGTGTTATAATGAAAATGATCACCGAGCGAAAATTAACATGAATTAATTTTAAATAACTACATACCATGCAGTCAAATCTATATCATATATTTAACCTGTCTGCTTATGGTAATATCACAATGAGTGTTTTGGTATTAGCTCTTAAGATAAGGCTACTCAAATTAAGCATAACCTATAATAAACAAAATATCCAGAAAATAAATATCATAGCCAACATAGAGGTCTAGATTTGCCCCTTTGACCCCAAATAATGACTCAGGGTTGACAAGCAGTGCATTACGGATACAGGCTAGAATTACTGACTGATTGAGTGACGTTCAGCCCACGTTATGTCACAGTAGGATTGATCAATCCTGGCTATAATTGGCACCCTTATGCATACCGAAACCTTTCAGAAATATCCCTTCAATGCTATTATTTCCAGACCAATGTTAGATAAGTCTTCCTCCAACCTCTGCCCTACTACTGTCAATGTGAAGAATAAGTGGCCCCAAGATTCATTGTAACGTGCACAGACAACCTGCAGTTGTATTATGAATGTAAAGATAATGTCTTGGGAATATGTAAGGTGGAGAAAAGATTTAAGCTCGATACCCTCTTGGCGTTTTTGCTGCCGACCAGCAACCGGCGATCGGCCATTAATGAGATTATGGGCTCAGTCTGGGCTCTATACTAACAATCTTTTTTTGGGCATAGATAGGTCACTGGGCAACTACCAACCACCAATGCCATCAATCGTCACCGGTTGCCAGTCGCTGGTAAAATTGCCTAGTTGGTATGGGGCTTGAATAACACATCAGCCATTTGACTGTACGTCAACAATTTGATTGTACGCCAACCATTTGAATAAGAGCGACCACAGCTGGCACTGTGATAACTCTTACACAATACTTTTGGCAGTGTTAAATGTAACATGTAGGGTGTGTACAAATAGGTTATGTAAAAGCCTGTAGCTTGCTACAATCACAGGGATTTCATTGACAATAAAGGGAAGCCCTTCAAAGAGTGTATAGACCAGTTGCCAGGCGTTATGTGGCGTATTATGGCATGGGACACAAACCGAAAAACCCCGTGGGGTTTCCGGGTAAGGAAAGGCCCCCAGTAGCCCCTGCTGATCATAGAAGGCGACAATAGGGGGGACCCAGCACTGATCAAGTGGTTCTTTGGGTTCAATTACCGGTTGTTGCTGTGGTTCACTAAGGGATGAGGTAGAGCAAATATGATTTCCAGGTTTTGATCCCCTGCTGTTTGCCCGCCATGTCACCTTCATCTCATAGATATGATCACTAAAGACAGAATTTGTCCCAACCTGTCATCACTGTGAATATGACCTTAGTTGTTGAAACTCACTCACTGACTCCAACCGAAAAATGAACTTCCTGTCCATAGACTCAATGCTTAAGAATTGGTTTTGGTCTCCCTGTATCTCTTATAAATAGTTGGTTGGTTGGTTATTGGTTGCTTTACGCCCTAATCAACTGCCAGGGTCATATCAAGGGCGGTGATGGTGATCAAATCTATGAGAAGGTAGAGACCATACCCCTACACATTTACCGAAGTAGGTGTTCTTTAATGTGCCTGGTCCCATAGACAGGGCCAGACACACAACAGCCGGTGGCACAAGGCCTTTGATATCCCAGTTGTTGTCACTGGGAGAAACACAGAGGGGTGTAGCAGCCCTGCCTGGCCCAGCCGAGAATCGAACCCGGCTCTCCCGCATGCCAAGCGAACGCTCTAACCACTTCACCACCCCGTGCCCCTCTTATAAATAGTTCCTAGGGAAAATATTGATAGTTTTGGATAGCTGTGGTCTTCATCTCTGACATAGTAGAAAATCAGTATTAATTCATGAGAAACAGCCATGAAGAGCAATGTTTTTAGCCACCACCAATGCTGTCACATAGGCCGGATGTCAGGGGTAGTCCCACAGCAAGAGGGAACCGGCAAACGGTCTATGTGTATCGGGGGAGGAGAGACTAGGGGTGGTATGGAGGTCATAGTGGCACAGTGGTTATCATTGTTGGCAGGGTCCTCTGGTTATAGTGCTGATATGTGACAAGATCCAAAGTGCCCCATTACAGAGCATCAACTTAACATAGATGCATTGATTTTACGTAGTAAAAAAAAGCCAGAAACCAGAGAAACCTAGACCAGAAAACAAAAAAAAAGCATTGCTCTAGTATTGCCAAATGTATTTTAGTATTGCTTTTAGCTGCAGTATTGGTTGCTTTTTAAATAAGCAACCAGTTTCTTCAAGACGTTTCCTCTGAAAAAAAATAAAGAACTACACGTGCTCAGAATAGATTGTTCGATCCTTGGTTTAATTTTCCACAGAACACTACGAGCCAGGACACACTTATTGCTTTCCTTTAAGATCCTGAATGTCTAGAGTGATTCCAAAAAAAAGTTTCTTGGCAATGGCAAAACAATGTTATGGTAAATTATAATTGACATGTTTTTTGCAGGTATCTTCTAGAGGACCAGTTAAAAGGACCCTCCAGCGTGGAAGGCTACATCCGGGCACTGCGGAAAGGCTGCAGATGTGTAGAACGTGAGTAGCGTCTTTTCAATGAGCTGACTTTGCTTTTGTATACTTTGAGTCTGTCCAAAGCTTACATACCTACAGATTGATAGCTGAGAGTCAGGAATCACCATCTTACAAAACGCTTAGGTAGTTATAAACATATATGTATGCAAAGTATATGGAATATCAAAATATTGTTGAAAATAAGCCCATCCCACATTGGGTATATCCCAGGGTTGGACAGAGATTGGACAAAATTACGGTATAAGCGATCCTGGTCTCCAAGAGCTGGGATTACTGGAATAACCAAGAATTATGTTTTTTCTATTTCACCAAGTATTGATAAAACATAGTGATATAGTAGATTTCACTAATTAACAGATTTGCAGGTTTGCCAGCCAATCAAAATGCTGCATTTTAGGGAAAATAGGGTTGGACATTATAGGTTGGGCTTATAGGTTGGGCTTTAACATTGGTTCCTATGGGAAAAAGGCCAATATACAAAGCTGTATTTTACAAATTTCAGGGAGAAATTTGTCAAACAAACACTTTGGTTCATTAAGTTTCACACTTCTATCTTTGAGGATTAAATCAGAAAGAAATTCCTATGTAATTTCATGGTAAAATTTGATGTTCATAGATACTGGGATGGGCTTATTAGAAAGCCAGTCGAGCCCCTAGATATTCTGAGTTAGTGGCCAGACTGGCCCCTAAGAATGATGAATAACAAAGACTAGTATATGTGATGGCCCCTAGATTTAGATGAGGGCCCCTAGGTTTGGAAAGCGAGGGTCCGACTGGCCCCTGGATTTTTACGTCCACCACTGATTTCTGGAAATCTGTATTCCCCGAGCGGCTATGCTGCGGGCATGTAAAAGAATCTTCACATGTCGGCAAGTGGAGGGGACCCTACTCTTCTCTCAGACCAGTTTTAAAGGCCACACAACCAGGTAGTAAGGATTTGTCACAAACAGATACACAACCATATTAAAATACTAGAAATCTTGGAGTTAAATTGCTATTTTAATGCTGTCTCCCCTGCCCACAGTGGACTGCTGGGACGGTGCGAACGACGACCCCATCATTTACCACGGCCACACGCTTACCTCCAAGATCAGCTTCAAGTCAGTCATCGAAGCAATACGGGAACACGCCTTCACAGCATCACAGTAAGTCCAACTGGTCTATCTCTTTTCTTTACTTTTTGTTGCGTTGGTACCTTAAAAGTATGCATTGTGTAGGTATTAAGTGACCAACGCAACAAAGGTATAGGTCCGTTTTTGAAGTGGGTCTATTGTTGTGGACCAGTGGACCGTGTAATTGTTTAATTTTAACCATGGACAATTTTTGAAATAACGAAATAACGTTTTGAGAACAAATATTCTTACCTCGATATTTTTTTTGTATCATACTAAATAATTCTTTCCCTCCTTTGAATATAATCAATTAAAATTCATATATTCCTAAAGTGAGTGATTTCATATGTGTTTGATAGTCAGTGGCGGTTTTGGTCTCCAGCTCTTCTGATCTTTTTAGGCTCTAAAATCGAGGTGGAAAAACGTACTTAATGAATGGAAGGCCTCTATCCATATATTTGTGTACATAATATGTGTTCACTGATCCTGCTCATTAAAAACCACTGCAGTCTCAATCAACAACACTCCATGAATTATCTATCCTGTTACATCTAAATTCTATACCCGTATACTCCATAGGTACCCACTGATCCTGTCAATCGAGAACCACTGCCGTCTCAAACATCAACACGCTTATCTATCTATACACAACCTTTTATATCTAAATTCTATATCTGTATACTCCATAGGTACCCACTGATCCTGTCGATTGAGAACCACTGCAGTCTCAACCAACAATACCCCATAATTTATTCAACCCGTTACATTGAAATTCTATATCCGTATACTCCATAGGTACCCGCTGATCCTGCTGATCGAGAACCACTGCAGTCTCAAACATCAACACGCTTATCTATCTATACATAACCTTTTATATCTAAATTCTATATCTGTATACTCCATAGGTACCCACTGATCCTGTCAAGCGAGAACCACTGTTGTCTCAAACAACAACACCCTGTCATTTATTTAACCCGTTACATTGAAATTCTATATCCGTATACTCCATAGGTACCCACTGATCCTGTCAATCGAGAACCACTGTAGTCTCAAACAACAACACCCTGTCATTTATTTAACCCGTTACATTGAAATTCTATACCCATATACTCCATAGGTACCCACTGATCCTGTCAATCGAGAACCACTGTAGTCTCAAACAACAACACCCTGTCATTTATTTAACCCGTTACATTGAAATTCTATACCCATATACTCCATAGGTACTCACTGATCCTGTCAATCGAGAACCACTACAGTTCCAACCAACAATACCCCATAATTCATTTAACCCGCTAAATTGAAATTCTATATCCATATACTCCATAGTTACCCACTGATCCTGTCGATCGAGAACCACTGCAGTCTCAATCAACAACACTCCATGAATGATCTAACCTGTTACATCTAAATTCTTTATCCGTATACTCCACTGATCCTGTCAATCGAGAACCACTGCAGTCTCAAACAGCAACACGCTTATCTATCTATACATAACCTTTTATATCTAAATTCTATATCCGTATACTCCATAGGTACCCACTGATCCTGTCGATTGAGAACCACTGTAGTCTCAAACAACAGCAGGCCATGGCGCACTGTCTCAAAGACGTACTCGGAGACATGCTCTTCCAAGACAACATCGACTTGAACAAAACCTACCTGCCCAGCCCTGAGGAACTCAAGGGGAAAATACTCATCAAGGTATAACGTTTTATCGCCTTGCATACATATGAAACTACCTAGCTTTAGCTAGAAACTCTAAAATATTGTATACATGATTATATATGTATGATTAGAAGGTAGCGTGCGCTAACGTTCTTAATTGTGTAGGAATACCCCTAAGAACAAATTCTCAACTTCACTGCTATCTTTTCTTGCCAACTCTGTGATTTTGGAGGACAATGTGCCTCCTTAAATATCACAAGATAATGTAAGATTAGAGTAAGTTAAATTAGTCGGAATTCTTTTATATTGTACCGTATATTGTACTGTTTTTTTATTTCATTAGTTTGAACTGTTTTGTAGTAAATTAGTAAAACAGAAAGTGATGTTATGTTCAATATTTGAAGCAAAAGATTCAAATTCAAACTTGTATATCGTACCTAAGACTTGTGTCATGCTATGGATGATAATACCATATAGATTTCTACTCTGTGACATAATGTTGCATATATATCCTCGGGACAAGAAGTTGCCATATTCTGTAACATCTAATATATATTGTATAAATCCCACAGAACAAGAAGTTGCCGTATTCTGTAACATCTAATATATATTGTATAAATCCCACAGAACAAGAAGTTGCCGTATTCTGTAACATCCAATATATAATTATTGTATAAATCCCACAGAACAAGAAGTTGCCGTCTGACCTGGATAAGGAGGACGGGTACGTGACGGAGGAGGACGAGGGGGAGGCCGAGAAGCAACGCAAAAACAACAAGAGGGTACGCAATCAGCATCTGATTTTACTCTACCATGAAAATTCCCCCTCTTTTTATTGTTATACGTGAACGATTTATCTAATTTTAGTTATCTTGATATATATTTTAGAAACTCATAATGGAATATTAATGTAATACATGAGGCTAGTTGTGAAAGACTATTTGGTTAAAGAAGAAGAACCAAAATATAGTTATGTGATCGCCTTGTTTGTAGAAAAAAACTTTACATAGGGATGGAAACATTTAATGTACTGAAACTTTATTAGTGCTATACATATGAAAAGGTCAAATATTCACTATAGTAACAAAATGACTCAACATTTGTATGTTTATCATAGTATCTTTTTCATATGTGTTTGTTCTTTGGTTCGCACAGGAGGGCTCAATGAAGAAGCAAAAACTTGCCAAAGAACTTTCTGATCTAGTCACATACTGCAAATCGGTACGATTTGAAGACTTCCAAGTATCTAATCAAAAACGTAAGTACCACACTTAACTTATCTTACATGGGCGCAAAGATATGTCTATTAGAAAACAATCAAAAAGGAAATAAATAAAAACGCATAATTTAAAAGTTATTATAATAATTATGGAAAATGAAAAGGTATGTAAGTTGTCAAAGATCTGTTAGAATAGATTGTTTGCACATAAGGTAACTAAGTTTTACTTGTGCGGCATTTTTAAGGCAGTCGGGAAAATTACATTAAAAAATCAGATAAATGTGCTGATGCTAGTCAAAGTTTTGTTAGTGCCTGAACGGTACAAGTTTTCCATGAAAAAAATGGATGCATATTAGTTATGAACAGCTTCATGTGCACAAGGTCCATAGCTCTGATCCTTCAACCTCATTCTGTGTATGCCCAAACATGAATCATGCACCCAAACAAAGGATGATGGAATCCAGGTACCCACATTAATTGAAAGGCAAAGGGACAACCGATTGGGCTAACTGTAGAGAGATCTGATAGAATCTTGGGATTGGTGTAGTGTGGGTCTGAACCCTGATGCTGGCAGCTCATTTTCCTTTCTATCAGTGAAGACAAACTTCTATATCAAAGCCCTGTCCCTCCCATATTACGTCTTTGAAGCATGGGAGGCCAAAGAAACCCTTGTCTCTGGTAGGGCTACAAGGTAGGGACAGGGTGTCTACCTTCTCATAGATTCATTCACCAACACCGCCCTTGAATAATACGATCCTGGTAGTTAAATAGGGCATCAAGCGAACAATACCAAACCAACCTCAGCCTTATGTAGGCTGTCATTCTAGCTCTCACATACTTAATCACCGTTGTTATGATCATCTGAGACTGAAATTATTTTTTCCTTACCGTGATTTGACCTTAGTAAACTGCGATAAACCCCAATAAACAACCACGTACTGAAAGGTTGTAGGGATGCAGATGATCCCTCAAAGAAACATAAGACGGCTTTTCTTGATGGCATCTGAAAAATGCACCGATTATAAAACTCTGTCCTAATATGAGATCAGGAAAATGCACCAATTATGATAAATCATTGTGAACCGTATCCCACGCCCCGCTTCACAAACGAATAAAACTGATCTAAATCGGAATAAATCAGGTTGAATCCCAGTTATACAGTACACTTAGAAATTATTATCTGATAATTTCATTACTATCGCATTACCTCGGACCTGAAAAATTCATCAATTCTTAAATCCCCTTACACAATATTCCGACACCCTTCTTCCAAAGAAACACTAATCTAACTCAGAATAAATCAGATTGAACCCCATTTCAACAACACACCTAGTAATTAATCAGTGCACTGATACGTACCTGACAGCCCCCATCTTAGACACTTAAGGGCCATACCCACTAGGCGATTTTACCGGCGACGGACAATGGGAAACAGGCAGAATCGGCTGACTCATATGATCCCCCGTTAGTATGGTATATTGGAATGTGCAGGTTTGATCTGGATCGCCGGTAAAGTCGGCCGATTATCCTGGGAGAATCGGCTGATTTTAGGGCCAATGAGTCGGCCGACTTAGCCAAAATCGCCTTGTGGGGATGGGGCTTTGCAATAGCAGCAGGCTCTCTGATGTATGATAGACTTTGGGCTAGTAGTAGTACTGACATCAAAGACTACACATCTCTCTGTGATACCTGTGTAGTGGGGTCACTGAGTACATTATCAGGACTTCAGAGTAAGAAATGATCCCCTCACAGAAGGCCTGAAATCAGTTCCTTAGTGCAAGGTCCGTTTTTATGTAGTTATAAATGAACTGCACTGAGCTTGTCTTGGATGTGACTGCTAGATGGGTTTTGTTGTACTGAAAGTCTGGATGTTTTGTGTTTCTTTGAGCTACATAGATTTGGCAATGAGAGTTGGTTTGGATGTATTACATCCAGTTCGTTTAGATTACAGAAAGCGATGCATTGTATTTAGTTAAGAGAAGAAGAGAAAGCCAGAATATATCCTCAGTAGATTAGCAGAAAATGAAATTGGGGAAAAGGGTCATCATGATAAATTTCAATGTCTCAGTGTTGAATAATTTCGTCTGGAAGATCAGGGTAACCCGAAAATGTCTTTAATAAATAAAGTAAAAAGAAAAAATGAATTTCTTCTTTGAGGCAACATCCCTTGTCAAGTACATCCTTGGTGGGTGTTATATATTTTATATCTCAACATTTGTCTGAATTATTTTCAAATAAGGATTCTCTATTTTCAAGTCAGCACGTACTACTTTATTTCTCCCCCCCCCCCCCACACACACACCCACTGTTTGAGCGATCACTTTAACAAGTACATCTCCAGCTATGACGTCCATATTTCCCCTGCATGATTTTATTTGGATGGTGAAAGGTGTGATAATCGAAATGATGCCTAATTTCTATCAACAGAGAAGCATTATGAGATGTCTTCGTTCAGCGAGTCCTCGGCACTCAAGCTGGCCAATGCGTGCCCGGAGGAGTTCGTCAGCCACAATAAGCGGTTCCTGTCCCGCGTCTACCCGAACGGCATGCGGGTCGACTCCAGCAACTACAACCCGCAAGACCTCTGGAACTGCGGCTGCCAAATGGGTAAGGATTCTTCTCACACACAGGAAAAAACTCATTAGAGTTTCCAGTATTCAAGGATTTTCGGGTCTTAAGACACTTTTTGTGTTAAAATTCTAAAAGTCCATTTGATATTAAGCTAAGTATTACAAATTTAAACTTATCTTTGATATGGGAAAATAGTTCACTTTTCTTACACAGTCCTAAATGGCATCCCTGAAACTCGGGCCGTAGTATTGTAAAAATAAATATGCTAATTTGTGTCTCTCACCCTCAGGATTTGTGATTTTGCTGCCAAAATTATTAACCGGAACAATCCTACTTTAAGGTTATTTTCCAGTGACCCGCACTGTATTTCGTGTGACAGGTGAACTGACCAATCATGGGAAGTCAATTTTTCATGCGCACCTGATAAGCAGAATCACATGTACAGGCCCTCAGACGTCTTTTGATTTGTTATACTGAGAAAGGATTCTGTGAATTGCCATATAAGTGTGGGAAATAGCACACTTCACATGAACATGCTCCATGAACATCATCAGCCATGATGTATTTTTAGAACTACCGGGTATATTATTCCATGGCCAGTTGCACTAAACTACTACGGGCCATATCTTCTTAACTGTTTTCTGTGATTAGTCTAACTAGGTGAAATTTGAATAAGTGTCTCATTCATATTTATTGTGTTTGTAAATCAAAGTCACTACATTTAACAATCCCTTTTCAAGGTTATTTTCCTATGTCATCATTTCTTTTGGTGACAAGACAGAATCAGGCGTTATGAGACAATAATCAAATTTCACCTAATTAGCCTAATCACTAAAATCAGTTACGAAGATATCGGCCCAGACTTCATATCTCATGATGGACCTAAACAACGGCCGGTTCCAACAGAATGGCGAGTCTGGCTAGGTGTTAAAACTGTCTACTAATAAAATGTCTTTCCTTCATACTTCTTCCCTTTGTTATTTCAGTTGCACTAAACTACCAGACGTCAGGTCTTATGATGGACCTAAACGACGGCCGGTTCCAACAGAACGGCGGGTCTGGCTATGTGTTAAAACCGGCTACTAATTTCCGACATACTTCTTTCCTTTGTTATTCCAGTTGCACTAAACTACCAGACATCAGGTCTTGTGATTGACCTGAACGACGGCCGGTTCCAACAGAACGGCAAGTCTAGCTATACGTTAAAGCTCATTATCATATGCCTTCCCTTTGTTATTCCAGTTGCACTAAACTACCAGACGTCAGGTCTTATGATGGACCTAAACGACGGCCGGTTCCAACAGAACGGCGGGTCTGGCTTCGTGTTAAAACCGGCCATCATGCGGGAGGAGATCGCTTACTTCTCGGCCAACACACGTGACGTCATCCCCGGCGTCTCCCCACAGATTCTACACGTCAAGGTAGAAAACGCAAATATTTCCAATCTTTATACATTTTTCTGGGACTTAATTTTGTCTTTGATTAGAATCGCTGGATAAAATTGTCTTCTTTCTTCATGCGTAGAGTAGGTACTATTTTGTCTTTAAATCGTTATTGTTCCTTTAAACTTTTTCTCTGCCAACTATGTAAACCACGTTAAGATATTATTATGCCAATGATAATAATAACATACGAGGCGAAGTCTCTTTCCTGCGATGTGGGGGGGGGGGGGGGTACCAACTAGGGAAACCAAAAAATCAACTTAACCTTTTTATTGTTATTCAAACCTAGGTTTGGGAGTCCAAAATTGTTGATTCTCAGTATCTGTTGTTTTTGTAAAACTCTTGCTGGTTAAGTTACGAAAAACAGTGCAACCGATGCTAAAGTAGGATAAATAAACGTGTTTAAAAAATGAAGCCAAAGTAGAATAGTATAAATATTTCATTTATAGAGAAAGCTGATAAACAACTAAATCAACCATCACCAGTATGACCATGAACTTACCGAATGCACTGTGAAATCTGTTTGCAGATCATCAGTGGTCAACAGTTACCCAAGCCCAAGGGGTCCGGGGCGAAGGGCGACACGATAGACCCACTGGTGACGGTAGAGATCTTCGGCATACCCGCTGACTGCGCCGAGGAACGCACAAAAACTGTCCAACATAATGGTAAGAGGGTAGAGAATCGACATTGTAGCAAAGTGTAATTAATAATTATGTCCTAAAACTTTCCCCTATAATGTAAAATGTGTACACAGATAAAATAAGGTTTCACTTGCATAACTCCCTAAATAAAAAGTATGGACCTCACAGTTTTAATTCAAAAGTAATTTTGAAAATCTGTTATCTATCAGTGGCGATTGTATTGATTACTAAACCCATAGAGATATCTACTATATATGTGTCTATGCTGAACCGAATCATATAGTCTTGAACCAAAGTGATCTTTTACGATCTCCCATATACATTTATTTGGCATCTCATTCCCAGGTTATAACCCACTCTTTGACGAGAGCTTCGAGTTTCAAATCAACCTGCCCGAGATGGCGCTGATACGGTTCGCGGTGTTAGACGACGACTTCATTGGTGACGACTTCATCGGCCAGTACACCATTCCATTTGAGTGCATGCAGACAGGTAGGGAAACTCATTCTTTTATAATTATGTTGTATATAATGTAAGTATATTTATAGCTAAGCTGCTTGACCTGATATTGGTTGGCCATGGGTTATGCCCTCTTGTGGCCTTCTGTAGAACTACTTGCTGATAATAATCATGTTTGAAGATTTGTCATATTTCGAGAAAATAATATAAACAAAAAGTAAGACTGTTTTATCCATACTTGCTCAGATCGTTCAGCATTAATACACTGTTGATCAGTTGTTTATATCATGATAAATTAGGAAATTATATCCCCTGTGTTGTTTCCAGGATACCGGCACATGCGGTTAAAATCCAACACTGGGGACGACATACCCAACTGTACGCTCTTCGTCCATGTTGCCATCACCAACAAGCGGGGAGGAGGCGTAAGTACCGACATAGCGATATGAACAAAAACAACGCTTCGGAAAGATTTGTTTGGATTTTTCATACCCTGCCCAAGTGTTTGTTGTTTCCTTTAATTTTCTTTTGTGTTGCTAGAGTCTATTGGCGAAAGTGGGTGGGTCCAGGGATTTTCTTTCTTTTTTGATAGAGCTACCTATGGTTTAAACAAAAGGGATGTGCACGCTATAGATCAGCCATCTGGTACTTAACATATATGCAACCCCCAACCCCACCAGCCAGGTTTGTGAAATCCCGTATCAGTCCATGTTGTGATATTTTGTGGCCCTCCCAGAAATAGTATTATGTAGAGATGCAATTTTCCTTCCTATTTTCTTGGATATTTCTGTGAATGGTATCTCTTTAAGTATCAAACAAAACAACAATAAAATAAAATTCCTTGGTTTTGGGGAATCTCAATCAAAGGAGCGGTATCGTTACCAACGCCAAATTCATGACATGACCAGTGACGTCATTCGATTACATTTAGTGGGATATGTCATGGCGGCTTCCCTTCCAGATTTCATCGTTATGCCCTCAGAGGTGCCTCATACCAAAGTCTGTAAGGATATCTCCCCAAAAAAATGAGCCCACTAATTCTGAAAGAGTAAAACATGGTACCCACTTTCCCTTCACTAAGCTTACAAAAGGGGGCTTATCACTTTTAACTTACGGACGAAGCCGCTCCTTTAAACAATTACCAGACTATTGCAGTGGGTGGGTGTGATTGAAGAAGGAAAATTGATTAGGGCCCATATCTTTGTAACTGATTAGGCTAATACGGAAAATGTTGATTATGGCCTTTGATTATGGCCTCACGATCAGCAATTTTGTCTTTTACCAAAATTTATTCGTGATAAACAGAATCTATAATCGTGAGACACTGACCAAGATTTCCCTGATCAGCCAAATTAGTTACGAAGATATGGGTCCAGGTGAAATACACAAGAAATAGTACTTTAAACCAATGTAGACACAGTAGAAACCCTCCCTTCTAATGTAGGAGACCGTAGTTTATTAATCCATTGATATGGCTGCATTGCACTGTTTCAGATGAGTTTAGTATCTAGACTGAAGTCATTCTATGTGAGTATGTGATGCTGTTGGCCAGTAACAAACAACAAATATAGTTTTCGGAGCCGGTTCCCTCACCCCTACCCCACCGCTAAAGTTGGTTGGGCGAAGGCTTCTATACCACCCACACATAACACCTCACCCTCTCAAATACTACACGTAGACTTTTACTGGATGAATTTGACAATGAATATGACTTGCTTATAAACTAGGCTGTCCACGCAAGTCTTAAAATGCATTAAATTATTGATTTTCTCAAATTTAAGAATTTGAAGAGGTTTTTAGATTTGACTTTTTTTCTGACACTTTATAAAGATTTACGTAGAATCTGATTGTAAATTAAATTTAGTAATTATCAGATAGGAATTGAAACTTAAAAAGCATTTAGCTGGATGTTTTTTTCTCTCAGAGCTGGGCCCATAGGTCAAATTGCAATTGATTTTAAAAGAGCGTGGGCACTGTATATACAGAATTATCATCATGTCACTTAAGATTTTAATAAACGCATTTTCAATGAAATACTTAGACGTGTTTATCAGCGCTAAACATCACTATGCTATGACACTTTTATATCTTTAGTCACTGACTCAATCACTTTATACTAAATCGTTACTAATTTTTCCATCTCACATTTTTGACTCACAAACTGAAAGCTTCCTATAATGGCTATTCAGTTAGAAAAAAGTACTGAATTGTATTTCAGTACAAAACAACTACTTGAAAAAGTTATATTGTAAGATGTAGCCCTGGGAAAAAATTCCTTAGGGTTTACTTTCTAGGATAATGTTTTAGTTTCTTAAGATTTTTTGAATTAATGAAAACAATTTCAGGGTTCTGTGTTTAAAGGTTTTGATAAGGTACAGAGGCTTGTTTCTAATATAAACCTAAGTCACAGTTTAAAAAGTGTGTGCTTTGTGTAAGGAAAAGTTCCTGATTTTGCTCAGAAATGTATTAAGCTTAGTGAACAAAGCTAAGATGTGTGATTATCTTTTAAAGGATAATGATATATATTTTCACTGAGTTTACTAAATATCTCACCTGTCCACATATAAATCTATCTGATGAATTAAAAAATATTCACTTATCTTTTTGTTTAAATAATCGTACTTAGAAAAATATTTTAATAATCCCAAACGGTCTAAACACGAAAACGTAAATTCCAATTCTAACATCCTGATCAGATTAAGCGAAAAGAAAATATCCTTCTTGATCTTTGATGGTTACATATATAGTTCAGCATGGTTTTACCGTATTTTGAATCAAAATCATTGAATAAACTATAAACTTATCAGAACAGAGGTTAACCGGCTCCACTGCAAATAACTTGTTTTCGGTTTGTCGCTTTAGTTCCAGATGGGTTGATTATCTAGTGGTTGTTTGGCTGTAGTACTGGTCCCCGAATCTATCATAAAAAGCCTTGGTTCTATTCCATGCTGGTTGAGTTGACCGGGTGCCTTTGCAGTCTTTATATAGATGCCAGGTGCTTGTAGAAATATGCCGCCAGTGGGTTTCATTAGTGTATATTATAGAAATATATTTGCTTTTGGAAAGAAAGGATGAGAGGTTATGGTGGGCAAAGCATTGTTGACATTGTTATTTTCAATAACAATGTCACTGTTCTGAATGCATTTGGTTCGGAATAATTCTCCTTTGTGATTTACCAAGAACCGCAGTTGAAGTGTTCTCAGGTTAATTATGCCATATGACATATGACATACGATGCTCTCTTGCAAAGTCTTGAGGTTAAAGCCCATATTCCACTATGTGGTGGAGTACCATTTGCGGTGGGCATTTTTGCCACCGGAAGCAATTTACACTTCAGATACCAACATGTTAGTATCTTCCACTATAGAAAACCTATGTAAAATTAGTTGCAGTGCCACTTGCGTTGGGTCACCGCAGGTAATTTCTATATTCCACCTTGCGGTGCTTGGTTTTACTTGTGATGGTGGCGAAGACCTCTAGTGAAGTGCCCACCGCTAGCATAACACTGCATAGTGGAACATGGCCTTAAGGCATCATAGTGAGCAACTGACCAAGCCATAATCTCAACGATGATACTCTTGTTTGTGCAATACTTTAAATGGCCGGTTAATTAATAACAACAAAACATGATTTGGTGGGTCATTCCCAAAAATCACCATCTAGAAATTATAAGGATGACACATATATTTTTTAATATTGACATTTAATCAAAATATATAACAGACATAACATGTACTTTGTAGAAAAACCCAACCTGATTGTCCATAATATTCCTGATCACTTGTATGGTTTTATTATTCTAAGAGAATATGGTACCGCTAAAAAAGAAAAGAACATCATAGTATATATGTAATACATGTACTTGTTAAAATTATTTGAACATTACAAACAAAAAGCATTGCAATACGTTGAATGCTAATTGTGACATGGTAGTTGTGAACCACAATATTGTAATTACAAGTTTTCGGAATGTTATAAAACTGCTGTTGGAAGATCGTATCTTGTATGTGAAAAAGTTCAATTTTCCAATAAAAAACATATATAGCTTTATATGGTGCACATACTTTATTGATCCATTGTTAATTCATCTGGTGTTTTTTTATTTTTTACCCTCCAGAAGGCGTACCGGCGAGGGATGTCGGTGCGGAAAAGTAAGAAGAACCGAGAGTACACGAGTATGAAGAGCATCGGTATCAAGTGTATCGACGAAACCTTCAAGGTAAGACTCGAAATGGCAATGAAAGGGTCATTGGACAGTATTTCAAAAGTTTTCTCGTGCAGGTACAATGATACAGAATAGTATGTGTTAGAAACCTGCAACGGTTCTTCATGTGACCAAATTATGTGGAACCAGGCATGCCAGATTTCCGCGGTTTTTAAATTATTTTGGGTCAATTTTAAGATCTGTCCAAATCTGAAGAGAAAATATTTTTTTATATAGGGGGGTAGGGCATCCTGACAAATTTTGTTGGAAAAAATGAAAAATATGATGAATTTTAGGGCGTGATTTCATACTCAATTTAGATAGGAAACAGTTTTTGAGGTCCTCCTCTTATCATACCAAGTGTATTTCTTCCCTAAATATGAGTTTAAAATGTGTTTTTAATTAATTTTATTATTTTCCGCGGAAATGACATTTTGTGACTTGCATGCCTGGGAACTGCTTTATGATTATTCCTGATAGAATTCAATATAGTATGTTAGAGACGTACATACCATTGAGTCTAGTTTAACTTTTACGAATTTAGATAAAATAGAAAATAGAATTTCACTGTTACAACGTAATATTTCTTAACCATTCGACATTCTTAACTACTAGACACACTGAAAGACAAAACGCTATTTCAAATATGAAAAAATAAATGAAAAATAAATTAACGAAATTCAGTAAATATTCACCTATAGTCCATTCAAAGACCAAATATCTGAACAAATACTTTTGATTATCATTTTATTCAACCATACTAACAATTCCTCTTTCCCCCTCCCATCCAGGTGGCGATCCAACCTCTGCGGGACGCGACCGACCTCCGCGACAATGTTCAGGTGGCGCTGGCTGTGTTCAAGGAGAACTGCGGGCTGGCTCCCATCTCCAACGTCAAACAGTGTATCCGCATGCTCAGCTCACGACTCGCCAGCTCGGGCGAGAGCGTGTCCCTTCAGCTGGTCATGAAGGGCGAGGTACGTAGGCCAGAACCTGGAAGAATTATTGGATTTTTTTTTAATTTGATATAAGGCTGTATTCCACATACCGATTTTACTGCCGATTTTTAAAATCGGCAGCAGGAATAAAGGTACGAATAGAAATGTTATATACCATTAGAAAGGCCTTATGACTCTCTTTCAAATGATATATGATATGTGAGGATTAATGCCATATTCTCAGAGAAAATAAACCAAATGCGAAATCAGCAGCATCAAAATCGGTATGTGGAATACGGCCTATAGAGATGCAGAGATGCTATTTTTCATTCTTTTTCTGGATACCTCTACCTTATCTCTCTCTTTTTTGGTCTGGAATTTCCGTTTTAAAAATTTCAGGATTTTCTATACTCATTCATGATTGAGTGGCATCTCTGGAGATGTAGAAGAAATGTGTACATAAGGATGACCACGGTATATTTAGGGATATCGGTGAACACGTGAAAAAATTGTAACCTGTCGAGGAGAGTTTTGACAAAACAGTCGGAAAGCGCATGGTGTCTGTTTTCCCTTGGATCTGGATATTCTTAATCTGACTTATATCAATGTGTACCTAATGTAAAAGAATTAATCTTTCTTCAATTCTAAACTTTATTTATCTTTTGACTTTGGCGCATTCAAAATCGGAATTTGTACATTGGAACTAAGAAAATCTGAGTATTTCGAAGTGGACTTTTGGTGCTTTTCATTGGATCTGTATATTTGCACACATATATGGATCAATATGTCTTATGTGTATGTTTCTCTCCGCCCAGTTCCCGTACCTGGAGGCCCAGGGTAATATTCCGGACCTCCTGAAGAAAGCATTGGTCTCGTTTGAAAACGTAAGTTTATTCATTTCTGTAAATCACTTTGTATTTTGAATAAAGAGAGATGTGTATAATAAAGGCAAGTCATAAGCTGTGATAAAATTAAAGTGAAAAGGGTAAAATTGGACCATCTAAATGATAAAACGTACGGTAATGTAAATGGTGCATATACTCAGGTAAAACTTTTTTCCTTTCAGTTAATAACATTCTTTAAATCATTTGTATTTTCAGGTCGTCTGTGAATGCAAGAACTTGATATTACACGCGGACAGTGTTCATGAAAGGGTAAGTTGTAATTTTAGAGAATTTTAGTATGATTTTGTCCCTCAAAGTATATCTTTCACAAAATAATGTAACCAGCCCGGAACCTTTGAAATAAGATTTTGGGGGATATATATGAGTTTCTTTTTCAACACAACTTTAATTATAAAAAAAGAAATATTAGACTAAAATATAGTGCTTGTTGTGGCCCGCCCACCGTGTTTTTCTAGTAATCACTTGTAAGTATCTGGTATTAAAAAATATACAAGGAGGAAGAATACAGAATTTATTTGGTCATCAGCTGATTGCAAGTAAAAATTCCATGAATTGTTACCCGTTTTTTTTGGTGTGTTTTTTGGTGTTTTTTTTAAATAAAATAACAAAAGGACTAATAGTTATCCGATTCATGGGCTGATTCAGTCCAGTGAGTATATGTGTTTAGTGTATAATAGCTATATGTATGTTTATTTTCCCCGCGGGCAGCTGGTACACGCGCAGCAGGCGGGCATGGAGTGGCACGAGGAGCTCACCAACCTGGCCCAGCAGTGCGGGCTCAAGGGCAAGAAACTCAACAAGGTCAGTGTCTCTTCGGTCCAATGTAACCAGCCTTTCACATTCAAGATAAGACTGATGCAGCATACCAGATCTCTACTAGAGTTTACAACGTGGACTAGAATACTGGTTGCTTGAGAAAGGGAGAGGATTTTACTTTTACTTTTTGTATAATTCAATCTGATTCCTATAGTTTACAAGTTCTTCCATCAGACATTAATATGTAAAAAGTTAAATTCTAATGACATGGCTAGGACCAAGTGGGTGCCACTAATATATTTGGGGGAAAATGAATTGAAAGAACCAATATGAAATAAGGGTAGTGGCTCATCTCTTTATTCTATTTACTCATTGAATGTGTCATATTAATATTGGTAAATAGATATCAATACTATAAAAAGGACGGAATCAAATCAGATCTCATACTTTCCACACTTGATGCATAACCTAGGAAATTCTATCTTTCTTAAAAAGTTTCACACAAACATCAATTTTAATTTTTTCTGCTGACAGTGCTTGCTCATCAGAATATCCACATTGTTTTGTTTCAGGCGGCTGAGAACTTTGCCTGGAACATCCGGGTACTGAAGGGTCAAGCCGATCTTCTGAAACAAGCCAAACACGAGTGTTTAGAGTACATGAAACAGGTAAGGGAGTGTTTAGAGTATATGAAGCAGGTGAGGGAGTGTTTAGAGTATGTGAAACAGGTGAGGGAGTGTTTAGAGTACTTGAAGCAGGTAAGGGAGTGTTTAGAGTACGTGAAGCAGGTAAGGGTGTGTTTAGAGTACATCATGAAACAAGTAATGGAGTGTTTAGAGTACGTGAAGCAGGTAAGGGATCGTTTAGAGTACGTGAAGCAGGTAAGGGATTGTTTAGAGTATGTGAAACAGGTAAGAGAGTGTTTAGAGTATGTGAAACAGGTGAGGGAGTGTTTAGAGTACGTGAAGCAGGTAAGGGAGTGTGTAGAGTATGTGAAACAGGTAAGAGAGTGTTTAGAGTATGTGAAACAGGTGAGGGAGTGTTTAGAGTACGTGAAGCAGGTAAGGGAGTGTTTAGAGTATGTGAAGCAAGTGAGGGAGTGTTTAGAGTACGTGAAACAGGTAAGGGAGTGTTTAGAGTACGTGAAACAGGTAAGGGAGTGTTTAGAGTACGTGAAACAGGTAAGGGAGTGTTTAGAGTACGTGAAACAGGTAAGGGAGTGTTTAGAGTACGTGAAACAGGTAAGGGAGTGTTTAGAGTACGTGAAGCAGGTAAGGGAGTGTTTAGAGTACGTGAAACAGGTAAGGGAGCGTTTAGAGTGCATCAAACAGGTAAGGCAAAGGTGGATGTGTGGATAATGATTTTGGATCCTTGACTGGGGAACGGAACAGATAAGAATAAACAGGAGAATTTATTTAAGTGTAAAATAGTATCCAGAATCTGCAATAATCTATAGAATGTGCTGAAACTGTGCGTATAGAAAGAACAGTCATACAATTATTGTTATAGGTCGGCTAACATACTCAGTAAAATAAAGCATTTGATCTTTAGATGAAAGCAATAAAACCTTAGATCTTTTAGATCTTAGCCGACCTATTCTCTCAGTCGACAAATCAGGATATATTAGATTCGGTGACGGCTCCGCGCGTCATGGTCAGAATGTCACAAAATGCCGCGTTACCAGGCGCGTTAAATAACGCGCCCGGTGGCGCGTTACCTCCAGAAAACCATTGAATCCGATAGAATTGAGCGTAATCCTGTCTGATATGGATCGTACATGATCATTAAGGTCCTATAACACCATAACTTGATCATTTATATCGATATCTGAGCAAATAAGACCAGAAATCCCTTCGTCAACTGTCGCAAAATTCAGCGTTACCGGGCGCGTTAAATAACGCGCCCGGTGGCGCGTTACCTCCAGAAAACCTTGAATCCGATAGAATTGAGCGTAATCCTGTCTGATATGGATCGTACATGATCATTAAGGTCCTATAACACCATAACTTGATCATTTATATTGATATCTGATCAAATAAGACGAAAAATACAATCGTCACATCGGACCGTTACCCGACGCGGCAAGCTTGTAGTGGGGGCGCGTCACCTTACGCGCGGCAGGCTAGCTTTCATCGGTGAAGAAGGTATCTGGGTCAAAGTTCATCAATTTTGCAGACCTATTTTACCATGAAATCGATCGTTCTAGCCTTAGTTATTGGTATACACAGATAGAATTCGACCCGTAGCTAAGCCTCCCACTGTCCC
The DNA here is from genome assembly GCA_936440205.1 of Lepidonotus clava. Taxonomy (NCBI): domain Eukaryota; kingdom Metazoa; phylum Annelida; class Polychaeta; order Phyllodocida; family Polynoidae; genus Lepidonotus; species Lepidonotus clava. The sequence goes on from OW387141.1 coordinate 12,437,558, forward strand.
AGAATCGAAAATAATGCGAAATAACGCGTTTAAACGCGTAAATGCATCGCGCTGTTTTCTTGCAATCCTTCGCCTCCCCCGGTGACAGAGCCCAGACCGCCGGGTGCAGTCGCCGCGGTCGGATGCTTTGGCGGGAGGCTCCTCTTTCGCCGCCTCAATACCTGGATTACCGCGTTATATGATGCTTTCAATATACATATTTTGGACGACTGGATACCCTTAAACGCATAGAACGCATTGAAAACTCATGCGGGAATCATGCGTTCGTATCGAATGCAAAACATTGGATCGATCGGACACGTGGAGGCACTGTCACTGCTGTCAGACCGTCAACATGGCGTCAACCCTTCGTCGGGATCTCTCCCCGTCACGCCTGCACCGATACATTGAACTCAGGAAACCAGGATGACATTGGACTAAACCCAATAATTGTGGAGGATTTAAGTATTCGGAAGCATTCAGGACTCAGGTTATACAGGTAGGTACATATATCTTTTCCAGCAGTTCAAATGATAGCTGCTGGACTTAGCCTCTCGGGCATTCGACACTGGGAATCTGAAAAATAATTATTTAGACCTTATTAGGCCTATCAAAATGAAAGCCATGTATATATCTATGTTCTCCTATATATCAGGGTCCTATATATCATATGGTTTGAATAATGGGGCCTGTAAACGCTTGCAATAATATTTTACAGATGGCATGAAAAAATGACTGGACTCAGACTCAGAAAGGCTAGGCCTAAGCCCCCTCCGACACTGTCAATGTATTATGGCGGCTCCGAAAGCAATTATTTATTATCCAAACATTAAAAGATTTGAGAAATTGTCACTATAGTGTCATTTTTTTCTGACCTACCACCAAGATATTCAATCTGAACTTTAATATGTCTAGGCCTAAGTCACTGTCAGTGTCTGAATCATTCCCATTCAATGTTAAAACATAGGCGTCACACTGTCAATAAGTTCTCTGGTGCTGTCAGCGTCGGACACAGATTTAAGATTTAATTAAATGGTTGAAAGTAAATATTTTTTTCAGATTGTCACTATAGTGTCAGTTCAGACCTACCACAATAAATCATTAATATTATTATTCAATAAAGATTAAAATGGGCCGACCTATCTCTATCAAATGCTTTTGATAGTAACCTTCGCTAAAACTTTAAGAGATTCAATCGTTTGAACTTGTTAAAATATCTGCGTCAAATATATTTCCAAGAAGTCTCAATGTAGTAACTGGAAGATCAGAAGATGTTCAATAAACTCAATAAAGAAAATCATATGATACAGATTCCAGACTTTATATGTCAACCTATGTTTTATTTTTCTTTGTTATGCCTTCTTTATGGTCTTTGTTTTTAGGTATCATCCTCTTTTTTCCCTTCTCATTGTATAGGTGCAGGAGGCGGCCGTCTCCACCAACCTAGTCAAAGACCTCAAGATCATGAGTGACACCCAGTCGTCGTCCTCTACCTAACCCTCTGACGTCACAACCCTCCTAACGTCACAGATCATATGACGTCACAACCCTCCTGACGTCACAGATCATCTGACGTCACAGTCCTCTTACGTCACAGGCCCCTAACGTCACAGTCCTCTAACGTCACAGGCCCCTAACGTCACAGCCCTCTGACGTCACAGATCATCTGACGTCACAGCTCTCCTTATGTCATAAACCCCTGACGTCACAGCCCCTATGACGTCACAGATCATCCGATGTTTCCCATGACGTCACTTTCAGTCTTCAACCTCCAGTGTGTGTTTCCCACCTTGTATTGACGGTTACTAATGGTATATAATGGGATTCCCTGCAATTTTACTTTTGTATTTCTTTTAATAACCTTTTATAGATGAATATGTCTTGAAATTTGCACATCCTATTCTCATAGATATTTGCTGACATGGTTATATACTGTATGAGGTGGTGATTATTTTTTCGAAAATGATATGATTTTTTTTCTATTGATATAATTATTCCGTTTAATTTTGGTTCTAGACGCTTGCCATCATAGAATTATTTGACCTGGAAATCGATACATTTCCTCTTGGAAAGTATATATATATACATGGTCAAGAGTCTAACTTGTGCTAGTCATAATCATGACGTAACTGCTTATGTTTTCTTCAATACATTTTCTATTGCTCTCTGGATCTACTGGAAACCGTTGCACAAATGCACAATATGAGATTTGTTTATTGTCCATCCATTCCTCCATCCAATATCGTGAATGATATATCTTAGGAGCTTTCCATTAAGTTTGTACGCACATCTTCAAAAATTTAAGCCCCTGCCCAGCCTTAGGTTAAAATGCACATGTGATTTGTACGTAAACGTACGCACATTTAAAAAGAAATGAGGACCCTTTAAAACGTACGTACTTAATGGAAGGCCCCTTATTGAATTCGAAGTGACCGGGGGTCGGGGGGGGGGGCTTGAAAATGGTATAAACACTGTAAGTCTGGAACAAAGATGACTCGACAACTTTTAAATAAACTCATAAAATGTATAAAGTTTCCATTCGCACACACCCAGGTAAATACCTTGTATTTTTCTGGTTGCACCATTGTAGATTGACGTATCTATATGTTTGTAAAAAGTAGAGATAAATAAGAGAAGGAGTCTGTAATTCCCTTTATGATAATTGAAGCGTGTACAAAAGTATGAAGGGTTTGGGGAGATGTAGACTGGTAGAACCTATGCAGCAAAGACATCTTGGTGTTTTACTAATAAAATATGACTGGTTTTTTTTTTAAAGAAATGAGATTGGAAATTAAAAAGATGTAGACGTGAGGATTACTTTGTGTATTTGGGTTAAGGTGATTTGATATAGAGAAACAAAATTGTCTGTCGCTTAGGACCAAATGGGCGGCATCTTAACAAACGTTTTACTAATTGTATGACATTTTATCCTGCATTACAGATGCAAAATGTAAACCTTTTAAATGCTATATTAATTTAGACCAGGAAATAAGTTATAGTGGTTGTCCGGTATAACTAATTTTACTCACAATTGTTATTCAAATATATGAGGCAATAAATTTAATTGTTCAATATAACCCTTTTCACTTTTTAACAAAAAGGTTGATAGGTAAAGATATTGTTGATCGCAAAGCTATGTCGCACAGTGTGTTCAAGTATTAATTGTTATGAAACCTGTTTTCATTTGCACCTGGTATTCCCTAATAAGAATAATTGTTCATCGTTCCGTGATAGATCTAGGCATGCATGGTCTTTTAGAGGGTACGCTAAAGAAATTATCGAAATATTGGAATTTAAGGAAAATGGGATTGTCTTTCTATATCACTGTTGACGGATATTTGTTCAGCATTACTGCATGATTCAGAAGTGAAATAGGCTTGAAATTTGAAATATTATTGATTATGTTGAAATGAAAGTCTTATTTGCATGTGGTACCTTCCAGTTTAGTCCTGTTATAAACGGGAGCATACCCATACTTTACCTCTATAATAAGCAGCATTATTGGGCTTATATCATGGTGCCAATCCAGTTTCCAGTTTCTCTGTTCATCTTTCTAAACCAGTGCTTGTCGGATTCATACAAACAGTTTAAAGAATTTCATAACATTATGTCCTAAGATATCAAGAAGACATTAAGTTCCAAGAATGTTTGGTGAAATAGCATGCTAAGTCATCTTATGATTGTCAGTTTATAAGCAATGCTGTTAATCAAAGAATTATTTCTGAATAATTTGGGAAAAATACAAATTTATAATTTCGAGTGTTATGCTGTATTATGGTCGAGTTATTGAGATTTTGTTGATAAAGTTGGTCGTTATTTCTCCCTATATAACCACCCATTAGAAACTGACCCTCTCCAAAACATACAAATAATGAATATATTATACTAAGTTTTGTGTTACAAACCGATGCAGGGTAAAACTGTTTAATATGTCCCTAGGGTCATACAGGACTGTCCAGGGGCATACATTGACTGTATGTTGTACAGAGGATTATGCAAAATGTGTTATGATTATGGACAGGAAACCCTCATGCTACCACACACCCACATGGCCATGGCCACTATTTCTTTAAAAAAAGAAAAGCTGTATGAAATTATACCTGGTTAAATATGGTGTTTTAATTCAAGTGATTACTTTGTATATGGGATTTCAAATATGTACTGAAGTTTCTATGGCACCTATATATATGTTGATCACATTTCTTTTTTATGCAAGACGGTTTCGTCCCAAAGCTGGTCGCGCCTGATACGTGTATTGAGTCAAACCTAAGAACTGCTTTTCTGGAAATACAATATGGTGGCAGCTGGAGGTAGTGTCAAAATGGATAGAATTTACAGCCGTTATATGAGCATTTATATTAAGTTCATAGTGTTGAAAATTTCCAATCCAAAAATTCCCTCGATAAATTTGTTAAACGTATATCGATAAATGCATGGACAATTTATCCTGAACTTTACAAACTATTACTAGATAGAATACTGTTTTCATACCATCTATTTTTCAAAAGATAAGTTTGAAATAATTTGGAAATTTAAAAAATGTATTCATGTTTATAGATAACACATATATACTTTCAAGGTTCCTATCATTAGTAATGTTACAAGCTTATGTTAAAGGGTTTGTCACAAGATAACATTACAAGAAAATAATACAAGATAACATACCAGGAACTTTTATAAATTTATGTTATTTAATATATTTTGTAAGCCTGTCTGAATGTTATTCCTCTCATCCAGTTGCCACCAGGAGGGCTCCATTGAAAGCTGTTTCTGATGAAGCATTGGGTTGAAATGACAAATTAAATAATGGTTCTAGAGAAGGGTCAAACTCCCTTAGTTCAGCATGTGTTTTGTATGTGTATTCGTTTAGCAATGTATTTTAGTGTAGAATCAGTTCACAACCCAAGGGGAGATTTTATTCATTTCAGTGATGATAACTTATGAGATAGTGACGTTTACTTGATATATACTATTACACCAGAGAATTTGCTAATAATGCCCATGTCCAACCCTGTACGGAGTGTTGATAAGAAGGGTTTTACATATTTTATGTATTGTGGAATTGTGTCTTTATGTACGGGGTAGAACTAATGGTATAGAACGGATATCAACGAATCGGAGCCTGTAGCCCATTTCGAACTAATGTTATTTTATATATTATATAACGATTATTATTATATGTGAGACGTTTTACAGAAGTGGAGTAGAATAGTTGACTGGTCGTTGTTAGGAGATTGTTGCAAAAACTTGTCTTTCACCGAGACATTTACATATTGTTATTACCATTAGAATATAATCAACAAGTATTGATTTGAGAAGGTATAGGCTGTTTTTACTAATAATGTTAATTAATTGGATGGAGTCAGAGCTGTTTTTTTCTGTCTGTGCTTAATTAATAACTGATTAAATATATCTCAATTGCCTATCTTCAGCACAATTGCTGTTTACACAAGTTTTTTTTTTAGTTATAACATTATTATCACTTTTCATTGTGAATCGTGACAGGATGTTTTCCCCTATCGAGCTGTTTGACAAGTTTCCCGCTTCTCTAGAATAGTCCAAAAGCGCTGTCCTGGTTTGATAACTCTCAGTGGTGCCACCTATTGTAGATTCTCGGGACTACTGCGAGTTTTTGCTGATTGTTGTATATCTCGGCGGGCCGTCGACGCACCTTAATATATATATATATACTTATCGTGCCTAAGGCGACCATATCGATAATAATTAAAGACTGTAAAATAATAACAATAAGAGAGACACATTATCAATATCTCATCCATGTGAATGTTGAATATACTACACGCGTGTGTACATAGCGCTGCTTCACACTGAGACAGTTTGTGATTCATTATAAGCCTATAGCAGTCCCCTTGGTTGTAGAAATAGAAATACGATGATATGTCATAATGTTATGATATACCGAGGAATGATTAGTACTGATGTATTATATATAACGCAGCCAATGGTAAATCTATGACAAAAATCTACTGATGCTATGTTGGGTGTCCATTTTGGCTTTAATAGTCTATGTGTTTGTATGAATGCACACACAGCCAGGCACAAACCTATTCTTATACAATTATGTACCATGAAAACTTCCTTTAGTACCCTTAAGATTACACAAATAATGTAATGGGATACAGACCATAGACTTAACAGGACAGATCTATATTATTTATAATGTAGCCATAACCTGTTTTTCCTCCAGCGAAAAAAAAGGAAAGGGAAAAGGAGGGAGAAGAAAAAAAACATTTAACAGTTATTATTTCATACTCAATATTTTCCTTATATACTAAGCGCCTGAAACTGGATTTATCTAATGGAAAAGTACATTCCCACGTCGTAGTAAACTGGCTCAATGGAGTTTGTCCTCTTTCCCAGTGACTTTTGTATTCAGTTCTAGTATAAAATTCTTTTCTTTTTTTTCTAGTATACCCTCTATGGGCAAAGGCTACCCAAAGAATTGTTGATTGATGCATAACCCTTACCCCTATAATCTGACCTAGTTTCCCAAACAGACAACCGAGAAAATGATCTCAAGGAAGTCATTGAATCAAAATTGATTACTCACCAATAGAAATAGCCCTTGCACACATGAACGAGTATAGTGATTCTTATTTCAGTTGGTCGTTATTCATACATATACAGATAATTATGAAACTATCTGTTATTACTGGTGGTATTTTTTCTTGCTGTTATAGCAGAAAATCATCCTGTATTATTGATTTTCTTTGATCCTTGCTCCCAAGACTTTCAGGGTTTTTAATAGACAGAATCGTATGTAATATGAACAGACAATGTTATATATTCATGGTTTTAGACGGAAGAAATCAGCATAGAGAATTCAACGTTTTTCTGCTATGTATTTTGATGTGGGATCCTAAAACTATCTAGAAGTGTTGAGACCCGTGTCGGCGACACATGCTATGCTCCATGACATATTTCGAGTTCAGAGCTTGAAACCAAACTAAGCCGAATACCAGCCATAGATTGTCAACGAAAATACCGGGAGCATTCTTTGTTACTGGTTCCCGATGTATACACTGATACTGATAGCTGGTATTCAGCCGACCCTAAAAGTGTTTCCCATACTCTTGATTTAAAAAAAACACTACAAGCTCTGTTTGAACCTGAGAAAAGTATTGTATATAAGTCTGTTGGAGGGATTATATAGATCTAATTTACTCATATTAGAGCTATGAGCCAACAGGTTTTATTACTGCATTCCCATTTCCTCAAGTCCTTGACTTGTACATACTAATATAAGAAGGCCCGCGGGGGGCGTCCGAGGGTCGAAGGACGACCGACCTGGCAGCGTACTGCCCAAGAGCGAAGCCCATGAGCAGTACGCTGCCCAGAGGTTCGTCTAAAGACCTGAGGATGACCCCTAAGGGTATCCCATATTTTATCACCTAAAAAAAAGACAAAACAATGTTAAAAATCATTAATACAAGTAACGGTATGTGCAGAGACTGACAATATGCACCACCCCCTGTACGTACCACTCCTCAACAGTGAGGGTGATAAAGAAGGGGGTGGATGCCATCCCCCACACAAACCATTTTACCTTTAAAATCCAGGGTCCCCGCTTTGTCGCCAAAGATTATAGTCACTGGGCAATAAGTGTTAAACCTTTTGCAACTGATGCAAAGGGTTGACACTCGCTGCCCGGCAACTAAATTCTTCATCGCCCAAGTGGGGACGCGGCTTTCGATCTATGCTGCGTCAAGTGTACACTCAAACACAGATTAAAATATAAAATGATTACATAGATCTATCAGTGAATTTTACAAATCACATTATAAAATTTCGTACATTTTACCAGTAACCCCACCGGATAGTGCCACTAAAGCCAACAAATACCGTGACAGATAGGTGGTGCCCCCTAGTGGTAATACCCAGAAGTTGTTCGGAATTTGTTAAGGATTCGTGAGCGTATTTGATATAAAAAAGAAATCATTTGAATTTTTATTTGATTCTTTTTTCATATAATAAAAAGTGAGTGAACACTTTTCACTGCATACAGCTCACAATCTTAGGATGTTTACTTGTCTATGTAGTACTTTCTTCATTCTCCATTACGAATGCCGGTGATTATTACTGATGATAAGATTGAACTTGTTGGACTATATTTCGAGCTTTGAAATGGAACTATTTTGTCTGTGTCTGTGGTAGCCAAAATCGTTTCTTCTACTAAAGGAATCCCGTTTAGACCTGCAGCAATATGTACACTATACTGAGACAGTTGTAATGTTGTATATGAGATGGTCATTTTTGTTGATTTTCCAAAAATAAAATGATGTAGGAATTATACATAGTTGTTTGAGAGATTCTTTCCTCTGGATGGGGTTCATATATCACAACAAACTGTGTACTTAATAGTACACAACATACTTTAGTATGTGGCACACTTTTTAGCCCAAGGTGATGCACTTAAGAATTCCCCAGGGATCATTGTAGAGAACATACGTTTTGTACTATTGTAAAACCCCTAGTTTAAGCCACACCCTGGAAGCTAGAGGCAGCTATTATAAGTTATTATGAAAAAGAACCACACATTTTGGTAATTTTCTTGGGTCAGTTTCTTGTTGTTTTTTGATAGGAAACCATTATTTCCTTGCTGTAAATCATTTAATAGATATATTTCTCCTTTACAAGTGAGGTTTAAAGGCATTTTTGATAAATATTGAATTTTCAGTGGCTGGCATGCCTGAATTTAATTGCCCAAAACATTAAAGTGAAAACTGTTCTCATTTAGCAGTTCTTGAATTCAAATGCAATCTATATTGGATAGATAAAAGTAGTGTGTCATCTTAGAGAAAATTAGATACAAATCTTTGACATAATATATGTAATCTTTCGGGTTGGAATGCTTACGGTGTATATGGTAGTAGTGGTCCACACATTGGGAGTAAAACGCATACCTGCATAGGAAATCGTGATATTCTGTCACCGAGCAAAGTGCGGTATGCCTGGTTCTTACGATACTGACCCATGATTGTTAACTCAAGATGTTTCACAAGTGTTGCTAATACACAAGGGCCGCACCATTTTATTTCACCCCCTATACGTAGTTGCCTTTCTTTTAACACTGACGGACACCTGCAAGATGGCCCGGGATATACCGCATTAGTATAGCCCGGCTATGACATCACAAAATCTGTATCGATGTCTCTGACATCATTTGTTAACAAACGTAAACAACGACACAAAAAAACTGCATAATAAACACATAATTACTGTCCAAAATGCATAATTATTAAATAAATGTGTAAGAAGAGGTGAAATAAAAATTATACTAACCTTGTCTGGGACCCTATAGGTGTTTTTACACACATGCATTTTGAAATCCCCCCCCCAAGTCAAGTCGCAGCCATATCGCAGCATATCGCAGGCATTCAGGCTTTTACACACAAGAGATAAAAACAAAGATATCGCATGTATACTGGTAGATATAAGGACCCCTTCCCTGGCTGCGACATCACTGAGATGTCGCAGTGTATCTCATGCTGTCATTTACAACCAACCCCTGCGACATTATTAAACATGCTAAATAAATATCGCAGCTTGTGATGTGATCTACGATAACTTGGGTGCGATAAAAATAGGTTATCGCACCATCCCCAAGTCGCAAGACACTGCGACATCCCGTTTACACACAAGCGACATTTCACATATCGTAGTGGTTTGCGACTTGCCTGCCATATGCTGATATCGCAGGCATATCGCAGCCCAAGTCGCACTAGTGTAAAAGGGCCTATAGCCTTGTATTTTGTCTCGGGGCCTTCTAGCGGCCCTCTAGCAGCCCCTCACTGAACCACACCCCTTAACGAAATACGGCGGCCAGGATCCCAGTCCGGTGAGTATCTGCTTAGTACACAAGGGCCACACCACTAAGGGCTGTACATGTCCGCTTTATTAATACACAAGGTCCAAACCACTAGTAAACATTTAAAAAATCTACTAGTACACAAGGGTCACACCAATAATAGACACGGGTTCAAAGGTGTCCCAAGGGTGGACACACAAGGGCTACACCACTTATACATAAGGGTTTTATATTACTAATACACAAGGGCTGCACCACCAATACACAAGGGCTACACCACTTATACATAAGGGTTTTATAATACTAATACACAAGGGCTGCACCACCAATACACAAGGGCTGCACCACCAATTCACAAGGTCGGCCCCACCAATTCACAAAGGGCCCACCACTTGCGCACAAGGGTTTCACTACTAATACACAATGGCTGCACCATTTATACACTACAGCCGCACCACTTATACACAAAACTGTTTTTAGATCAACTTTACCCCTCCGAAAACACCTTTCGACATAAGGCATACCACTGCGATCACATAATCTGTTGGCCCTGGAGGAGGGGGGTGTCCGACTAAGAATAGGCCCTCAGTAGCCCCTGCAGATCGTACAACGTTATGATAGGGGGGACCCTGCACTGACCAAGTGGTTCTTGTGTTCATTTCCCGGTCAGTGCTGAGTTCACTAAGGGATGAGGTACAGCGAAAACGATTGCTGGGTTTTGATCCCCTGCTGTTTGCCCACCCTGTCACCTTCATCTCATAGATTTGATCACCAAAGACAAAAATTCATCCCAACTGGTTTTCGCCATGGAAATGACCTTGGCTGTTGGTATAGCGTAAAACACCCAGCACTCACTCACTCATAATCTGTTGACAACTGACATTAGACTTACTTGTTTCCCCTGTGCGGTTTACATTTGATTAAATCTAATGGCGAATTGTAAAAGAAGAAGAATGAAGTCTGGTAAACCAAACATTCACAATGATAATATAAATTCTCAAGGTTTGTTAAATACCATGAATAAAGTTCTGTCCCCAAAAAATAAAAAACTGAAAACCGAATTACCAAGAATAACGAGTACAGGGCAAAGCAATACTACTACCATACCAGAAAGGAACCAGAGCGGAGTGGTTGACCCAGTGCTTGGTTCATGTGACACATGTACACCTCCAATGCTTTAATTATCATCTACACACAAAGAATTCTAAATAGGAGCAGCAGGTACTATGGAAAGCCAATCTCCCAATGAAAATAATCAAGGAAGTATAGAGATGAATGAAGACCACAGTGTTTACATCCCAGAAGATGAAAATGAACCCTTGATGAACCTAGTCTTGTGTTAACTAGATGATTTACCCACAAATAAATACATATACCGTTCTGTATGGAACCTAGCCACCAAAAAAGATCTACAGACGTTGCAATCACAAGTCAACAAAAATACAAAGGAAGTCGGAACCTAGAAGGAGAATTCCTAAAGCAACAGGATGAAAACAAAATGTTAAAAAAAGCAATTTATCAACTAGAATTAAAAGCTAAACAAGATACCCCAAGCTATGCTAATGTGTTATTGTCACCAAGAGATGCTAGATACTTCAGCCCTAGGAGGCTGAATATCATCATCAATGGGGTAACCCAAGAGAAGGATGAAGACTTACGACAAGTAATGATCCAAATGGGAAATGATATAGATGTAAGGATTATGGAAAGTTATATAAACCTGGCCAATTGTATCAATCTGCAAAATCAACCTGCTGACAAATCAAGCCTGTTATTATGCCCATATTCGTGTGTTTCTTGCAAACATGTGCGAAATGATGTGCTCAAGAATAAGTGCTCTCGAGAAGGTACCAGTACAAAACAATCCAGAGAGAGAAGATGAGAGAAAACAAGAGAATAAGCCTGCAAAAAAGCAGAAAGTTGGCCTCTCAAAACCGAATGATAGGGTGGCATCCAGGTCTCAGAAACCACCCCAACGAATTAGGAAAGTTGTCTTCAGTGGAAAGACTGCTAAATTTAGCAATCTCTACAAATGACCAAACTGACCCAATGAGATACTGACCCATTGATTATATTGCATCTGGGCAAGATTCTCCCATCAGACGAATCATAGAGGAAAGTAAGATTTGGCCTTGTGCAAGACCTGATTAAATGAAGCCAAATATGATTAAAATCCTGATCTAGCAGAGGAGCTCCTAGCAACATAATCCCCTAAGATTGATAGAAGGCACCACACACCCATACCGGGTGCGAGATTTCCCCTTCAACTGGGCAAAGAATGAAGGACATTTACTCAAAAGGGAAAACCAGTAGGGGAAATCTTGGTGAATAAAAGATAGAAATTACAAGCCACAGTGCACTTAATTTTATGTATGAATGGCACACCATAGTAGAGGATCAGACAACCCTGTCCTTATGTAAGGGTTACTACCTATATGTGTTAGATAACCGACATTCCCTGTAACAGGTATGTACACCTTTTCTTGACATCATAAGAAACAAAATGAATTCTGAGGTAGTATTGAGCGATTTGAGGGGCAATAGCCTACACATGACATTCGCCAGATCTGTGAACTATAGATGTATGAATTTTGAAAGGATGGTTACATATTAAATACTTGACCATGGGGATGAATATCACAATGTTGTCTATGTGAATGGTGGAGTGAATAATATCACCTTACAGATCCGTAGTTCTGGCAAGCTGACCGTTATTTCACAAAACCCCTGGAATATTCTGGACTATGTGGTTGAAGAATCCTAGACTCAACCACACAAAATTTCAGAAAAATCCGTTGTTAAAATTCTGTACAGTTTGGGATAACTTACCATTAAATATAGATCAAAGTGAGAGTAAAAGTACTGTAGCGCACCCTGAGCCACCTACCCGACCCAGGGGGGGGGGGGGAGAGTCATGAACCAAGTCATGATCAATCAGTAGGATTGGCACAGTGTGACGTAAAACCCAACAACGATTCTCTTAAGTCAAATAAAGTTTATTAAACAACTCTCTTGTAATGACAATAGTTCAGTTCCAAGTTCCTTAAAGATCTAAATTCCTATACACTACCCGTAAATTCCTACTAAACAGTCAGGCCAAATACATACGAGGTCTAGAAACAACATGAGAGAACACAAAACACTTGTGGGACAAACCATCAATGTTAACTCAAAGCCTCAGTTAGGTGTCTACCCTAATCAGCCATCAAACTCACCTAGCCTAAAGAGACATAGGTATAGCATACCACTACCACAAGTAAAGCAAACAGCAGCCTAAATATTTGTGAATGGAAAATTTAGTTTTCCAACTGAAACCTGGTTAACTGACAGTGTTATCTATTTCAAATGCAGACATTGAATCTTTAACTCTATATCATCATAGTATAAACCAAAAGAAACAGTTAAAAATACCTGTCTTTAGACGACAGAATTGAAATGTTAGGAAATGTTTTGATGTGTTCAAATTGTATTCATACCACAAGCTATATGCTGGTCGAGATTTAAATATGCATGCTAAAAAGTCCCATTCTATAGGGGTGTAGCTATCAATCCCACCAGAGATTATGAATTTAGAAAGCAAAGTCGAATTTAAGAAAAAGATTAAAGCACATTACACATAAATAAATTTAGAAAGATTGAGAATCAAAGAATTGAATTAAGACTCATAACCTGTCCAAGGAGGTATCTGAGTCGGGTACAAATGGTTATGTCACTGTTTCGATACACACACAAATATGGTACCATCAATTGACTAATAGGTTTAATCATTTATAATTTAGACCCAGCTATTCAGAGCCAGGGGCCCCTTATCAAAACCCCAATAAGCAGTATGATGGCATTTACAAAAAATCTATAGTTCATTGATTTATGTTCATGGAAACAGTTTTGGTGTATGAATTCCATTATACATTTGAATAGTTAGATTATTAAACCAGACTATTTAATCCTTCTCATATGTGTACCTCAAAGAGAAAATTTCATGAAAACATTAATCAAATTCATACAGTATGATTTCACAGAAATGAAGCAGAAGCATGCAACACCTTTCCCAAAACATCTCTGAAGGGCTCCAACAACTTCTCTTCTGAAACAAATTTCCAGAGATAACATTGGGGAAATTAGCTTTGCTAACTTTTGAAATACAAATTCCTGTTAATTTCCCTGTGATTCTTTATGAAACAGGTCATAGATTGGCAATTCTTTAAAGCAATACAATGGGAGGAGAGAAGAATAAGAAGAGATCCAAAGGAAAACCTCATCCATATCTCTCAGCAGGCGTGTTTTCCAGGGCAACCGTATGGTATGTTTGAAGATATTCTTTATAGATATTTTCCAATAAGATGATTCTTTTTTGATAATAGATATAAATTGAATCAGGCTCAAAATGGTATACTTAAGGTGTTTAGTAGAGGGTTCATTGAAAAATATGTATAAGATAGACAGGTATTGACCCCCAAGTCAATTTACTGGAGGTAATAATGCTAATTTATTTGTCGATATTCTGTTAGATTGCCTCTAAATCACACAATGTAATTTACACTGTTTTGTTCTATTCTGGAAAACATAAAGATATAATGATGTTACAAGGAAAACATAATTATATTTCAATAAACTGATAGCACATTGGACTCAACCATTTTGTCTAATAGGTGGATGACCAGTTTCTTCCTCAAGGCTTTCAAACATCCTTTGACAGGAGATGATGTATTTGATGCCTTGCCTTGGCAAAAGGCTGAATACAATGGAAACAAGTTTGAAAAGTACACTTGCCAAAGATTGCTTATATACACATTATATACATCTAATCAGCTCTGTATGTTTAAGTAGTGTAAAATAATTAATGTTGAACCTCAGACATTTTTTAAATCTGACTTTATCCCATTACATGTCCCTTTACTGTATCACACTTGTATATCTTTAATATTTCTAGAAATTATGATTCATAAGTATTTTCATGATAGACAAAGCAGTTTACAATCTGCATGTACTTCCATGTCTCAAGGGAACAATTGATATGAATAAGAGATATCCTGCTTTTTTTAAACTTACAAATAATGGCCCACCAGATACCCAATTGCATTTTGACAATTTTACTGTATTCTAGACACTGGAATGATTTATCAGAAAAGGAAAAGATGAGGAAAGGCGGTCTATTCATTCAACTATTGCTGCACTTCAAGAAGAGAATTCTATTGGCACTGATGGTTGAATTTGTAGCGGTAGGTAGTCATACCTACCTTAAAAGATTTCTATTTTTGTTCAGATTAGAATAAATTTGTTATTGAAAAGTAATATCCAAAATGACTATATATTTTGTAATATTTGATTAGAAATTATCACACAAGATCATAACCATAACCCAATTATTATTGACAAATCATTTACATAACATTACGATCAAACTTGTGATTTACAAGTAAAGTATATCTTTTTCTCTGAAATAGGAGTCATTAAGATTAGTCATACCCATCCTAATTTCTGGGCTGGTGCAGTATTTGGATGGCAGTGGACGAACATCTCCAGCAGTAGCTTATATTATGCTAGCACTTATTGCCGTCTTTACCTTTGCAATCATCCCTGCTCTTGCCTATGTTTATCTGAACTTTAATTACTTTGCCATGGAAATGAGGGCAACATGTTCAGCTCTGATTTACAAGAAGGTAAGCTGTATCAATGATTACCAAGTCACAGTTTATTAGGAAGTCTCACTAGTTGCCCTATACTCAATCTGTTGCCTCCCGTAACCACAATAGTTTCAGAAATCCTTACAGAAACTGTATGTGAGTTTTGAAACTCCCTTTTCATAAAAACGCATGCACACTTTCAGTAGCAAATCTCTGTAAGAAAATTGTCAAACTCCTGCAAGTCCAAACTCACGTAAGGAAACCTTGGTAGCAAAATCTCCATAAGGTGAGTTGCATAACTCTGCTGGTTTTTCCTGTCAAATACCAGCTATGACATTATCTCATGCAACACATACTATGCTGCCATATGTTCTTCTTCTGGCCTTCGTCCTCAGGTTCTTCAAAGGGTACGAAGATATAGTCCCACTGTTGCATATATGAGTTTTGTGGATTTACCAGAGTTTGGGCTTGATTCATGAGAGTTTGGGCTCGATTCACAAGAGTTTTGTTATAAAACAGCTGCATACCAGAGTTTCAAACTCGTGTATAATTTCTGTAAGCAAATATAAACCCTCTGTAGCTACAGAGGTTATCATGAAACTATAACCATTGGTCTGTTATGATTAGTTTGGCTCATAATAACTTGTTGTGCACCAAGCTTTACATATTTATGACTGCTGATGGGTCCTACTTATATATGAATAGATGTTTTGGATAAGTATCAATAAATAAAATAAATGCAAACTAGAAACCTTTCCTCCATCTAATCAACCTTTTTCTCTGCTAATAGATAAAAATATTTCTAAAGGATGGGAGTTCCAGTGAATAAATAACTTATTTTACCAAATAAATTGGTCCTCCATATATTTATTTATTTGACTCATAAAATCCTAAAACATGACTAGAAGTTGTATCAAAAGTATGTTTGGTCATTTTGAGAATTTTACCTTCCAAGGTTCTGAGCATGAGTGACAGAGCACAACGCCAATTTACAAGTGGACATATTATAACATTGATGTCCACTGATGTTGAAACATTTCACCATGTAAGTACTATTAATCAATGATTTTATCTTCCCAACCCTATTTTTCCTGTTTAATAATCATATAATTTGTTTTATTGATCCCCTGATACATATCTAAATGCTAGGAAAGTTTTATGACACAAAGTAGCAAATTCCCCATACTGATCATTTCATATGATTATAAAATTGGCATGTCTATCTAAAGGATAACTACGGGTGTGTCTAACATCTTCATATAATTGTTTTCCAGTGCATGATGTCTATTCATACAATGGTATTTGCTCCATTAGCCTGCATTGCATTTGTTGCATTTGAGGCTAATGGGCATGGATTGTCAGTCATTGTTGGACTGAGCATTATTTTGCTGTATTTGATCATGCGATTTGGCATGGGCCGAATAATTGCAAAGTTTAGGTATGTTGTATACATATCCCTTCATAACTTGTGTTCATCCTTGAGGTTCATATTTCAGTATTTTGTCAGTATTTCATTCGAAATGTCAAAGATAGAATTAATATGCCTGTAGTAATTTTTTGTATCTTTCCTTTGAATGAACAGGCAGCATGTATTAATGATCTATATATAGAAGTGTGAAAGTATTATATATGCATTTAGTGAAAGCTTCTCAAGATAAAGCAAAGAACCTCTGTTTTCATACTCTCCCAGGGATGGATTTAGAGGGGGGAGCCTGAAGCACTTGCCCCCCCCCTTATTTTTTTGCCAAATTAAGATATTCCTAATGTAAAATTCTAGCCCTCAGATGGGGGGGTGGTTATACGCGCGACTGTCGCGGACGCGACCATCGCGTATATATAATTTACTATACACGCGGATACAAATTCCGCGCATCTAGTTTTCCTTACATACGCGGACGCAGGGTATGGTACGTACTATGGTATCCCGATAAATGTAAAGCAAAAATAGAAATAAAAAAAGAAAAAGGGGGTGCGGGGGCATAGCCCCCGACTAAAATACAGTTTAAAAGTTATAAAAGCATGCTTGTAGATGCGAGACTGTGTGTCCGCGTATACAAGGACCTTTATGGACGCGGACTTCTGCGTATATAATGCGTTCCAAATGATATATTGAAGAAAAAGGCAAGTACGTCCGCGTATGTTACCGTACTTGTATACGCGGCCACAATGTCCGTGTATATAAGGACATCTGTTTGCACGGACTTCACATCCGCGTATATAAGAAATTCTCTGTGCGCGGCCATCTATGCTGTGTCCGCGTGTATAATCCCTGCCCACTCAGATGGGGTGCCTCAAATCCTATATTAGTGCAGCTCCCTTTTTGAAATCTCTGGATCCGTCCCTGACTCCATCTCTTTTCTGGTCTGGAATATGATTATTTTCTCTTTTAGGTTTCTTCAGGAACGTAAGACTGCCAAGCGAGTTCATCTGATGAGTGAAATAATCTCTGCTATGAGAGTTATCAAAATGTACTGTTGGGAGAAGCCTTTTGCTGCAAGAGCAAGGCAATTCAGGAAGTATGTTACCTGGAACAATTATAAGCCAGTGCTCAATATCACTGGGTACTGTTATATTATGCTCAGAAATTGTCAAACAAATTCATCTATACACTTAACAAGAGCTATTTTATTGTATTAAAGAAGACACTTTGACTATTTTTTTTTGTCTGAAAAAAGTCTTATCACAAGATAATTTAATTTCTAAAGATTTTCTATTGACAAAACAGGTTTGTTCTCTAGATCTATCAAATTTTCCAGCTCCGGTTTTTGATTTTCAGAGAAGAAACAAAATAAAATAAAAAGAGGTCAGTTGTGTTGACGATGGGACTCTCCACAACCTTCAGCATCAATAGATTTACCACTTTTTTCATGATACTGATGAGCTTTATGATGGGACAGGACATAACTCCTGAGGTAAGTATACTTTAGTCATTTTGTAGAATAATCCCCTTGAATTGTTTATTTAAGAATAAGTATAGTCTATAAAAGCATTTTATGACCTCATATCTTCCTATTTTAACCTAAATAATCATTCCCTTAATGATTGGATGGATCAAATAAGTGAGCAATAACCATATGGTTTATATGTTTATAGAAGAGTGTCTCATGGTATGGACACACAGATTAAGCCAATTACTTTAAATTCAGTAGCCAACCTAAGGGTAATTCACCCAGTAGCCAGGTGGTGCAAGCATGCATCATAACAATTTTGATCTCACTGTTCATTCTTACTCCTATGCTTTCTGTGCCTTGGAAATAATGATCTTTTGACATTTCTCAGACAACCCTGAGACTGATTGGCTTGCTGAAAGCATTAGAGGTACTAGTATTCCTCATGGTACCATTTGGATTTGGGGCTGTATTTGAGGCCTTTGGAGCCACTGAACGTATAAAGGTTGGCATGACTAAAGCTGTTAACATCAAAAGCTAATTATATATTCTTTTCCTGAAAAAGTTGTCCTTCCTACTATCAAATTTAATTGCCTTTCACTCAATCTTTACCAACTCTTATATGGTTGAAAAATGTTTAATTACCTTAATATTATTCTTGAGACAAAATGTTCATGAAAAAATATACATTTCTTGCTTCCAGAGGTTTTTGATGTGTGAAGACATAGTGCATGATCTCTACATACCTGTTGCAAAGCCTGCACAGGCCAGAGTAGTAATGAGGAGTGTGTATGCCATTTGGGACCCAGATGCAAAGGACATGGAGGGAGTATGATGATCTATATTTTATATTTAGTTATCAAATATATATATATATATATATCTTTATATATATAGTGTGTGATGAAAAAATTAATGTATACTGTGCTTTAAATGTTATTATGAACATAGCTTGTCTTTATACAGTGTATCCTGTAGACAAAACTAACTTTAAAGTATGTTTACAGCAATCTTTCCTTCACAAGAAAAAGCTTGATATTGATACTGTACATATTGTAACGGGAATGGGGTAGGCCCTGGCCACCCATTAGAGTTCCCTCCCTCCCCTTTACCACCCCATTATTCCATGGGTGGCTTTCTAGGCTGGGGATGGCTCAGTCACTGCTTTGGGGGGAGTTGGTGCTAAGCCACACCCTTTTTGGTAGTGATTGACAGCCATCCTGGCTTGGGGTCTAGACCTCCCCCTCTGATTGGTTAACATTAGCCAATCAGAGTGGTTGAACCCTTTCCTGGAATTCTGGGAAGGTACAGACCCCTGCCTCGGCCAATCAGATTCCTCCTTTACAATCTGGAGGGGGAGCCAAACTCCCCCAGGAGCTCTCCCTGGAGGAGCTAGATTTGGAACTATTGAATGACTGTGTACAACACTAGTACAGAGTTGTTCTATCACCAAATCCACCACCATTCACCATCTTTACATCTCCACCAGTTTTTTATTGTAAGTAGCATCATCATCTGGGAATGTTTTTACCTGTCATTTTGAACTGTCATTTGTCATGTCTACTTTTGGTCAATACATCTTGTCAACTTTAGCTTGTTTGTCAGTGTTTTCTATTCGCGCTCGGTCGACTATCGTCATGAATCACACTCCCGTTTCAATATATTGGAGCATATTGTGTGGTGATTGTATATTATAAGAGGACATTTTACTATAAAGTACATGTAGAACGTTACTGATTGCAACATCATTTCTGGCAATCATATTAAAAACAAACTTAGCAGAAATTCCAGATTCATATAAATGGGTATGTGGTTTATTTGCTGTATATTTGCAACATACATCTACAGTTAAAAGCCTAGTATAATTTACATACAGAAAAAGGCTCTGGTAAATCTATTACTAGGAACTTTTGCTGTTGATTTACAGCACTTATATTTATGGTGTATGTATTTATATTCTGGTTGTCCCTCTGTGAAAAGGATTAAAAATCTAAATGTTATCACTCTTAGTTCAATGTGCTAGGTTGCTTTAAAGCTTATTGAGTTGATTAAATCTAATTTGATTGTCACACAACACATGAACGACATGACATATAAGTTTATCTAAGTATAATGTAATATATGTATACTTTAGGTATCTTTTCATATTTCATTTCTCCTATCATTCTGCATTTCTCAATCTATTTATGAATATAGTTTCAGGATTTATTTTCAATGTCCTTTCTTGAAACAGAATCCAACAGAGTTTACACTGAGCAACATAAATTTTGATACAAGTCAGGTAAGTTAGTTAATAGATCCCTGATGAAGGAAAACCTATAGTCTGAAATGTTGGGTCTAAAGATTAATAAAAGCCACCATTATCATACTTGTTGGTTTTGTAGTTGTGTATTATTTCCCACCTTCGTCATAAAGTTATATCAATTAATAATCTGGTCTCATGTTGAATACTTTTCATCAATAGGATCTACAAATGGGCTTAAGATTACTCATGTATATTTGTGCTTAAAACATAAAAATGATATTTCCTATGTATAGTAACAATGGCATTACTTCAACATGCATCAACATACAATAAGATAAGTGATATGTTTCAGTCCGAGCTAATTGGTATCACAGGAAAGGTGGGGAGTGGCAAGGTAAGATATTGTGAATACATTTTTCTTTATACAGCTAACAACGCTGACTGTTTAACCAAGGTTTCATTTAAAATCACAAAAGACAGCATTCCTTTTTAGGAAATAGTCAAATCTGAAGGTCAAATTCATACTAATAAACACTTAAAAAAGTTTATGCTAAAAAACATCATAAGATGGTTCTGATGATAAATGTTGGTGTTAATTCTGTAATGTATGTGCTATATCATTACAAGTCAATATAAGATGATAAGATAAAATAATGCCTGCAGAGAGCATGAGCAGGCCTAAATGTATTGGTCATCTTATCAACGGGAAGGCTTTGAGGCGTTTGGTAGTGTGAAAGGGTTAAGAAGCATTATTTGACAATAAACATTATTAACATACTCTATAAAATAGAATTCATGATTTTACTGCAGTCATCTTTACTGATGGCCATCCTCGGTGAACTACAATTAAAACAAGGAGAGAGAGAAGTGAAGGGGTCCATAGCTTACATTCCACAAGAATCCTGGGTTCTCTCAGAAACTGTGCGAAATAATATCATCCTTGATTCTGAATTTGATAAGGAAAGGTATGTTGCTATTTTGAAGGCATGCACATTAGATGTGGTAAGTTATTGTTACTTGCAAAGATAATAATAACAGATAGATGTCCTTTAACTGACTCAGTGCTAGAATATTTCTTTCTACACATTTATTTTTCTTTTTCATTTCTTGGTGGGACCTGCCTCTGTAGAATTTTCAATTTGTGAAAAGTGGCAAAATTGGTCATCCAAATAAAGTAATCATTTAAGTAATTGATTGACTATTTGTAAGTTCAGAAAACATTTATAGTAAAGAATTTGCAATTGGTTCAGAAGAATGTCTTGACCGTGATTCCTCCTACAGGACATAAAGCGGTTCTCTGAAGGTGACTTGACTGTTGTTGGGGAGAGAGGCCTCACATTAAGTGGAGGGCAAAAGGCCAGGTTGAGTTTGGCAAGGTCAGTCAAAAGAGTTGATAAATGACTGATTAGTCAGGTATATTTCTTCTAGCCATGCTAATGCATAATGTAGGTTTTTTTCTGGGAAAAATTAAAAGCTTATCGCAACAAGTGTCTTGTATGGTTATTTAATTTGATGTTTGTAAATTTCATCTTTTTATCTCAATACTAAAATTAAATTTCCCTTCTTCATTTATTTCTCACAGGGCTATGTATCAAGATGCTGATATCTACTTATTTGATGATCCTCTTGCAGCTGTTGATGAAAGAATTGGCCAACATATATTTAATAAGTAAATTATCTTAGATACATTCTTATTGTAAAGCAAATAGCTGACATGCCTTTTCTAGTTCATAGATATACCTTCAATCTACTTCTTTTGCTTATGTGAGTTTCCTTGGAGTGAAAATTACATTAAATGAAGTAACTTAAGTTAAAGTAATCTGTTGAGCTTGTTATTCAAAAGGTCTGGTTGATAAGCATAGTATAAGGAGTAAGCAAGGAAAGACAGGCACACTAAGACCATCCCCCCCACCCCCCCCCCCCCCCCAAAAAAAATATAAAAAAAAAATATAAAAAAAATACAGAAACAACAACAACAACAACAACAACAACAACAAACAAACAAACAAAAGATGTATGAAATGTTCTAGGCATACTAATAATGCGCCATTAATATGATTCTCTAATTTCACAGCTTTATCTGTGGACTTCTCAAGTCAAAATTGAGAATTTTAATCACTCATCATCTTCAGTATTTGCCACTCATGGACAAAGTGTATGTCATGGAAAAGGTAAGGTACAATGAAACAATGATAATAAATGTTCCCTTATTCTTAACAATTAATCACGATATAAAAGATTGAGATGTGTAAGGATGAGGAAGTTAGCATATGTGGTAGAACTATCAAGCAGACATCACCTTGAGCAACTATAGTGACAGTTTATGGGATTTCCAGCCTTATGGAAATGCCTATTCATGGCTCTAGACCCTTTATTTAGCTTAGAAACCATAAAAATAAGAAAAATAAGCTAAATTCATCATATAAATGAAATTTTTCATAGTTTTCATTTCTGGTGAAAAATTTAGAATTTTTTCCTTTTTGTTGCCATGGTAGCCAGAATGTTGATGTAACATCCAAACCTGTTGATACTGCTGCTATGCAAATGAGTGTTTCCATGGTAACCATGGAACAAATTAAGTTTTCAAAATTTGAAATTCTGAATCAAGTGGCTGCTTGGCTATATTCAGCAAAAAACAGATTCTGAATATCTTAAACAGAATGGAAATGGCAGCATATTTCCTGAAATCATAATCGGATTTCAATTTTGGGCCTAGATTATATATATGTTATATCTTTATAAATACCAAAGACTGGTCTATTTTAACATATTTAGCATATCCAACCTTTGTGTCTTTAAATTTACATAACTTTTTTTCTGATAAGAATATTTCCCTAATTCTTTCAGTATTAGATTCCCCAAGACACCTTCTTAATTGAATATTCCAGGCCATAAGACTGCTTTTCGCAGAGGATGTCACTATAGATGAAAACAGCCTCATGATTCTTTCCAAACCAGGGTAACATAGTATTTATGCCATTTTTAACATTGGTTTACAGGGGAAATTTATCATAACAGGAAAACATGAAAAACAATCAGATTTCATCATCCATGAACATGACCGGGTTAGGAGAGGAAGCATTCTTGAGACAGCAGATGTGATCATCCAACATGTTGATACAGCCAGAAAGGGAAGTGTTCAGGATGCTGCAATAGATGGAACGGTTGATTTGGATAATTTGTTACATATTAGCCATATTGAGGAGCAGAAAAGAAACTGGGAAAGACAGTCACTTGTCTCCACTGTTGAAGAAACCCATGCAAAGGTAAAACATTGTGCAAGTAATTCAGTTTGATAAAGATGTCAGATATTTAAATCATTGCTATCAAAAAGCATTTATTTTATTTGACAATTTTATTTTACACCAATCACAAATCAAACAGTAACAATTTTTAATACTTAGCTGGTCTCTAGCCTGTCGTAATCACTGTACACCTTGGAGCGTCCACGACCTGCGTCCTCACCACTCCATGCCCTTTATTCAAAGAATTTATTTTCATTGTAAATTGTATACTACAAAAATAAGATGATGTTTTTGTATTTCAGGCCTTCCTGCATAAAATCTCAATTGAGGAAACCCCCACACAAGCGAAAATAGCATTGAAGAATGCATCTGTCAATTCGGATGAGCTAAAGGATGAAGAGGAGGTAACAGCTTTTTTTAAAAAAAAAACAATTCAGTGTAGGTGACCTGTTGGGGAATGATTGTTTGTTGTGTGGTTCAATGATGACAGAGGAGAAGGCATTGTTGATGTTTATTATATTTGAGTGTCAGAAGTGGTCCCTGAGGCCTATGTAATTCTTGGCAATTTTATGACTGCTCCCTTTGACTGTTGTTCCAAGAGTGACCCTTACAAGCATGTGGCTGCTCCAGCATGTAACCATTTTCCCTTGTTTAATTTAGCTGGCTGAATAGAGGTAAGTTTACAAATGCCTATGGGCAACTGCTCATTGCCTAACTCTCAACAATGATGTAGGACATCACACATTCATATATAACTATTGTTATTCATACAAGATTTAAAAGAAGAAATATGCTATTAATAATTCATGAAATATAATAGTGAAAACCTGCAACTATTTGTCATGCTTAAACTTTGGTATAATAGTGTTGTGTGTTCCTGGTAATTCTATAAAAATGCCTAAATGGTCTTTCTTTGTCAGAAATTGATCCTCATGTCAGAAATGATCAGGTGGTATATGGGCCAAAGCAGTTAGAGTCCGGGTCTACAAAGTTAAACCTGAAAAATATGCTGGATTTCCAGAATAATCACACACCAAGATATCATAATGAAGAGAGAAATGAACATGTTCTTATTTCCTGATTAACCTATCCAAAGTCTTAAGGCATAATCATCATCCAAATGAATGTACACAGCAAATATGTACTCTATGGGCAAGACAAATGACAAGTTCAGGTGATGATGAAAGAAAGTATGACTTTGATTTCAGAGTGGAGAAGGGTTCATATTAAACAACATTGACTTTGAAGCTCATCAGGTCAGTGAAATTTTTCAAATCCAAAACATCTTGCCAAACTAAAAACATGGATAGTGGGATGAACAGCTGAAATATCAAAATATGGAGAGAGAGAAAAACAAAAGAAGAAAGATTATAACATAATTGACTCAAAATGATGTCCACTTATGTATTCATAACTATTACAAACTTTAAATTGTGAAATCTATCCATACTGTAAAATGAAAATATCAAATTAATCATCTGAGGTACCCATAATACGAAAAACAGAAGACATGAATAAGCACATTTTAGGATTATTTAATAACATGAATTGTGCAATACCTTGATAACCTTCTCTCTTTGGGTCTTTGAAACATTTCTAGGATGACCTGGTTGGAATCACAGGAAAGAAGGGAAGTGGAAAGGTAAGATTATAGCAGGCCCTATGTTCACAGCTTCTCATACAGCTAATAGTCTTCCACAGCCACATGCCAAGATTTGCAATTTTTTTGACTTTAAATTTTTGATCTGAATTGAGTAGTAAACAGCAGAAAGACACCACTTTAATAACAGGAATTGAATCAAAGCTGAGCAGTAACTCAAAAAGGAAGAGGTGATGCCAGTTGTAAAGTCTCATTTCCAATAAAATGATGTATTCATAAAATTTTCCAAAATTTTCATGGTAGATTAAAGTTTAAATTTTGATTTGAAACTCTAATTATATTTCCAATGGTACTGCCAAATTGTGTGATTAGTTAAGAACATAAGTGATAAGAATTACTCTGTCTTTAGACTTCTTTGCTGAAGGCAATTCTTGGTGAACTGCATCTACAAGAAGGAGAAAAGGATGTGAATGGCTCTATAGCATATGTACCCCATGAGCCTTCCATACTCTCTGAGACTGTGAGGAAAAATGTCCTTCTTGATTTTGAATTCAATCAAAGGCAATATGAGACTATTTTAAAAGCATGTCTGTTGGATGTGGTAAGTAATCGCTAAATTTGCTTTGATTTGCTTTAATGTTGAATACATATCAGAACAGTAACAGATGCATATGTTAACTTAAGACCTAGATGCATTGCATTTAATTATCAATAATGTCAAGAGCTGACAGGATACCACTATATATGAATAAGAAATTGACTGAGCTATGAAAGAACTACAAATCATGCACCTGGACCAATGTTATTACTTGATTAATTGTGGCCTTTGATTGAAAAACCTTATGTAGCTGCCAAATGCATGCTCTTCATATCCTTCAAATATAATTATCTTTGCCTGCCTTTCCAGGATATCAAGCAGTTTCCTCAAGGAGACTTGACTGTTGTTGGAGAGAGAGGTTTCACATTGAGTGAAGGTCAAAAGGCCAGGTTGAGTCTGGCAAGGTAAGTAAGAAAGGGCTTTATAAGTGAGAGCCAGTATTTAAAAAATACGAATTTACGTGCATGTTTTTTGATAACCAAATTCCAGTTTTGCCTCTCATAAATCATATTACATTCATGTTTTTTCTTATACCTTGTCATCAGGGCAATGTATCAAGATGCTGACATCTACTTGATTGATGAGCCCCTAGCAGATATTGATGAAGAAGTGGGACATCACATCTTCAATGAGCAAGTTTTGCATGTATTTCTATCTAGGAGCTCTGTAGTCCTTAATGAGACTGTTCTTGCTCGAAAGAGCCTGCTTAGTCATTCAGGGATGGATCCAGGGGCGACTAGCGGGAAGTGTGCTCCCCCTTTTTTTGGTTAAATACCAAATATTTTAACATTAAAATTGGCACCCCTGGAGGAGGCAGCAGGACATTTTACACATTGGCGCCCCCATTTTCTTGTACAATACCAAAATGCATATATTTTGGCTGATTGTTTTCAACATACGCCTCAGATGTTATAAATGTTTACTAAGTAGTTTGTGCTTTACTGAATAAATCTAAGCACTAAGCAAATACGATAGCTATTGTCTAACATCTTATTCTCCTTTATAGGTGTATTTGTGGATTTTTAAACTCAAAGTTGAGAGTTCTAATCACCAATGATCTTGAGTATTTGCCACAAATGGAAAAATTGTATGTCATGGAAAATGTGAGTTACGATAAAATATTAAAACCAGAGAACTAAATTTGAAATGCTGCATACAAAAAGAGATTCATATTAATCCATACGCATTGATAACCATTTAATTTTCTCAGTAATCTTCAATATATCTATAACAAAAAGTAGGTATTACATTAAGAATTTCATGAGAAGAAAAAACAGTAAAAGTGATTTTCATGTAGAAACTGATGCTGAAATAGCTAAATGCTTATAAAAAAAAAATTCTTACCATTTCACTGCAGGGACAAATCATCATAAAAGGGGAACATGAAGCAGTATCAGATTTCCTTGTCCAATATGAAGACAGAGTGAGAAGAGGGAGTGTGAATGAAGCAGTAGACGTGTTCATCCAACATGTTGATACAGCAAGAAGGGGAAGTGTTCAGGATGCACTGGTTGATGGAACAGTCAATCTTGATTATTTCCTCAACAAATCTACCAGTATGAAGGGCTTAGAAGACAAGAAAAGTGATCCACACAAAAGTTCAGAAATCTACATCTCCAAAGAAAGGCCACATAAGGTAGTAGACACAATTACTTTTTTTGTAAACACCTTATTTTCAATTTTAACCATCCTGATATTAATTCAAAATCAGTGTTGTCAAAAATTGAACTATACAAATAAGCCCTTAATCTAAGATCATCATAATGTACATTTCAGATGTGTTACTTTAAAATATAAAAGATGTTTTTAACCTTATGTATTTTAGAAAGTTATAACAACTTCTATTCAGATCACCTTTTAATACTTCCATCACTTTTTCTCAGCAGAAAGCTGACAGTATGATGAAAAGGAAAGAAGATGGGAGCATTGCACCAAAAGTGTATGGAAGATATTTGAGGGCTGGATATGGTCATTTGCTTATGCCAGCTATACTTCTATGTGCAGCGCTATCAAATGTAGGTATAAATGGACAAATACAAAATTGAACAGTTTAATTCTGGGCAATATAATTATGCATATGGTGCTAAAGACTTGCTGTTTCTCAAATATGATGTAGGAAAGATTGTTACAGTGTCCCAGTTTGAGATAGATACTGTACAATGGTATGCCTATGTGGGTCATATCTAACTTATTACATTTCTTAAATGAAACAATATTTTTACAAAATTTCTTTGCAAATATGTTCTGTATAATATATCATTAAATGAAAGAGTTATAAGGCATACACCAAAAAACATTATGAAGCATAGCAATAGCTTCGTGAGTGTCTTAGCTAACGCTCGCCCACAATTTATGACTATTTTCAGAATGTAAATACCAAAAACTAGATGTTTTAGCAAAATGATTTTACAATCACTGGAAGATTCAGTGGTAAAAAGCTTAAGGCCATATTCGATATGCCAAAAATATGTGTTGCAGATACCGAGCATCTCCATGGTGACATTCTATATTAGCAGATTGCACTTTCAATGGACTTCTGACATTGAAAGCATGCTGAACGAAAGTAGGCCTACACACCACCAATTTATACTTGTAAAATATACTTGGCTGATGATATATAGTTGGCAGGAAATATTTACCAACATGTTGGTAAATTTCATTGGCAATGCCACCGATTATATATCAACACTTGCAAAAGTACATTGGCTGCACATTGGTAGCTCACTTTCGGTATGTGGAGTACGGCCTTAAACTGTATTACAAGGTTATTGCATCAATCATTTTCTATCTACAGGCAGCTGAGGTAGCAAGTGGCTGGTTGTTCTCCCAGTGGCAAGTATTATAACAATTTTGATGATGACCCTGCAAGTACAAGAGGGTAAAATTAAACAATGGCAAAATTTAATTAAAACAGTCTTACTCTCTGGTTGTATTTCCAACATGCAAAATAAGTTGATTTTGCTGATTAGGAAATAATATGAATAAATGGGTCAGGATCAAGTGATATAATTCAGTGCTTACTGTTTTACTCTAAACATTCTTTGTGATATGTATGATTCAAATAACATTCATTCACTATCTGCAGGAATACTCATTCAAATCCTACAGCTGAGAATGGAACATCCCTTTTCCAACCAATGTCAGAGTATGAAGGAGAATGGTACCTCAGTGTTCTTGCACCTATCATTTTCTCTATGATATTGTTTGGTCTGTTGTGTGCCATTCTGTCAAGTCTTCTATTAGTAAATGCCAGCCAAAGACTTTATGATAAGATGTTTGAAGTTGTTCTCCACGCACCTATATACTTCTTTGAGACAAATCCTGTAGGTAAGTTCTAGGTTTGAGGCACAAAAGCTGTTACCTTTTCCGCACTTCTAAAAGTAGTTTTGGAATCTTAACTACTGGTTTTAAGGGGATGTTAATGTATACATAATTCTCTTCATTTTCAAGCATTTTACCAATTTTATTATATTTTGCAGGCCAGATCTTAAATAGGTTTTCAAGAGATACAGGATTTATGGACATCTTCTTTGTATTTCCTCTGTATATGGTGATCCAGGTATGCAATAGAATCCACTGAATATTCAAGTTCTATGGTTCAGGTGTTCAACGCATCTGTATAGAAACTTTTAGAAAATATAGTGCTGAAATATTTTAGCATTATTTATGTTCGCCCAAGAACAAAACAGTTTCCAAAAGAAAAAGTTCTTTTATCGTATCAAAGACTATCAAGTTTTAAATGAATAAATGATATCTATTTTTCATTCCCTTGATATAGCTGACAACAAATGCAATTGCATATCTTATCTACATATGCGTAATTTTTCCCTGGATGGTTCTGGCCGCTATTCCATTCATATTCTTCATATTACTTCTCATGAGATTTGCATTGAGATGCATCAGAGATGCAAAGAGAATAGAGGGTGCCTGTAAGTATTACAACAGTTAACTGTTATATTGTGTGAATCATATGCAATTATCATGTTATGTACCAAGAATCATAATATAAGCACAAGAAGAAGGTGTTGGTCACAGGAATAACTGCAATGTTGGTCTATGAAAAACGAATTCTGATGAAGGATTTAATAATCCAAAATATGTTATTTCACTGAATAATATGTCTACAATAAACATAAAGTCTACAAAGCTGTCATTAGGTTCAGTGTACTCCTCAATATTGGTTTGTGATTTGTTTTCTAAAATATAGGCAGAAGTCCATCTTATTCTCATCTATCAGCTACAATACAAGGTTTACCTGTGATACGTGCATTTAGGAAACAACCACAGTTTTTATCTGAAGCATATTCTTACATGGACAAACACACTGCAGCATGGCATCTTTTCATAACTGCACAACGCTACCTTGGAATGCGCATTGACGTCTTTTCTTCAGTTCTTGGCCTTGTCTACATCACTGTCACAGTCCTTACAGCTAGTCCTGGTATGATCTTCTACAATGTTCTAACCACATATTTTGTTGAAAAAATGAGTATTTTTTCATATAATCACCATTGCCACAACTATACTATAGACAGAACGTTGTCAATTGTGAACTGAACAAATCTTGAACGCCTGAAAATTATGGGCTGGTCATTCCTGTGACTTCTAGCAACAAGAGGTCCCCCAGGGCTGCTGATTATCATTCAGCATGTTGATGTAGCTGCAACCTGCCCTATGAGAATCTTTAGCAATTTTCATGATTTTAGTCACCATGGCTATCAATGACCAAGTCTGAACATTGGAAAACATATTTGATCATTATCTTCTACATGTTAATCATGATTACAGATGCAGGAGCAGCAGGAGCTTCAGGCCTTTCATTCATCTACCTTATATATCTATTGGGAAACCTACAGTTTGCCGGCCAGTTGGCTGCTGAAGCTGAGACAGTTGTAAGTATAATAACATATGGATGATTTCTACATTGTTCAAGATAGGGTTATCTAAAATGATAGATGAGATGTTCCATTGCGACAAATATAAATATTATACAACTAGTGATTGCTACTAAAATTCATACCTGTTGGTTTGTTTCAGCAGTTAATGGACAGATACAATATAGACTTAAAGGGAGCCAAAAACAATATTGTGTCAAAATACGACTAAATTTTGCAACCTCAAATAACTATGAAAATACATTCTAAGAGTCTTACTTTAGCCATTGGTACAGTATAAATCATAATAACTTGCTATAATTTCAATTAAATTCCATAAAACTCATGCCATGTAAGCCTAAAACAGCAATGTTTGTAAACAAACCAATTTTGGTGGGTCACCAAAATTGACCTAAGATGAGTTTTAATGTATTTTGATATAGTTTAAGTTGGTATTCACAGTTTATATTTTACCACAGGCCTAGGCTATGGCCATAGAATATATTTCAATAGTTAACAGAATTTACAAAATTTTGACCCTGCATTGCTTTTGGCTCCCTTTAAGTCAGATTTTATAACTTTAGAAAACTATCTCAGTCACATAGAACTAATGTCCATTCATTCTCTTTAAGAAGCACAAGCTTTGTTTAGGTCAAGAGATTGCTATGAATGTAACCCATAAACATCTAGGTAACATGGGCTAAAGATTAGAATTATCTATCAATTGGGGGAGAATTACAGTTTTTAAATATTCTCTATGGGTTTAAAGCACCGTACCGACTAACTGATGCACCAACAACTGACTGCCTAAGTGCAGAGTCAGCCGTAAGTGATTGGCATCAAATCATCAAACATGCTTAATATGTGTCAGTGCTGCCATTGGTCCTGCTGTTAGGGCGGCCATTGGTATGGTCATCGCTGTGGCCATCAGTGCAGCTGTTGGTGCAGCTATCAGTACTAGTGTGGCTGGACTCTGAAAAGACAGAGTCTAAGTGCTGATCAGTGTTGTGATCAGTGCTATTGCAGCACTGACCATCAACCTGCATGCCGGTCAGCATGCCGATGCAAAGACAATCTGTTAGTTGACATGGAGCTTTAGGGAATGTAGAAAATATCAATTAACAGTGAGATACAGCTTGATTTTCTGGGGGGAAAAGCCTATATTGTTTACTTCAGATGTAACTATACTTACTGAAAGTGTTTTGAATGTATTGTGGCAATGCTTTAAGAATGAGAACATTCTCATTCTCATATATTTGAAAAATCAGTAGTCACCTACGAACTAGTTATTCACATGGTGCAGTTTGGGATATCACAACTCATTCATTCAAATGAAATACATATTTTTTCTACATAGAAAGTGGACTGCCTCTAACCCTATATTAAAGATAACATATATTCTATATTAGGATTCTACCCCCTATACCTTCACAACTGTCCTGCCCTCTCAGAAACCAGTGAATAAACAATCTGCTATTGCCCTCAAGGGCAATAATGCTTGTATGTGAATGTTTATGCCAATTTGTTTTTCAGTAAATATTGCCCCAGTATGCACACACCTATGTCTCAGGCTAAAGCATTCAATGGTATGTGCAGTCAATAACAATTGCTATGTACCTCATTGGTCTGTACTATGTACTAGTATCTTGATTGAACTGTCATAAGCTTTTACCCATTATAATAAAAGAACTATTCTTTTTCAGATGACATCTGTTGAAAGAATATTGCAGTTTTCACACATTGAGCAAGAAGCCCCAAATCATACTGGCTTGGTACCCCCTCCTGAATGGCCTAGTAGGGGTGCCATTAAATTGGAAGGCTTGTATCTGACTTATAAAGACCAGGAAAAACCTGCCCTTGGACCAATTAATGCTAACATACAACCTGCAGAAAAGGTCTGAATAAGAATTTTCAGTGTATTCCAGTATTACACATGATGTCAATAGAGTTTATACATATATACTTACACAAGTTCAGTTTATACAGGCAGATAGCTTTCAATGGTTTTGTACCAGCTCACTCAGTGTATAATTCAAAATCATTCATGTTTCATTTGGTAGCATGTTTAAGGATTGAAAACACCCTTCAGTGCCTCATTTGCAGTATTTAATATGTTTATAACTTTGTTATTCAGCAAATTATTGGCAAAAAACTGATTTTTTCTGTTTTTTTTTTAATATACATCTAATATAGCTTATAGTCATTTTTCAACATTCTTTTCTACATTTAATAAAACATCTAGGTGAGAGATTTGAGATATGACTTCGTCTTAAGAGTCTTATCTATTAGCTCTTTCATAATGCATCATATATGAAGTTTTGGGGAGATATAATTTTTCAAAAAATGAAACTCATTTTGATAATTATCACCCCACTTACACTAACATGCTTATCACATTACATTATGATCAAAATGCTTGTATCTTTATAATTATGGCAATTCATAGGCAGTATTGCTGCTTTTAAGTGTTATCAATACTTACATGCTTCATGCCTTGCCTTAGGTTGGAGTTGTGGGTCGTTCAGGGGCTGGAAAATCCTCTCTATTTGTGAGCCTGCTGAGGATGGTTGAACCAACAGGTAGCATCGATATAGATGGACTTGAGGTCACCAAGATGGGACTGTTTGATCTCAGGATCAATATCTCTGTTATACCTCAGGTAAGCCATTTATATGATAATTGTGACACAGTAATAGGTGTTTAACCTAATTCTCGCAGACACAAATCCTTTATTAGCTGCGGTACTCCTCCTGTTGCAATGGTTATCTGGCGGATTTAACACCCTTTGTCGTCACGGCCATTTCCGTCTGAGATGGTTGGTTATTGCAGCAAAATCCAAGTTAGTAAATGGGATGTATTAACCAAAAATGCACTGGCAAATTTATAAATATGAATTTGCATCAATAATTGTATCAATATTTATCAATAATATTCAATTCTAACGTTTCAACCTCTTGAAATGAGATGTCACACAAGGCCGTTCCTATGCAACACAATGAAAATAGGTTGTACAATCTCCAAGCACAGCCCGTCCCACTCCAACCAGATGTTTGGTGAAGAAACTCACATTTCAGGCCCATATTTGTTATTGATAAAACACACTATCAAAAAAATGTTTTTTATTTTTGGATTCATATAACTTACTTCTTGATGTTTTGAAGTTCTCTTTGAAAGAGAAAGTCTATTTCATTACAAAAAGCATGTTCCCACCTTGCTTTAATCTTAGTAAGATAGGGGCCTTTGTCAACAAAATTCCCGTATGTCGGCTATCAGAGACATCTAGTGTTTAACTAAGAACTAATTGTGTCTGCTAGAATTCAATTTCAATGGTCATATAAGCCCATTCAATCCCAATCCTAAATAAAGACTGAAACTGACATCACTTTTGTTATCAGGTTATCATACTGTTACTTTTTGTCAAGCTATGATCTTATTCATTTCAAATAAACACTCACAGGACCCTGTGCTGTTCAATGGATCCCTGAGATTCAACTTGGATCCGTTTGAAGAATATGAAGATCATCACCTATGGGATGCATTAGAGCATGTATGTTTTCTTCTAATTATATCGCAAAGGTTGTACTAAAAGTTAGCATAGCTTTGAGGAATATTCTTGGACTGCATCTCTGTTTATCTTTACTTTTCTATAGTTTCAGGAATAGCATTCTGTTGTTTATTCAATAAATACTCAAAGATCTGTTTCAAAATCAAGATATAAAGTGCTTATCTATTTGGCATTTTGTAAACCATTACTATTATACAGAGGCAAACAAAAGTTAATAGTATATAATAGGAAGTACATTTATCTATTAATTATGTGTAGATGTGTTATTGACATTCTCATAAAATCAGAATATCTTTTTTAAAGGTTCAGCTCCATTCAAAGGTGTCCAACCTGAGTGATGGATTGTCTGCTGAGATGGGTGAGGCTGGTGGCACATTCAGTGTAGGAGAAAAACAACTACTCTGCATGGCTCGAGCTTTGATGAGGAGAAACAAGATCATTATCGTGGATGAAGCAACAGCAAATGTTGATAGCAAGTAAGCAGATCTTATTCTATAAAACATTTAGCCCAACTATAATATACTCTTGGTAAGCATCTGACAGCTTTCATTTGGCGCTCAGTTGCAACCGAACATCCATCATGAGATTCAAGTTACTGAAGATATTGAATTAACCTACCACCTGCATCTGTTGCTTACATGCACTTTATATGTATACTCTTTTCCAGAACTGATGCAATAATTCAAAGAACCCTCAACACAGAATTTTCAGATTCAACAGTGCTGACAATTGCACATCGTCTGAATACGATCATCACCTATGACAAAATAATGGTAATGTTGTCATTAAAATTTATGATAACATGTAGTAAGATGTAATGAACTAATAGACATAGCTAATCAATGTTCATATAGCACATGAAAGAAAACTCTCTCAAGATGTTACTATAAGCCTATCAAGGATTATATAGAACATGACATTTAAAAACATAGGGGAATTCTGAATGAATTAGGATGCAAATGAGACACTTTCTCTGGGATTATCTCTGAGACTAGAGCATATTATTCCAGCACAGTATGAAGGAGCTGTAGTGGTCATAGTTTTCAAATTTGATAATATTATCCCTAATCAATAAACAATGAACCACTAAATGTTTGATGTTCAAGAAAAAATCCCTATGGGCTACAAACCATTAGCGTAGAGATTAACCATGATAATCCATTTTAAATGATCATTTGCATGTATATGCATAAATTGATATTACTGTATATAGATGTATTCACTTGGTATTTTTTAACCCTTCCAGGTTCTACATGACGGAAAGCTGGAAGAGTTTGGGCATCCATATACTCTGCTACAGAATAGCTTGGGAATGTTCCACAAGATGGTAAAGGACATGGGAAATGACATCTTTGGACGTATGAGTAGCATAGCTTTGCAGTCCTATCTTAAGAAACATCCAGTACATATACAAGAGGAGGTTTTGAGTTCAAGTTCAGAAGAGGCAGGAATCACCAATTTGGCCTTCAACACAAGATGCTAACTAGTTGCTTTGGCATTATTTCAATGACAGGAGTTTAAGTAAAGACAAAATGGTTATTACCATTTGAATATTGTGCTTCACCTTAGGACAATACAGACCACAGCTTTTTGAAAGCTTAATGAATCCCTGTCATTATGTGTAACATAGACGCTGACAAATGATTTGGTCATACCTCTGGTTATTGGGCAGCTCACACATTCACCCTTTTATCATATTGTACACACCATTCAGGTACTGCTCAACTTCCAAATGAAGAATTTCATCACATGGATCCAATGTTGGTGACAGGCAAATGGTAACAAAGGAAGTGCTATACTGCACTTCAGTACAGCTTTGGATGTATGATGTATAATAATTATGGTGAATAGATGATACTACTCAAAGTAGGAATTTATATAATTTACAATACAGCAATAACACCCTTTAAATATAGATTGTGTGTAAACTAATCCTTGACATTAAACAAGTATATATGTAACTCAATACAATGTATTAATAGAAAAATCAGCATACAATATATTATTGCACACATATTACTACATACATGGATACATACATATCATGTATGTACATATATATCATAGCCCACAGAAATGAATGTGGACAGCATACATTGTTAGAAGAAAGAAAATTCTCTGTTGTTGCGCTTTTGTCCACATGTTTAGACCCACAAACTTGTGTATTTGATCATCAAATATCTATACTTAAATATATAAAATTATATTTTTTTTGAGATCTTACAAAAGTTATGAACAATGGTTATAACTACTTAAACCAGAATTTATAATATTATTATTATTATATTGAGTGATAACGCATCAGTACATAAATGGACAGAAAAAGTAGCAGTGAAACATCTAAAGCTAGAAACTTCCTCTTTACTTAAACACAGATTAATACACTAAAAATAAAATAAACACTTCATGTTTGATGGGAAACTCCCTAAACATGTATTTTAGAAAAAAAGGATTCTTATACCCTTGTAAAATTTAAACCCTGTTTCCATTGAATGATATTATGGCTACTGATATTACGATATCAAAACTGTTGATTCATGAAGGGAATGCTATATGAAATAAGTATGTTTTGTTTGTTTGTTTGCTATAATTCTTTTTTTCTTTCAAATATACTTCTAGACAAATATTGAAATTATTACTATTTAAATAATCTTTAAACAATCAAAAGTTTTTTTAACTTTTGAACCTTTACATCCAGCATATTTCAAAGACCTACACCTATGCAATATATAAATTGTTGTATACTCCTTGACCCTCGCCATGGGAACATTCTATACCACAGCCTGAACTTTCAGCCACATAAATTGGAAAATCGGCCACTGAAAATGAAAAATCGGGTGCCAAAAATGAAAAATCAGCTGCTGAAAGTGGAGAATCAGCTGCCGAAAATGCAACCAGCACAAAATCAATAGGAAAAATTGACTCACACAGGAGGTTTTCACTACCTAACCCTCTGACATCACAGCCCTCTGACGTCACAGCCCTCCTAAAGTCACAGATCCGCTGGGCTGAGTTCAGACTATAGTGCTTACAACAACATGCACATTGCAATTACACATTATTTATGAATCAACAAATTTAATGATTTTTATTATACTTAGAAATATTAACTTATTTCACTATGCAAGGATCATAATAAGAACCACCGCGGGGAGAATCTGAGGGTGGCTGTACAACCCGTAGGGGATCGTTACATACTGAGGGAGAAGCCCGAGGTTTGTAGATCCCCATTGGTCTTACGGCCACCTGAGGACACCCCCTAGGGTGCTTCTTTATTTTATCACCCAAGCAATGTTCTAAATATGTTTAAATAACTGACAAAAGCAGTCTCCAATGAGCGGTACGTAATGCCAGGCAATACGCCCTGGCCACAATACGCACTGCTCGCCGGCCGTGCGGGTGATAAACCAAACTATGTTGCTTAAGTGGGCCCAGCGTTGTGTTTGCCTTCTTATCCACCACCCCCAGACAGGGATAGTCTTTCCATGGCTAAGTTACCTCTTACATTTTTAGTAATAATTATCATCCTTGACTAGACAGACTATATGACAGGGACAAACCTCAGGGACAGACCTCATTCAGGGACAGACTGAGGTGATTCATAAATTTATCAAAATACTTAAATAGGGTACCTTAAATGGACCGTAGCGTCTATTTCCACCTCCATACATCCACCCGGACCCCATTCATGTTGACTCGATGCCCATTCGTGCTGACTCAAGGCCCATTTGCGCTGACTCGATAGCCATGTGCGATGATTTCCTTTGGTGTGGAGCTGTGGCCACCCCACTTGCACTGACGGAAATCAAGTCATCGCGCATGGCCATCAAGTCATCGTACATGGCCCTCAAGTAATCGCACATGGTCGCACCTCCACAGCCCATGCACGATGATATCTCTCAGTGTGGGGGACTGTGGAGGTGTGGGCACCCACTTGCACTGATGGAAATAATCGCGCGTGGAGTGCTGACACCTCCACACCTCCACACATCCACAATTCGTGCTGATGCAATAGCCACTTGCAAATAGACAGAAATCATCGTGCATTGGGTTGACACCTCCACAAGAATCCATGCGCACTGACGGAATCATTGTGTGCGAGTGAGGTGCTTTGTGGAGCTTGCCACAACGAAAAATTCAAAACATTGTATTTTGGTGGTAAGGGAAGTTTTAAAATTTCCTGTTGGGGGTCTATATATCACTACTATACGTCGTTTTTTCATATTAGGATATTTCATGTCAAGGTCATCAACTCAATACCCCTTTCTGATTTTTTCAGATCTGCATCTTCACATAGGTAGCATACTAGTCCCTTACACATATCAATAATCCGCCCCCTTTCTTCACTAGGTTCGGTTTTTCTATTATAGGGATTGTTCTATCCAATTGAAACATAGTATAATCAGAGTTGGTGAACAATGTATTAGGTATACCATTATGCAACCATGTCTCACTTAGACACACCATGTCATAAAATTCCAAATTTTATAAAAAGAAATCTCATCTTGTTTTTGATAATAATTTTGAGTGGTCATTTGTACTATATAAAACCCTTTCAAACCTTTATTGATTCTATTAATACCTTCCATTTGAATATTATTATAAAACAACGATTGAACTGCCACAATAATATCCTGTAGAGATCAATTAACCACATATGTACATAAAATAACAATTTAATCGGAAAGAATATGGTACCATCCATAGTATGCAAGTTTACAGTTATATGCAGTGCATATATATAATGTTTCCCTATATAAAAGGGATAATACCAAGTGTTTAAGGACCCGATGCATTTAAAAATCTGGATTGGTCCTCTAATCGTGGGGTATTATATTGGGTAACACTGTCGTTTGGTAAACTAGCTGTGCACAATATTCCGATCTACGTTGATTATACATTATATTATAAAAATATATAGTCGGATACAATCCCATTCAGTTATATATAGTATATAGTTTCATAGAGATACATTATATATGTGACATCCTCTGCGAAAATCAGTCTTATGGCCTGGAATATTAAATTAAGATGGTGTCTTGGGGAATCTCATACTGAAAAAAATAGGTAAATATTCTTATTAGAAAAAAAGTTATGTTAATTTGAAGACACAACGGTTGGATCCCCTAAATTTGCTAAAATAGACCAGTTTTTGTTATTTATAAAGATATATCTTATATATCATCCAGGCCAAAAATTAAAATCCCAAATATCATTTCAGGAAATATACTGCCATTTTCTTTCTATTTAAGATATTCAGAATCAGTTTTTTGCTGAATATGGCCAAGCAGTCCCTTGATTCAGAATTTCAAATTTTGAAAAGTTAATTTTGTTCCATGGTTACCATGGAAACCAATATTTGCATAGCTGTAGTATCGGAGGGTTTGGACGTACTATCAACATTCCGGTTACCATGGCAACAAAATGCAAAATATCCATTTTTTTTCACCAGAAATGAAAACTATGAAAAATTTCATTTATAGCATGGATATAGCTTATTTTTCTCATTTTTATGATTTCTAAGCTAAATAAAGGCTCTAGAGCCAAGAATAGCCATTTCTATAAGGCTGGAAATCCCCGAAACTGTCACATATGTCGACGATAGTTTCTTGCAGGTAATCTTGTCCTTCTTTTTAGCCCCATCAACCTTGGCCTATTGGCCTACATACATATATGTAGAGCACGCTTGGCGTACCACAGTCAATAGCTATAGTTATACCATTACATTCATACGTATGCAATCAACCCACTGCTCCAATGTATTATGCAGTAATCATTACCTGAGAATGACATTAATGTTACAATTTGTTGCCGTTATAATACTACAATATAATGCTTTATGTCAAACCATAATAAGCAGTTCATACCTTGGTGGCGATCTTTTCTCACATATTAAATCCTCTCTGAGTTCCGTTAGGCATTAACCTAGCATATTTTTGCCAGTCCATGTCCTTGTTTGTAGTTTTTCAAAATTCAGATTCACTCCAGAGGCCCAATATGAACTAAAGGCCGTATTCCACATGCCAAAAGTTAGCGCTGCCGATACTGAGCATCTCCATGGTAACATTCCATGTCTGGATCATCTTGTTTCGGGACAATTTCGGCAGACAATAGTCCGTAATTGGCAGCCAAAATTGCGTTATAGGCGGCCAAAATTGCGTTATCGGTGGCCAGCCCAAAATCGGCCAGAAATATTTACCAACATGTTTGTAAATTTTATCAGCAATGCCACCGATTATGTATCGTCATTGCCGAAATTGTATCGGTTGCAAATCGGTACCGTACTTTCAGTATGTGGAATACGGCCTTAACTGTTGCCTCAACCAATGGACACAGATGCGTAACTATTAATTTTTCAGCCAGTTCATGATTTTGTATAAATTTGCACTGTAATATTTCTTTCTTACGTTGTAAATTAATAGTTTCCCACAGCAGATTATATAAAATCCCCCCCCCCAGTGCTTTATTGTCTTTGGGATTTGGTGTGCATATTATTTTGTCAGGGCTTCCGTGTGCTGGAAGGCTTGTCCACTACTGAAATATATTATACCACTAAATTTCACCACTGATAGTGCACTTTCAGCAGCCGATAGTGCACTTTCGGCAGCCAAAAGTATGGGCCACCAATATAAAATGTTTAATACCATGGCAAGAGTCAATATTCCCAGTCCGCGATTTTGGTATGTGGAATACGGCCTTAATATACAAGTGCTGCACCACTAAATCATAAATGTGGAAAACGAAAAGGTCCTCTCTCCTTGGACGGCAACCGTGTAGTGGGGGACTCCCCACTGTTCAACACTGCACTCTGCCTAGCGGATCACCTGATTGGTCAGTGTAGGTCATGTGTCATGAATATTCATGTCCGTTCCCGCCAACTTCTGGGGTTGGTAAGGGGTATTGGGATTTAGGTTGGTGGGGGTTTGAGGGGGAGAAGGCCGGTGGCAGGGGCCACACAGGGCAGTCTCAAAAGGTGTAGCGGCGGCAGGGGCCACTCTGCTACAGAGGTCGATAAAATAACAGCTTGAACAGTTCTTCCTAAACCACCTGTCCCATTTTCGGTGTAATGACCTATATTGATAGAGGAGGTAGAGGTACCCGTCCTACACGGTCCGGGTAATCACCTTAAGATATCTGATATGTTTTGTTTGTGGGCTAGCCTAACAGTGTCCTACACGGTCCACTGTCTGTGGAGGGCTACTAGCCGATATCTTATTAAGTTTTGACCAGCAAAGTTGACTTTGCAACCCCAAACCCGCCTTACACAGTCCGGGTTTAAAATGGAGAAGTGGGGTCATCAGGTGGTGTGCACGGTTTCGGTAAACACCTCATCAGGCCGTATGTAAGGTTGAGTTACACGGTGTCCACACAGGATCTTTTGGCTAGGGGCGTGGCATGCACGCACTACTCAGGCATATGGTAGAACATAAAGAGCTGATTGACCAAATATCCAGATGTGAATTTATAAGTTCAGGTGACTAGGCAGTGTGACGTTCCATCCTTATTGAAGCATGTTGTCAACAAGATCACAGATTAGGTGACTGGGTAGGTCGTAGGTTAGACGTAATTTGGGTGATCAAATGTCGAGCAACAAAATTAATTAATAGCTGTTATCAATGGCGTTGAGGCCCATTGGGATTTGGCTTCGTAGCCTGTGGATCCACTGGAATTCTGCATTGAGCTTCCGGTTAAGGGAAGAGTCTTTGTCGGGTGCCAAGTTGCAAAATTGAAGGACATATATTTCCACGTCGTCTAGACCCTGGTGTCCGGATGAGTTGAAATGTCGCAAGACCTCGGTCTTTCTAGGGTCTCCGGTGATGCAGTAGAAGTGGGCTTTGAACCTGGTTTTCAGATTGTTTTTGGTCTGGCCCACGTACTGTTTTCCGCATTTTTTGCATTCGATGGCGTAGATCAAGTTGTTGCTGTTGCAATCAACATTTTGTCTTGTGTAGTAGTCCCGTTTGGTAATGTGAGATTTGATCGTGCCACTGCGGTTCAGACGTGGGCAGTATCGGCAATTTCTGTTGTTGCATCTGGCTTTCTCCCGTGTGGCTACTGGCTGTACAATGGGATTTCCCCTGGGCAGTTTCGCCCGTACTAAGATGTCTCTTAGACTCTTTGGTTTCCTGTAGCCCGTCTTGTACCCCTTTTCGAAGAGGTGGCGGGTGGATGATGAGCGATCCAGAAGGTCCCATGTTTTGCCTATTTGGTCACACAGGATTCTTGTTGACGAGTTGAAGGTTGTGGTGAGGAAAAAAGGGTCTTCCTTTTCCGCCTGCTTCTCCGTTGAGGTGTTGTTGAGGAGTGTTGACCTGTCTATTTTGTTTGCCCTATCGAAGGCTTCAACCAGTAATGTTTCTGGATAGCCTTTCTGTATCAGGAGGGCTGCTTTCTTGGCGCAGTTTGAGACGAACTCGGTCTGTTTACTGCAAATTCGTTTGATACGTAGGAATTGGCCGTACGGGAGGCCCTTTTTGCAGTGGTATGGGTGTGCCGAGTGAAATGGTAGGTAGTTATTTCGATCAGTCGGTTTACAATAGAGGGTGGTCGTCAAGTTGCACTCGTTCAGTTGAACAGTCGTGTCGAGGAAGTTAATACTTGTGGTCGATTTTTCGGCGCTGAACTTTATGGTGTCATGGACGCTGTTCAAATGGTCGGTGAATTTCTTGAGCTCATGTTCACCGTGTTGCCAAATACAGAATATATCGTCTATGTAGCGTAGCCAGATTTTTGGCTGGAGACGGTAAGTATACACAAACTTCTCCTCAAAATCAGACATAAAGACGTTCGCGTACGAGGGTGCCACTTTCGTTCCCATTGCGGTGCCTCCGATTTGAAGGAAGTTACGATTATCAAACTGGAAGTTGTTTAGGGTGAGTACCTGTGCCAAGAGCTCTAGGAGGGAAAGGTTACTTGGCTGAGTCCCGAGTGGTCGGTGTTTGCATAGTGCTTGGTAGGCTATCACAGCCATCCTTGTTGGGTATGTTGGTGTAGAGGGAGGTGACATCCAACGTCAAAAGGATTTCGGAACCTGTTAGGTCGTCTACGTCTTTCAATTTCATGAGGAAATCTGTCGTGTCACGTAGGTGCGATTTACCACTCCGGACGATAGGGGCTAGGAAATGGTCGACAAACGCTGAGATTCTCTCGGTCGGGCTCTCATTAGCGGACACAATCGGACGGCCCGGGACTGGTTTTGTCCCTTTGTGAATTTTCGGGAGTAGGTACAGTTGCGCTGTACGCGGCTCGCTTGTCGTTAGAAATCGTTTAGTCTTTTCGGTTATCTCACCTCGTAACCTCATCTGTTCCAGTTGGTGGAGGACTTGATTGTTGTGAGTCGCCGTTAGGTCTGTTGGAGTTTCCTTGTAGTACCTAGTGTCGCTCAGTTGTCTTTCCCCCTCATGTACGTAGTCCTTTTTGTTTTGGACTACGACAGCGCCACCTTTATCAGCCTGTTTAATGACAATTTCTGTATTTCGTGCTAAGGCGCGGATGCAACCCCGTTCGCCACGGGGTAGGTTGTAACTTTTGGGCGAGTCGATCGTTGAATTTAGGATATCCAGCTCATTAATACTTATGATGTTCTCTAGATTCGTCGGGCCATTCGGTGGGGCCCAAGTCGAGTTTGATTTAAGTTTGATTTTGGAAACATCAGAGAAGGGGCCTGTACTAGTCCTCTTTTCTTCGTCAACAGCGATGTTCTTTTTGTTGAAGTAACATTTAATACGAAGAGATCGATGGAATTTATCCAAATCGCGTCTGATGTCTCCAAGTTCCGGCGCGCCTGGCGTGGGGCAGAATTTGAGGCCATTTTTGAGTACATTTTTCTTGTCTGATGTAAGGTTATAGTCTGAAAGGTTTATGACGTTATCTATCGGGGTGGTGTCTGAGACAATTGCTTCTGTTAGCCGCAGAAAATCGGCGCGTTCCGATTTTTGAATATTCGGCGACTCATTTTCTGCCGGAGCCGGTGGGCCGTTACTGGTGACTTGATTAGAAATAAGATGTTG
The DNA here is from genome assembly GCA_936440205.1 of Lepidonotus clava. Taxonomy (NCBI): domain Eukaryota; kingdom Metazoa; phylum Annelida; class Polychaeta; order Phyllodocida; family Polynoidae; genus Lepidonotus; species Lepidonotus clava. Next base: position 12,482,015 of record OW387141.1, read on the forward strand.
AGTCGTTTTGCGTTCAGAGCATTTATTCAACAAACCAACAGTTGGGTGGGGAGGTGACCTCAAAGGGGGGCCTAATAGTAGTAGTCCCGGTATCTGTCCAGGCCTAGATCCCGATAAGGGGCAAGCGGAAGTGGTCGGTATTCTGAGGGGGCCGCGTCTCGTAGTCGGTCTTCTAAGTGTTCCGGACGATAGGTGCGTTGGTAGTCCTCCTGATGTCGACCGTACGGATGGTGGAACGGGGGTTCGTACCCCTGCCTCCGTATCGGACCTCGTGTCCGGGGTCGTGGCCGAAAAGGGGTCGTCGGGTCTGGGCGGTATTCGGTTGTTGCTCTATCTTGGTATTGTGACCTAGACGGCGTTTGGTCGGGATCGCGATGGGTCATTCGACCACCCCGATTCGCTTGGCGGTTGCCCCTGTTTGCTGTATTTGGTGGGCGAATGTTGTTGGTCGACGACGCGTTGGGGCGTGGGTGGCCTCTTGACAGGGTTCCTCTGTTTCCCTTACGGCCACGGTTTGGCTGTGTCGGGGTGTGCGGTTGTTCATGTGAGGCCCTATTGTTTGTACTGGTGGTGCGTTGTCTTCGATTCGGCCTGGCCTGGTCGGTTGTGTTATGGTCTGCCGTGCGTACGACCGGTCGGTTTCTGTGTCGGGGTGACGGGATGGTGTCGTTGGGGGTGGTTGAGTAGTGGTCGCCAAGCTCGGGTTGTCGACCTGGTTCGGGTGAACTCTTTTCTCTGGTTGCATTTCGATCATCTCGCTCAAGGTTGGCTGATTGAGCAACATGAGTTCCTTTTTGTGTTTGAGTTCATTTTGGAGGGTCGCCAGTTCCTTTTCGGTGTATTTGGTTAAGTCGGCGCGGCTGTGCGCAACCTGGTTTTGTGTGAAGGCGCGCTCGACTTCGGTCAGGAGCTTGTCACCCTCTGCCTGTTGGGCGAAAGAGAGGTCCCGTGTGTGAATGAGGACCGCTTCCAGGACCTCATTTGCTGCCCTGGTCCGTATATCAAAGATCTTATCCTCCAGCTTGTTGTCATCTCGTGCCCAGGGCGGCAGGTGGGCGAGTCCAGTGGCCCAGTCTGGGAGTTGATGCTTTTTGAAACTCTGGGCCAGCCAGCTCCATCTGTAACTCGATCGTGCGGCTGCAGTCAGGACCCGTCTCGCCTTGTACCATTTAGGTTCCGACTCCGCGTCAAGGGCATCGAGGTAGTGGTTTTCGACGACGTGCTGTCGGGACAAAGAGGGAACTGAATCAGGTATATGGGAAACTGGTGCGCGGACAGCCGGTACAAATTTGAAGGGGACTCTGCTACGTTTGTCAAGGCCCTTTTTAACAGCGTGGGCGTAGGTGCCCATATTAGATGGGATCCGTGTGATTCTGCTGATGAAACTTTTTCTATCATGACTCGGGTCTACAGCGGGAGCTGATAATCGAGAGCGTTTAGTGGACCCACTTTCTTCGTCATTATCTAAAGCTCGTTTTTCTTTCCTTCTGTTAGGTGTGAGTTGTGGGTTACAATCGAACCTAACTCTAGAACGGGACTTACCCTCGACATTCTTGGTGCGGTTAGGAGTGCTAAAATTCTCCTCGCTGAGGGATGATCTTACAGACGTGTCCAGATAGCAGAGATTGTCAAGTGTGGTGTCAAGCTCATTGCCACTTAGCTGTGGCTGGGCACAGCTCGGGTGACTATCAGGGGGACCCACAGGTTCTTCAAAAGAAATTGATGCCGAGATAATGCAATCGCTGTGATTGCTATCTGTCGTCTCATGTGAGTCATCAGCCTCCGGTCGGAGATTAAGGAAGGAAGTGTTTGTGTCAGTATTGAAATACTCACCAGATTCAGGATTTAGATTCACAGTGCAACCTGCCGGGTTTCCCGGAACTCCCATAGGTGGAGGAGGGATGTTGACAGTGTGAAGGCCAGAATGTCCCAAAACAGCTGATCGGTGACAGGTGATATTCGGGGAACCTGGTGAAGTATGGTGGAAATTCGTCGACTCGTGCGTTTCTGTCCTTACATGGAGGCTTATTTTATGCGGTTCATGCGTGTTTAATGCGTTTGATGCGTTTTTCGAGCAAATATTATGCGTTTCAGCTCGATCGGAGGAGGAAGAGGTGTCAGCCTCCCCGTCTGTACCCGGGGGTGACAGCTGATCGGGCGGAGGCTTGGCCGACCTGTCTGACCGAGTTATTGGGCGGTTTTCTGATGAAATATGGAGAGAATGCGGTAAACTATGAATATCGGTGCATACCTGGAGGCTTGTTTTATGCGATTCATGCGTGTTTGATGCGTTTGATGCGGTTTTCAAGCAGATATCATGCGTTTCAGCTCGATCGGAGGAAGAGGAGGTGTCCGCCGCCCGGTCTGTGCCCGGGGGTGACAGCTGATCGGGCGGAGGCTTGGCGGACCTGTCAGACTGAGTTATCGGGCGGTTTTCTGATGAAATATGGATAGAATCCGGCAAACTATGCGTCTCAGTGTTCACCAGGAGGCTTGTTTTATGCGATTCATGCGGATTTGATGCGTTTGATGCGGTTTTAGAGCAGATATTATGCGTTTCAGCTCGATCGGAGGAAGAGGAGCTGTCCGCCGCCCGGTCAAGGCCCGGGGAATGGGGCTGTTCGGGCGGAGGCTTGACAAACCTGTCTGACCGAGTTATCGGGCGGTTTTCTGATGAAATATGGAGAGAATGCGGTAAACTATGCGTATCAGTGTCTACCTGGAGGCTTGTTTTATGCGATTCATGCGTGTTTGAAGCGTTTGATGCGGTTTTAGAGCAGATATTATGCGTTTCAGCTCGATCGGAGGGGGAGGAGTTGTCCGCCGCCCGGTCTAAGCCCGGGGAATGGGGCTGTTCGGGCGGAGGCTTGACAAACCTGTCTGACCGGGTTATCGGGCGGTTTTCTGATGAAATATGGAGAGAATGCGGTAAACTATGCGTATCACTGCCTACCTGGAGGCTTGTTTTATGCGATTCATGCGTGTTGGATGCGTTGGAAGCGGTTTTAGGGTGCATATTATGCGTTTCAGATCGATCACTTAACCCCGCCGATCCGGGGAGTTGGGACAAGTCGGTGGCATTCGGAAACGCATATTTTGCGGACGGCGGCGGGTTGGGCGAGGGTGTTTCACTACATTTTGTCGCTATTTCAAAATATTGTGAAATCAGACGCATATCTGTAGGCTTCTGCGATGCGTTGCAGCTCAGGTTGTGCGTTTTAAATGAATTTTGGCGTCGTGTGTAGGGCGATTCGCGCATTTTGGCTGTTGCTTGGTTTGTGACTTTCCGAATGCAACCGGGTTTGTTTACGGTGGCCCCGGTCGTCGGGGCGGCGTGAAAATCTAAGTTCAAATGGTTAGATTTCCTTAAATATACAGAGTTCACAGTGGGGATTGTACTTACAGATGTAGTCCTTCTCCTAGTGATCCTCTGTGGCGGTGTTGGTACGGGATTGAAGGCTCCAAAATCGATTTCTGGAGCTTCTATGGTGTGATCCATGTCCTGTTCCTCTATCTCTCCTGGCTCTGGCTCCTGTTGAGAGGCCATGGTGCAGGCAGATCTGAGGTGCGAAAGGAATGGGAAAGAGAATAAATGAAAAAGGTTGGATGGAGTGTGTTGGTTGGGACAAGGAGAGTGGAGAGTTGGAGTGAAAAAGTGGAAAACGAAAAGGTCCTCTCTCCTTGGACGGCAACCGTGTAGTGGGGGACTCCCCACTGTTCAACACTGCACTCTGCCTAGCGGATCACCTGATTGGTCAGTGTAGGTCATGTGTCATGAATATTCATGTCCGTTCCCGCCAACTTCTGGGGTTGGTAAGGGGTATTGGGATTTAGGTTGGTGGGGGTTTGAGGGGGAGAAGGCCGGTGGCAGGGGCCACACAGGGCAGTCTCAAAAGGTGTAGCGGCGGCAGGGGCCACTCTGCTACAGAGGTCGATAAAATAACAGCTTGAACAGTTCTTCCTAAACCACCTGTCCCATTTTCGGTGTAATGACCTATATTGATAGAGGAGGTAGAGGTACCCGTCCTACACGGTCCGGGTAATCACCTTAAGATATCTGATATGTTTTGTTTGTGGGCTAGCCTAACAGTGTCCTACACGGTCCACTGTCTGTGGAGGGCTACTAGCCGATATCTTATTAAGTTTTGACCAGCAAAGTTGACTTTGCAACCCCAAACCTGCCTTACACAGTCCGGGTTTAAAATGGAGAAGTGGGGTCATCAGGTGGTGTGCACGGTTTCGGTAAACACCTCATCAGGCCGTATGTAAGGTTGAGTTACACGGTGTCCACACAGGATCTTTTGGCTAGGGACGTGGCATGCACGCACTACTCAGGCATATGGTAGAACATAAAGAGCTGATTGACCAAATATCCAGATGTGAATTTATAAGTTCAGGTGACTAGGCAGTGTGACGTTCCATCCTTATTGAAGCATGTTGTCAACAAGATCACAGATTAGGTGACTGGGTAGGTCGTAGGTTAGACGTAATTTGGGTGATCAAATGTCGAGCAACAAAATTAATTAATAGCTGTTATCAATGGCGTTGAGGCCCATTGGGATTTGGCTTCGTAGCCTGTGGATCCACTGGAATTCTGCATTGAGCTTCCGGTTGTACGACTAAATCATAAATGTTGAACCACAATAATGTAAGAGTGCTGCACCACTAATACACAAAGGACGCACCATCAATACACAAGGACCACACCACTATACATAAAAGCCACACCACTAATTAACAAGGGCTGCACCAATCATACAAAAGGGTTCCATTGTACCATTAATACACAATGGTCAGACTGCTAATACACAATGGCCATAAAACTTACATACTATACTATTGTTAATAAGAAGAACCGCGGGGGGCATCCGAGGGTGGCTGTACGACCCTATGGGTATCGTCACGAACCGAGGGCTATTGTCACGGGCACCATCACAAACGGAGGGTGTACAGCCACCCGAGGATGACCCCTAATGTTCTTCTTTATTTTATCACCTAAACAAAAGGCAAAATAATGTGTACACCTATTACAAACCAATAAAATGACCAGCGGTACGTACAGCTTGCCAATACGCCCTCCCCACAATACGCACCGCTTGGCGGCCGTGCGGGTGATAAAATGGTTGCACCACTTATACACAAGGGCTACACCCTGACCACTCATATGCAAGGACTGCACCACTAATACACAATGGCTACAACAATAAAACACAAGGTTCACATCATGTATGCACAAGGGCCCCACCATTTATACACAAGGGCTGCACCAAGCACCAAAATCCATGGGGATTCGAGGTAGATCTTAGTTTCATGCAGCGGACGATCTCAGACAAAACTTGCCTTGTCACTCCTCTTTTTCATGTATTGCTATGTATGCCTTATAAAGTATTAGACCAGATCTTATTTTTATATTCATAAAAGAATAATCTACTCAGTGAGTCATATTTTCTAGAAAATACTTAAGAACCACATTAGCGGGTAATTATAAATTGCCTTTAATCAAGCCTCACATTCAAACCGAGGTTCCCGCCTTCAACCTTAACTTCCGGCCTCCTGGCCACCATTCCAGACTTGTTTCTCACTGAGAATGGACGTGTAATTCTTTTTGTTATCATCCAGCGTTTTCGCATGGAGACCACTGAGTAAACTTGAGTCTGGAATACCACTGAACCAGACACCACTGCCAGGTACCTGTACCAAACCTTAACTTTGCTGGATTACCATGTATTGGACGAAGAGAACTCGTGCGCAAGCACAGGACAGCGAAGACATGGCAACCGGGTCGGAGCAGGACACGTTGTCCGACTCTGCCCCGCCTAAGAAGAAGAGGCCGACGGTAGCTCAAAACGCGTCAGCCATCGATGATCTCAGCACTCGCGTCCAAGGCCTGGATTCGCAGCTAACTACTCAAAGCACGCAGTTGGTGTCCATTGCCGATATGTTAACGAAGCTCACGAACATGTCAGCGCCAACCCAGCAGGCGCACATACCGGCACTGGCAATGGCGGCGCAGCAGGTGACTCGACCCCCAAGTGTCGGCGAGGCCCCGATACCACCAGCGGATGCGCAAACCCCGGTTGTTTCAACGGTGAGCCAAACCCACTTGGATATGTTTCCCGTAGCCGATGTTCAGGTCACCCCCGGAGAGGCATTACGGCCTAGAGTGGATCTCCCGCAGACGGTGACACAGGCCCCAGTGCAGCGGACCCGACACCAAACCACCGGCCTACAAGTACCGTACCCCTCGGGCTCGGCACCTCAGCCGGCGCCCCCCCCCACGCTCAGTGAACCTTGGCTTCCCCAGCGTACCGCAGCAGCAGCACCACGACTGGACCAGGCTGACGAGCATCCAGGATCTGGACGACGACGACTCCATCACAAAGCGCGTCGCGGAAGCCCTCCAGGCCGTGGCAACGCCGTTCGCCTCCTCAGCGGGTAAGCACAGCCAATTCCCACATCAGTTCGTAACAAGGGGGAATAAGCGCCAAAAGACGGCCATGGGTGAGCTCTCTCTGGGTGAATATTTCTGGGGTTTTATCCAGCTTATTAAATCCAAAGATCCTTTTGACACTGACCTACCGTATATGAATCAGCACTTAGAGAAGGTGGCCGAAGATTGTAAAACGTACGATTGGGAAGGAGTCAGGGCCTGGTCGGAGGAGATCTGCGCGCGGGTGGCAGCCAAGCGGTTGGCCTGGTTGGACACCTACGCGATAGATCGCCTCCAGACCCAAATGGCACACAAAGCACTCATTAAGGAGGTTGATCGCGACTCTGCCAAACATAGGTCGTCGAGGGATGAGCGGGTCTATGAGATACCAGAAAACGTGAAGCACGGCAAGCCCGGCCCCCCGTGCAAAGAGTTTCAAACTGGCAAGTGTAGCCACTCAGTATGCCATGTGACAGCAGGTTACCGTCACCTGCATATCTGCAACTATTGCCTGCCAAATAAATGTGCGCTCCTCCCGCATCACTTTCATCTGTGCAAAACTAAAAAGTTCAATGACAAAAACAAGAAGCAGGGTGCGGCTGCGGCATCGGGGTTTGGGAGCAATTAGTTAACTCATCGGAGCACAGTCCGGGCACGGTCCCCCTCGCTGGCGCAACTTCGGCGCAAAACGGGACTGACCCAGACTATACGCTAAACGCACACGCACCTGAATTTGTTGTGACTGCACCCTCTGTTGTGACTGAACCAACCGGTCGTCGGCCCCACTCTACCAGCCAAACCACTGACACTGTCCCTATTTATAGGACCCCTGGACGGGTAACTGCCTCTGACCCGCCCACACTCGATACCTCGCCAGCCGCCTCTGATGTTGGCACGCCTATGCACTTAGGCCCACTGGATTACCGCTGTTATATCACGCGTAATTGGCCTCGACCCACTGAGGAGGCCAAGCGCGTAGCACCGTTACACATGGACATTTACGAGAAGGTCTTAGATACCGCTCTCCCAAACTACATGCAGGCTAGATTGCATGTTCCGTCCCAGCTTAACTGTGATGCTTGGGACCAACTCTTGGCAGATTATCACGATCGCGAGATCTGTGACTACCTACGATATGGCTGGCCAGTAACATTCACTGCCCACCGACCACCCATATCTACTACAAAAAACCACTCGTCCGCTCTTCGCCACCCCCGGGCAATTTCCGGCTTCATTCAGAAGGAGCTGGCCATGGAGGCTCTTCTGGGCCCTTTCGACGCAGACCCATTCGCGCCATGGACAAAAATCTCCCCTCTGATGACCAGGGACAAGCCCTCCGGGACTGGAAAACGTGTCATAATAGACCTCTCGTTCCCACCTGGAAGGAGCGTGAACGACGGGGTCCTGAAAAACTTTTTCCAGGGCAGGCAATTCAGCTATACGCTCCCCACCACGCTCGATCTTGCTGATCAAATCCTTCGGGCGGGAAAGGGCTGCCTCTTATGGAAGGCGGACCTGGAGAGGGCGTACAGGCAGATGCGGATCGACCCCCTGGATTACCCCCTGCTTGCCGTCTGCCATCGTGAAAAGGTGTTTCTCGACATCTGCCCCAGCTTCGGGTGCAGGTGCTCTGGAGGAGCTCAGCAGCGCGTGTCAAACGCGGTCACATTCCTAATGCAGAAAAACCACCACAAGGTCCTCGCATATGTAGACGATTTACCCTGCAGGACGCCGAGGCCTCCCTTGGTGCGTTTCAGGATCTGACCCAAGCACTGGGACTACGCCTGGCACCGGACAAGACCACACTCCCCACGACCGCCCTTGAGTTTCTCGGCCTGCGGTTTGACACTGAGCAGCTGACCATCACAATACCCCAGGCACGCCTCAGTGAGGTGCTGGATGAGGCTGACCGCTGGCAGAACAGGATCTCAGCAAAGAAGCAGGAGGTCCAGTTGCTGGCGGGGAAGCTTAACTTCATCTCCACCTGTGTCCGTCCCGGGCGAAAATTCATGGGCCGCATATTGGAGGCGCTCCGAGACGCAGACCAGGATGACACGGTGAGGATCACTGATGGGTTCAAACGTGATCTAAACTGGTTTGTCGCCTTCACGCGTCACTGTAACAGACGCCTCATGCTCCAGCCAAAGACAGTCGACCTTGAGATTCAATGTGATGCCAGCCTGGTCGGAGGTGGTGGCCATGATGAGTACAACTACTATAACTGGGTGTTCCCCTCTGAAATGGCTCGCCGTCATCACATCTCTCAACTTGAGGCGCTTAACGTCATACAAGCCCTTAAGACCCTCGTCCCGGCGCATGTCAATGGCGCCCGGGTTCTGGTCAAAACTGACAACATGGGCGCCATGTTCGCCCTCAATTCAGGAAGAACCCGCGACCCTGTTCTCGCCGCGTGCACCCGTGAACTGTGGCTTAAGGCCGCCATTCAGGATCTGGATATCCTCCTGGTACATGCCCCTGGAGTCTCCTTGGTCCTGGCAGACGCACTGAGTAGACAATCTTTTGATCCCCATATGAGAGAGCTTGCCCTTTCCCTTGTTACCAGTAGAAAACTGAAAAGTGTGGACGCTGTGCCCTCGCATGAACTTATCTCTGTGCAACTGTAATTTCAGATACAGACGACTTTCCACTCTACCATCAGATGGCGGAGACGTATGGCGCCGCATTCACCCAAGGCACTCTCACAAATAGGACGAGGCAGGCGCGTACATACCTGTCTTTTATGCTCTCCTACGACCTTTTAGTACTAACTCCTACAATCCTAGATATCCTGTTATACATTCAGTATTTGGCCAATTCATTCAAGAACCCTGCGACAGTACGTAATTATATCTCGGGAGCGAAGACCTATCTCACGCATAGTGGGGGCGATACCTCGGCCTTCTTATCCCCTCATATAGCCAACATGTTAAAAGGAGTCACCAGACTGTCACTTCATATTCCATCACAGGCTCCTCCCCTTGACATCGCTTCTATTAAACTGCTGTGTAATGTCCTTGCAGAGATGGGCGGCTGCGCCTTGGCTGCTCGGGCTGCAATTCTCATCGGCTATGCCACTTTCATCCGGCAGTCGAACCTCCTCCCGACATCAGGGACATCAAAGACTCACGTTATCACGCGGGCAGATGTCGTGGACGAGGGCGCCGTCGTATGGGTTACCCTCAACTCCTCAAAAACTATCTCGGATCCCCGGGCCCGGGTTAGCATCCCGGTTCCCTTCGTGGGCACACAACATTGCCCCGTCAGGGCTTGGCGGGCGTACCTCCGCTACCTTCCTCTACCACAAACTGCACCAGCCTTTATGCTGACTCAAGATGTCCCTCTCACTCCGGCACGCCTTACTACTTATATGCGTGCCACGCTAGCGGGTCTCGGACACCCAAAAGCAAAAACTGTGACAGTCCACTCCCTCCAACGCTCGGGGGTGCGCTCGGCGCCAGGCCCCTATCGCCCACGTAATGCGTCACGGAACCTGGACAAGTGACGCGGTGTACTCCTACGTCCCAAAACGACTTTATACATCAATTCTGAGATATATACATCAATCCTTGGCCACTTAATTAGTACTTGGTCATTATTGTTTGTTGTCTTTACCTTGTCTAATTTCACAGGATAAAAAACTTTTAAGTCCAAACTCTTATACAATTCGTTGTGTTTGATTGGCGGGTAATTATAAATTGCCTTTAATCAAGCCTCGAATTCAAACCGAGGTTCCCGCCTTCAACCTCAACTTCCGGCCTCCTGGCCGCCATTCCAGACTTGTTTCTCACTGAGAATGGACGTGTAATTCTTTTTGTTACCCACCCACCCACACCGATTTAAAGACCTTACGTCTATATATTTAATTCTTCGGTGGGCCACTTAATTAGTACTTGGTCATTATTGTTTGTTGTCTTTACCTTGTCTAATTTCACAGGATAAAAAACTTTTAAGTCCAAACTCTTATACAATTCGTTGTGTTTGATTACTAGTATACACGGGTCACACTTGTAAAATGATTGAATAACCTCCAAAAAGATAAAGTGTGAGGTAATACTTATTAAGTGAATCGCGATTCAGGATATGAGCTCCATGAATTCTCTTGTGATGCTTTTGAGTGTAAAGCAGCATAGCAAAGGTGCGATTTTTATTAAATCAGCTGACCGATCGACGCTAAAATTGCCATCCAGTTCATCAAATATCAAGTAGGTTTGGCAGGGAGGGATGCGCACTATCACGTCCCTCCTTCCTTGGGGATTGGAGCTAGAGGTATAGATTTGAGGGGTCGGGGAGGGGCATTTCAGATGCCAAATCTAAGAAGTGACTCTGTCGCGTGCTTTTATGTTTTCAACATTCATGTCTATTTCAAAAAGCCTTTATGTTGAATTTAAGGTATGCACCATGTCATTTTGTTTATGTTTTTTCTACGTGTCATCCAGACCCATGTCGGATGTTAAATTTAAGTAATGGCCATTTTCACCTTGTTGATTTTAAGGGCCTTCACCCAGTAAAGCAAAAGCACCTGAATCATTGATGGCCAGGACTCTAAATCCGTGAAACGGCTCACAATGTATGAGTTAAAGAATCCTGACATGTAGAACTGGCCCATCGGTAGGTGAATCACTGATACAATCATAAGTAAAATTACCAGGTAATTGTTGGGTGACCGTTGAAGTATAATTGCCCAAGTGAGTTATTCGCTCAGACCTTATTTTTGCTGGGATTACATCCATTATACATATTTATTGATACTTATTTTTAATGCAACTATGGCCAAGGGGGGGGGGAGCTACTTCATACCAAGATGTGTGTGTCGAAAAGTGTATGACATGGGTCATATTTTGCCTCAAGTGAGTGAAATTGCATCAATAGTGTAGTTCTCTAGGCAGGGGGGACTTGCATTTTTATTGCCTGGACGTGTGTGTCCAGGGTTTGAAAACTAAACCCTTTTAAAGGACAGATATTTCTGTGAAGCATACCCATAAAGAAGTGATACAGTAAATAATTCATACCAATATTAGGTGTTTAACTGTAAATAGAATGATATCATTGAATGAAATGTCTTAACCTTTCATATATTTGGTCCATTCAACATCGAACTAGTTTACTTTGAACAGTTTTCAATATAGTGTATAATTCCTCAGAACCCTTTTTTTTTTTACCTATATAGAGTGAGTGGCAACCTTTATACCCGTTTCGAGTGAATTACAAATATTACGGATGTAGTAAAACGTTTTTGGCAACAAGCCTTAACAACTCAATACCCTATCATGAAAATCGACATCATCCTCCTTGGGACTTAGTTCTCATAAATGACGCAACAAACGCCTATAACATCGCAATAACATAGTTAGCCATGTAAGAAGCGTGTGCGTGCCCACTACAAGCGAACGTGGCAGAAGTTAATGCTTTCAGGTAAGTTTTTATAAACTGTGCCTATAGATATTATACCTATTGTAGAAACATTGAGTGAAAAACTGAGAAACGTCATTTATAAGAATTTTGTTTTAGCTGTATGTAGCAAGGAGCCCACAAGGTGCAAATTTAGTTTTTCAACATGGATTGTGTTAACTTTCTGCAATTCACATTTGCACATAAAACCATGAAAGTTTGCACACTTCTCAAAAAGCATGCTTTTTGTTTAGGAACGTACTTTGTTAGGAGCCAACAAAGATCACCTATATATGTAATAAGCCCTAGGGGATGCATTTTCGGATTTGAGTCTCCCTCGTTGCTATGCATAGGCCTTATCTTCATCATTTTCTTTGGTGACAACAACTCCGGATCCGTGGGTACCACTTATAGGGCTAGGGACAGGGAAGGTGAGAAATACTTATACACTGAATAAATATACTTTATAAGTCATTACAATTTAAAAGTTACAGTGTATATCATTGGATATCAAATGGAAATATCGTATGTCTTCAAGAAAAAGCTAGCATTCATTAATCATTGTTATGTTCTTATCTAAATTCCTTCTTAACATTTTTCTTTCAATATGTCCAGATGCAGCAGAGTTTGGGGCCCTCTACATAATAATTGCGGAAGGCATTACGTTTCTCAGTGTGTTCACTTCATACATATGCCTTTTGTGCTCTCAGATTTAGTGCCTCTGCTTTCCAATGTTATCAATAATGTTAGAGTTGTGTTAGTTAAAGAAGCAGCAGGTTTTGTGTGACCCAAAGAAGGTTGTGTGTTTAGGTAAGGAATTATCTAAGATCGAGGGCTGAAATAAGGTAATTGAGGAGTTTCAGAAGCCAGAACGGATATCAATATTTTGATATGATTATCTCAAATTATGTCAGCCATAATTTGAGACTTAAGTTCCTAATCACAGAAAACCTATTTGAATGAAATTTCTGTAGACAAAAGAGAATAGTCTGGTATATTTTCATGGTAAATTATAGAATTAAAGCAGATATAACACGCACATTAAGGGTATAATATTGTTATCTTTTAACCTTATCAGCATCTCTTTTTTAATTTCATCAAATGCGAAATTAGAACCAACAAGTGGAAGAAAGTTAAACCAGATTTTCAGCTTTTATTTTTTAACATATATTTTCAGTGCCGTTCTAAAACATGATGTAAGGTCGGTGGTAGTCATTGACTTAAAGGGAGCCAAAATCTTTCCATTTGAATGCCCTTTTAAATTCAAATAGAAAATGTGCAACTCCATTATGGGGAGTGGCTATACGCGTGACTATCGCGTACGCGACTGCCGCGCATATATAATTCCTTACATATGCGGACACAGTTTGCGCATACACATGATACAGATCTCCTTACATATGCGGACATACAGTAGTGTAGTGTATATCATATTTATATACTTGAAAAATGAGATCGAATTTAGAAAAAAATAAGAAAAAGGGGGTTCCGGGGCATAGCCCCCGATTAAAAATCAGTTTCTACACCAATATAATGATGGCAATAGGGGCAATGTCTGCGCATATTAGCATGCTTGTATACGCGGGAACATACTCGCGTATACATGCCTCTTTGTAAGCGCGGACCTTATACCCGCGTATGCTAAAAATCTTATATGCGCGGCCTTCTGCTGCCATGCCTGCGTGTATAACTCCAGCCCCATTTATGTGCATTACTACTTATTTATTATTCTATAAATGTCTGTGTGTGTGTTCAGGTGGGTTTGCATGTGTGTATATGTGAAAGTGTGTGTCAGTGAACGTGTTTGTGTAGAGATGGGACAAAAGAAGGACTGGAATATTAAATTTAATCCCAAGCTGGGTAGATGCAAGCAGAGTGTACTGCTGTACAAAAATATAGGATTTATTTAGTCACAACGAAAAACTGCAACATGGTCACAACAAAAACACTACGTTGTGACTATGTTGAGGCAATGTGAATGTGTTTGGCATATGTATGAAGTGTCATATTGGAAGGAAAAGAATGGCATCAATGTGAAAACGGTACTTGCTTCTTTTTGGAGAGAGAGAAAAGGAAAACACTTCATGTAATAAATCTTTGTTAAAGAATGTTTTGCTCTCTGGTTGAAGCGAGTGCCCCATTTGACAACTCAACCATTGAGGTTAAATGGAGGTATTAAGAAACCATAATTTTTGGAAGTCTCTTCCACTGACAAAAACAGTGTAAAATAAGGTCAGGGCTCTAAGTAGCAAGCATGTTTTACCTATATTGCAATTGAGTCTGTATAATACCTGCACAGAGCCAAGACATGGTAAGTTGAGAAAAGGTACGTCTTGAAAATATAAATCTACTTTTGGAATATCTTATAACTTTTCTGGAGAATGACCCTTCTACTGATGCCTCCAGCGTGTTAGGACAACCACAATACATAGTAAGTTAGTATTGACATAACTTGTGCTGCTGCATGATCTTGTACCACATGTATCTCCTGATCATTATGTTAAAAGTTCAAAGTTTAAATTATATTTAAGGCTGTATTCCACATACAGAAAATGTGCTGCTGATTTGAAACCAATGCATTTTAGGCAGTACCGGCATAAAATTTAACAACATGTTGGTAATTTTTCCTGCCGATTCTGTACTGGTTGCTGATATGTCAGTTTGGCTGTAGATATTTCGGTTTTGGCTGCTGATATGTCAGTTTTGGCCACTCAAAATTGGTGGCATGCACTTTCTATTTTCTACTTTTTCTATGACCTTTGTTAACCCTTAAGACCCCAATCCGGCCGTAGCTGCCCGTGGGTGTGCTCCCCAATCCAGCTGTAGCCGCCTGGAAAAACGGGAATTTTTCCATCATTTTTCCATATTTTTCCATGGAGAACACTTTCATGAATATTCCTGATACAAAATCGGCCAATATATTGTTTAAAAGCTGATTTATTTCCCTCTCTAATGCTTCAAATCTCATTTCCATTACATTCATTCATAGTGGTTGGTTAGACTTTGAACCTGTTCAAGTGCAAGGAATATAGGGAATTCTTGCAGGAAATCCATGGAAATCCTCGGGAAATCAAGCAATATATGAATACAAAGTTTGGGGTCTAAAGGGTTAAGTGAGCCTGACCATGTTATGGTTGAGCCATTAGGTTTTTATAAGTAATAAGATAAACTCTACCCCTCCGAAAAACACCTTTCGACATAAGGCACACTACTATAGGATCACATAATCTGTTGACAACTGACATTAGACTTACTTGTTCCCCCTGTGCGGTTTACATTTGATTAAATCTAATGGCGAATTTTAAAAGACGAAGAATGAAGTCTGGTAAATCGAACATTGACAATGATAATGTGAATTCTCAAGGTGCGTTAATACCATGAATAAAGTTCTGTCATCAGAAAATAAAAAAACAGAAAACCGAACTACCAGGAACAACGAGTACAGAGCAAAGCAATACTACTACAGTACCAGAAAGAAAATAGAGTGGAGTGGCTGACCCAAGGCTTGTAAGTGACACACGTGTAATCCCTCATCATCTACACGAAAAACTTTCTTTGTAAGATGGAGCTTTGGAATAAAAAAGCAAAAAAAAAACCAAAAAAAAGAGCAGCAGGTACTATGGCAGGCCATTCTCCCAAGGATTATGATCAAGGATGACAGTGTTTACATCCCAGAAGATCAAAATGAACCCTTGATGAACCTAGTCTTGTGTAAGTTAGATGATTTACCTACAAACATGTACATAGACTGTTCTGTACTGAACTTATAGCCACCAAAAAGATCTACAGACAGTGCAATCATAAAGTCAACTCAAATACAAAGGAAGTTGGAACCCTGTAGGAAGAATTCCTGAAGCAACAGGACGGAATCGAAGAGCCAACAAAGGCCATTTCTCGACTAGAAATAAAGGCTAAACAAGATAATGTAGGCTATGCTCATGCATATCGTCACCAAGAGATGCTAGATACTTCAGCCCTAAGAGGCTGAATATCATCAGCTGGGTAACCCAAGAAAAGGATGAAGAATTACGACAAGTCAATTACAAAACGTAAATTGACAAGTCAATGAACAGTCGATTGGGGTATGGGTTTCAATGGAAATCCTTCGGTACAGGCCTTCTATGGGAGGGTTCACTGCACAGGTTCATATGAAAGGTGTATAGGTAGAACACGCAAGTTGTTTGCTTTTCAGATACCAACATGTTGGTATCTGAATGCAAGCATCCCACAGAAAATAACATACTTGCATTCTCTGAACACAAGTATGAACGTCAGCAAATTTTATGTTCCACTATATGTTCCTAGAAATGTTTTTGTCTGCTTGCCTTTCACATGTGTTTGTGTCAATAAAAGCAAGTGGAATCCCTGACCCAAGTAAAAGAATGCATAACGGAATATAGCTTTAGAGGTATATAAATATTTAATCCATTGAGAAAGAATGAGAGATCATTCTTGAACTGCTGTTGATTTAAAAGTCCACATTTTATGTGCAAGATTCGATTATCCGTAATTCATAATTATTGTGATTTCAGACTCTGAAATATGTTTTTTTTATAGTTCAAGTTTGCATTAATGTTCCAATTGTAACTTACGTTGTCCCATCTCCATAAAAACATAAAAAGCAATAAAGGTTATAACATACACATGCAAATACCTCATTGAGACTACTCGCACAGTAACATCACAATTTTACTTGATCCAAGAATACCTGACCATGAATCCTTAACCACAAATTGTTGCTTGGACAGACAATGGTTAGAAGAATAGTTGAAAATGTTACAAAGATATGCACCGTGGTTGGGGCCACTGCCAATCATGGCCTTTTCATGGCAGAATTGATTGTGGTATACTTAAAGGTAAATGCGGGTGTCTGGCATGATTTCTTAAAAACCGTGCAAAAATTCTGAAACTCAAAAGGTGGTTAGGTGTGTGCATAAGAAACATATGGAAAATTTAAAAATCATATGTCATCATATGAATTTAAGACATATGAGCATCTGAAAAATTGTTGTTTACTATTGAAGACAATGGTGAAAATTAGATTTTTCAATATTCAAAAATAAATAACCGTGACTTTTGCTTCAAATGCTGAAAATATATGGGCATGAACCCAATGAGTATTTTATGCCAAAGAAAACATTAGGTCACCTTGGAGAATTTAATTTTATTCCTAAAAATATGGAAAAAATGGTAGAAAACTGCTTCATTAACTACATTTAACTAATTATTCTAATATCTTTTCCATTGAAATATTCACATTCATCATTCCTAAGTGCTAAATAATCCCGCAATAAAAATAAAACCATACCAGGTGGCGCTGCAGTGGTCACCCGTGTTTACCTTTAACCCGAAACAATATTACAAAGATGTGGGCCCAGGGTATAAAGACACAAAGATGGGAACGAGAACACTAGTAAATGACCCACGAACCTTGGACGAACCTTTACTTGGCAGGTGGCCCATCTTAATAACCAATATAGAAAATGTCTTTAATAAGATAATCATCAAGATAGGATCGAGATCTATAATGGGAAGAGTGGATGGGGGGGAGGGGGGTGTTCCTTACACAAAAATGTTTTATCTTTGCACATAAATATTTTATTTGATAAACTCCTTGTTGGTATTCTAAAAATACTTCACATAATAAAATTTGAAAATGTTGAAATATTAGTGAATCATAACGAAATGAAATAAAAGTTGGGAATTACTTAATTTCTGGGCTTTCAATTCTAATCAAGGGAAATCCCTTTCAAAATGGCTAGGGAATCCCAGGTCATGGAACTAATATGTATTCGGCCTAATATATATATATATATATATATATATATATATATATATATATTATACTACCGCTAAATTTCCTTTCTATAGACTTTTGAGAACCTGGGATTCCCTTTTTTTTCTTGAAGAAAGGGTTACCCAATAAGTTTCCTTGTGACGTCATGCATTAGGGGGATTCCTTTAAAGACATATAAAACAGACTACATATAAAATGAGTCTCACAACTGTGTCTACATTTGGAATATCCTTAAAATATTTCTAGCATTGTTAGTTCATAATGCATATTCCATACACAAAGAATTTCATTGACAAATATCAATAATTCTTTAATTATGTGCAAGGTTTCCTTTAAGTATCTGCTTCAAGGTACTTGGCATTTGAAAGGAGTAACTGGCAGTATGGGACAACACATATTATGCTGTTTTGTAGCATAACTATTTGTCTTAACATAATAATGTCATTTAAAGAATTGTTATCGGAGCAGATACAGAAAGCATATCAAGTGAAATAAAGAAGATGGTGAGCATAATTTGATTACCATTAGAATGCTATCCATTCACAAACATGTTAAAGATCTATCTCTTCTAGGTATTTTCTTTTTTTCCCTCAGGTTCCAATTTTTATTTCTGACATGCATAGGAATCATACAAAATTGTTCGGTTTTCATCTCACACTGGCATAAAAATACGATATCAAAATTCAGTAGGGTTTAACCAGAAATAACTGTACAAGTTCATATAAATATCACTCTGTTTTGTAGCCTATGCCCTATACAGGGTATACTTTGGTTCAACCACTCACTCTTTTGTATTATATCAAATGACTAATAGGTGTGGACATTTATTATTCAGATGTGTATTTAGAGCCATGGATCCGTTATCAAAGCCCTAATTTGTCATTTGAAAAAAGTCTATAGTTCATTGATTTATGTTCATGGAAAGTTTTGGTGCATGTATTCCATTATACATTTCATTTTGATATTCTAAAACCTTTGAATAGTATCATTAAACCAGACTATTTAGTCCTTCTCATTTGTGTACCTCAAAGAAAACATTGCATGAAAACATTCATTATATTCATACAGTATGATTTCACAGAAATGAAGCAGAAGCTTGAAATACCTTTCTCACAGTCAGTAAGGAACCCAAAACCTCTGTGAAGGACTCCAACGACTTGTCTTCTGAAACAAACTTCCAGAGGTAACATTGGGGAAATCAGCTTTGCTAACTTTTAAAATATTAACTTCTGTTAATTTCCCTGTATTTCCTTATGAAACAGGTCATAGATTGGCAATTCCTTAAAGCAATACAATGAGAGGAAAGAAGAATAAGAAGAGATCCGAAGGAAAACCACATCCATATCTCTTGGCAGGTGTGTTTTCCAGAGCAACCATATGGTATGTTTGAAGATATCCTATTTTTCTTTATAGATATTTTCCCCAAAGATAATTATTGTTTGTTAATAGATATCAATTGAATTAGGTTCAAAATGATATACTTAAGGTATTTAGCAGAAGGTTCATTGAAAAATATGTATAGGACAGCCAGGTATTGCCCTCAAGTCAATGTACCAGATGTAATAATGATAATTTATTTGTGGATGTTCTGTTAGATTGCATCTAAATCACACAATGTAATTTAAGCTGAATGTATCTTAAAATAACCTTATGGTCTGTTCTATTCTGGAAAACATAAAAACATAATGTCATAATGGAATCTGTTTTTCTTATAACATCATATTATGATATTATAAGGAAAACAGGTTTTAATAAACTCATAGGACATTGGAAGCAACCATTCGTCCTATAGGTGGATGAACAGTTTCTTCCTCAAGGCTTTCAAACGTCCCTTGACAGGAGATGATGTATTTGATGCCTTGCCTTGGCAAAAGGCTGAACATAATGGAAACAAGTTTGAAAGGTACACTTGCCTATGATTGCTCATATTATATACATCTCTTCAGCTCTGCATGTTTAAGTATAGTGTAAAATAATCAGTCTAGACCTTCAGACATTTTTTAAATCTAACTTTATCCCATTACATGTCCCTTTACCGTATTATGCTTGTATAGCTTTAACATTTCTAAAAATTATGATTCATAAGTATTGTCATGATAATTAAAGTAGTTCACAATCTGCATGTACTTCCATGTCTCAAGAACAGTTGATATGAATAAAAGAAATCCATCTTTTTTAAAACTTAGAAATAATATATTTTTCATAATAGCCCATCAGTGACCCAATTGCACTTTCACAATTATGATGTATTCTAGACGCTGGAACACTTTATCAGAAAAGGAAAAGAGGAGGAAAGGCAGTCTATTCATTCAACTACTGCTGCACTTCAAGAAGAGAATTCTATTGGCACTGATTGTTGAATTTGTAGCGGTAGGTAGTCATCAAATTCTTAAATGACACAAACAGTACAAGACAATGTTTTATTCAGCTTTTACTGAGGGATACACAGATTTAAGAGCTACAAAGGCCTCCAGCATAATGCTGGAATCCCATGTTAATGAAAGGTATGGATCCTGCATATCATCATATAGATACACGAATATCTGATAAATTTATGACAGATGACTCTTAAATTCTTCATATCATAGATAGTTGATTTACAGTATTCAAACACTGCAGATAAATCCTTTCTGATAGTATGATTGTTTACATTGTTTATTCTTGATGTCGCAACATTATCCTAGAATCACAGAACTATCATATCATATTATCAGACTATGGTAAGAAATAGACACACATCAGGTACTTTCCTAGGACATCAAGGTGATGTTTATTGTTGGGTTCCCATTGAACAATAATGAAAAAGAATTTTATCATTGTTCAGATCAAAATAAAGGTTTAAAGGGAGCCAAACACAATGTCGGGTTAAAATTTTGCAAATTCTATTAACTATTGAAATATATTCTATGGCCATAGCCTAGGCCTATGGTAAAATATAAACTGTGAATACAGACTTAAACTGCATTTAAATACATAAAAACTCATCCCAGGTCAATTTTGGTGACCCACCAAAATTGCTTTGTTTACAAACATTGCTGTTTTCAGGCATACATGATAATTATGAGAATAAAGGAATTTAAGTGAAGTTATCATGATTTATACTGTGCCAATGGCTAAAGTTAGACTCTTAGAATGTATTTTCATAGTAATTTCAGTTTACAAAATTTTGTCATATTTTGACACAACATTGCTTTTGGCTCCCTTTAATGTCCAAAATGACTATATTTTGTATTGTTTGATTATAAATCATCACATTATCATCATAATATCAATTATCATTGATACATCATTTGCATATATATATAGTCAAAACTGTGATTGATTTATGAAATACAATTATTTCTGCATAGGAGGCATCGAGATGGGTCATACCCATCCTGATTGCTGGGCTGGTGCAGTATTTGGATGGCAGTGGACGAACATCTCCAACAGTAGCTTATATCATGCTAGCACTTATTGCCGTCTTTACCTTTGCAATTATCCCTGCTCATGCCTATGTTTATATGAACTTTACATACTTTGCTATGGAAATGAGGGCAACATGCTCAGCTCTTATTTACAAGAAGGTAAGCTGTATTAATAATTACCCAGTCATAGTTTATTAGGAAGTCTTACTAGTTAGTTAAGCTGCCCCATACTCAATCTGACATAACACAACCGAAGTGTCTAGGGGGGGGGGGGGCATAATCAAGATATATGAGACTGCATTTCCTAACTCAGGATCACCTTTTACCCTCATTGTAGCTACAAGGAGTTTGAATTTGCTTACATGAGTTTGGGGATGATTTATGAGAGTTTGGGCTTGATTTATGAGAGTTTAGGCAAGATTAATGAGACTTTCATTATATAACAGTATTTTCAAACTCCCATACAATTTTCATAAGCACAAATGAAAAACCTAAATACTATGGAGAATATCATGTCACTGAGATGAACTTTCCTTCATTTACTCAGTCTTTCTCTTTGCTGATAAATAAAAATATGTCTAATACATTAAAAGTCAGCAAGGAAGGGTAAGAGTTCCAGTGAATGAATAACTTATTTCACCGAATAAATTGGTCCTTCATATATTTGTTTGTTTGACTAGTAGAATCCTAAAACATGAATAGAAGGTTATTTCAAAAGCTACTTGGTCATATTGGAATATCTTACCTTCCAAGGTTCTGAGCATGAGTAACAGAGCACAACGTCAATTTACAAGTGGACACATTATAACATTGATGTCCACTGATGTTGAAACATTTCACCATGTAAGTACTATTAATTAAGGATTTTATATCCCTAACCTTATTTTTCCTGTAAATTAATCATAGTGTTTGATTCATTGATCTCCTAATGCATATCTAAATACCGAGAAAGTTTTAGGATACAAAGAAGCAAACTTTCCATATTGATCATTTCGTATAATAAAATTATGATTTTCGAATTGACAAGTTCGTCTGAAGGATAACTATGGGTGTTTCCAACATCATCATATTTTTGTTTTTTAGTGCATGATATCTATCCATACAGTGGTTTATGCTCCATTTGCTTGCATTGCATTTGTTGCATTTGAGGCTAATGGGCATGGACTGTCAGTCATTGTTGGAATAAGCATCATATTGTTGTATTTGGTCATGCGATTTGGCATGGGCCGAATAATAGCAAAGTTTAGGTATGTTGTATACAAATCCCTTTATAATTTGTGTTTGAAGTTCATATTTGAAACATTTTCTCAGTTTATCAAAGAAAGAATGAATATGCCTGTAGTAGGCTAGAAGTGCCCCTGATTATTTTCAAGCGTCTTTACTGTGAATTGAATACCAGCATGTATTAGTGATCTTTATTTAGATGTGTGAAAGTATATTATGCATTTAGTAAAGGCTTCCCAAGGAAAAGCAAACAATGCTCTATATCAAAAGGTCCATCTCTATTCTAGTCTTGAATATGATTATTTTCATTTTTAGATTTCTTCAGGAACGTAAGACTGACAAACGAGTTCATCTGATGAGTGAAATAATCTCTGCAATGAGAGTTATCAAAATGTACTGTTGGGAGAAGCCTTTTGCTGCAAGAGCAAGGCAATTCAGAAAGTATGTTACCGGAACAATTATAAGCTAGTGCTCAATATTACTGGGTATTCTTCTATTATGTAAATTCATGCAAATTCATCTTTACATCTAACAAGAGCTTTTTAAATGTATTAATGAAGAAATTTTGTTTGATTTTTATTTGCCTGAAAAAGTCTTTACACAAGACTATTTTTAAAGATTTTCTATTGAAAAAAAAGGGTCTATCAGCTCTTTCAGCTCAGATTTTTGATTTTCAGAGAGGAAACAAACGAAAATAAAAAGAGGTCAGTTGTGTTAACAATCGGACTCTCCACATCCTTCACCATCAATAGATTCGCCACTTATTTCATGATCCTGATGAGCTTTATGATGGGGCAGGACATAACTCCTGAGGTAAGTGTACTTTAGTCATTTTGAATAACAATCCCGTTGAACTGTTTAGATAAGAGTAAGTATAGTTTATAAAAGTATTTAAAGACCTCATATTTTTACCATTTAACCTAACTGATCATTCCCTTAATGATTGGATGGATCAAACAAGTGAGCAATGACCATCTGATTGGTTATTACTGTGTTTATCGGAGAGTGACACATAGAATATGCTAATTACTTTAAATTCAATAGTCAATGGTAATTCTTCCAGTAGCCAGGTGGTGTAAGCATGCATAACAAATGTTTTGATCTCTTTTTTCATTCTTACTCTTATATCTTCTGTGCCTTGGACATAATGATCTTTTGATGTTTCTCAGACAACCCTGAAGCTGATTGGCTTTTTAAAAGCATTAGAGGTAACAGTATTCCTTATGTTACCATTTGGATTTGGGACTATATTCGAGGCATTTGGAGCAACTGAACGTATAAAGGTTGGCATGACTAAAAGTGTTAACATCTTATCCCCTTAAATAGTTTATTTCTTTTCCTAAAGAGATTTGTCCTTGCTGCTATCAAATTCAATTGCCTTTCACTTGATCTTGACCAACTTATATACTAGAAAAATGTATATTTCCCTAAATATTATTCTTGATACAAAATGCTCATGAAAAATTTACTTTACTTGATTCCAGAGGTTTTTGATGTGTGAAGACATAGTGCAGGAACACTTCATACCTGTTGCAAAGCCTGCACAGGCCAAAGTAGAAATGAGGAGCGTGTATGCTATTTGGGACCCAGATGCCAAGGACAGAGAGGGAGTATGATGATCTGTTTTTTTATATCTAGTTATCAGATAGATATGTATATAAAGTGTAGTAAAAACTGTAACTGTGCTTTAAATGTCGTTGTGAACATACATAATTTTTATTCAGTGTATCCTATAGACAAAACTAACTTTTAAAGTATGTTTACAGCAATCTTTTCTTCACAAGAAAAAAGGTTAATATACTGTTTATTGGAGCATATTGTGTGATGATTGTCTATTTGATGGTGTATTCTGAATGTAGTAAAGTATGTAGTTACTGATTGCAACATTGTTTCTTGCAATCATATGCCAAGAAAATCACTTAGCAAGAATTCCATATTCATATAAATGGGTATGTGATTTAATCTTTCCTAATTATTTGGATAGATTAGGGAAGATTAAGGAAGATTAAGGATTAAGGAAACATTTTCAAATTCAAGACAATCATTTTTTTATATTGTAAAAACCCTACACTATAAATTTACAGCAGTATTGCTTGCAGAAGATTTTACTTTTCAAATAAAGCAGTTTATTTGCTGTATATTTACAACACATCGTGCTGTAAAACAGCTACAGTTAAAAGCCTAGTATAAATTACATAGAGAAAAAGGCTCTTGAAAATCTGTTGCTAGGAAATTTTGCTGTCAATTTACAACACTTATGTTTATGGTGTATTTATATTCTGGTTGTCCCTCTGTGAAAAGGATTAAAAATCTAAATGTTATCACTCTTAGTTCAATGTGCTAGGTTGCTTTAAAGCATATTGATTTGATTAAATTCAATGAAAAGTTCTAAGAGATTTAAATTTATTGTCACACAACACATAAATGACATAACATTTAAGTTTATCTAAGCATGATGTGATACATACTTTAGGTATCTCTTCATAACATATTTCTCCTGTCATTCTGTGTTTTTCACACTATTCATGAATATAGAGTTTAAGATGATTCCTTTTCATGATGTCCTTTCTTGAAACAGAATGCAACAGAGTTTACACTGAGCAACATAAATATAGATACAAGTCAGGTAAGTTAAGTAATAATCTCGTCTCATGTTGAATACTTTTCTTGAAAAGAATCTATACATGGACTTAAGCTAACTTATATGTATGTATATTTGTGCTCAAAAAAAGGAAAAATGATATTTCCATTTTAATTTCTATATAATGATAGAAACGACATTACTTCAACATGCAATAACATAAGTGATATCTTTCAGTCTGAGCTAATTGGTATCACAGGAAAGGTGGGGAGTGGCAAGGTAAGATATTGTGAATACGTTTTACTTTATAAAGCTAACAATGCTGACTGTTTAACCAAGGTCTCATTCAAAACCAAATGTCTATCTGTATGTAGCTTAAAAGGCAGCTTTTTTTTTACACAGGAAATAATCAAATCTGAAGGTCAAATTCATACTTATGAATTTGAAAGGAGAAAGTTAAAGATAGACATCATAATAAGATAATATTGATGCTCATTGTTAGTGTCCATTCTGCAATTTACGTGCCATAACATTTCTGGTAAATATATAATGATGAGATAAAATAATGCTTGAAGAGAGCATGGACAGGCCTAAAAGCATTAGCCATCTTACCCATTGGAAGGCTTTGTGGCATTTGGCAGTGTGAAAGGGTTAAGACGCATTATTTGATATATGAAATCCATTAACATACTCAAATTGAATTCATGACTTTGTTGTAGTCATCCTTACTGATGGCCATCCTTGGTGAACTACAACTACAACAAGGAGAGAGAGAAGTGAAGGGATCCATAGCTTACATTCCACAAGAATCCTGGGTTCTCTCAGAGACTGTGCGAAAAAACATCATCCTTGATTCTGAATTTGATCAAGAAAAGTATGATACTATTTTGAAGGCATGCACATTAGATGTGGTATGTAACTGTGATTTACAAAATTTATAATAACACATTAATGTCCTTAAACTGACTCAATTTGTGAAAGCTGACAAGATAGATTATCTAAATAAAGTGACCATTCAAGTAACCTGATTAACTACATTAGTTCAGAAAATAGCTTGAGTGGAGAATTTGATTTGGAAAACTGTCTTGACTATGATTCCTCCTACAGGACATAAAGCGGTTCTCTGAAGGTGACTTGACTGTTGTTGGGGAGAGAGGCCTCACATTGAGTGGAGGGCAAAAGGCCAGGTTGAGTTTGGCAAGGTCAGTCAAAAGAGTTGGTGAATAACTGATTACTCGGGCGTATTTCTTGCAGCCATACTAATGCATAATGTAGTTTTTTTCAGGGAAAAGTTAATAGCTTATAGGAACAAGTGTCTTGTATGGTTATTGAATTTGATATTTGTAAATTGCATCTTTTTATCTCAATTCTGAAATTAAATTTTCTTT
The DNA here is from genome assembly GCA_936440205.1 of Lepidonotus clava. Classification (NCBI taxonomy): domain Eukaryota; kingdom Metazoa; phylum Annelida; class Polychaeta; order Phyllodocida; family Polynoidae; genus Lepidonotus; species Lepidonotus clava. Next base: position 12,508,230 of record OW387141.1, read on the forward strand.
CTCTATTCATTTCTCACAGGGCAATATATCAAGATGCTGACATCTACTTATTTGATGATCCTCTTGCAGCTGTTGATGAAAGAATTGGCCAACAGATATTTAACAAGCAAGTTATCTTAAATACATTCACACTGTAAAGTGAATGGGTGACATACCTTTTTTAGAGTTTATAGATATACCTTGAATCTATTTCTTTTGCTTATTTGAGATTTCTTAGAGTGAAAATTACATTGAATGAAATGACTTAAGTCACAGAACTATGTTGAGCTTGTTACTCAAAATGGTCTGGCTGAAATATAAGCAGTGAGCAAGCAAAGACAGGCACAATCAGCTTTTTTTGTACATTAAAACCCATTTGAATAGTCTTCCCCCCTCTCAAAAAAACAACAACAAAAGAATACAAAGAAACAAACAAATAAAGATGAATGAAATGTTCTGGGAAATTGTATACTAATAATACACCATTAACATAAACCTCTCATTTCACAGCTGCATCTGTGGACTTCTCAAGTCAAAATTGAGAATTTTAGTCACTCATCATCTTCAGTATTTGCCACTCTTGGACAAAGTGTATGTCATGGAAAAGGTAAGTTACAATAAAACAATAATGATAAATGTCCCCCTATTTTTAACATTCAATCATAAAAAACAAAATATTGAGATGTGAGAAGTTAACATACATGGTAAATCTATGTAGCATGAAATACCTTGTGCAACCATAGATCAAAACAGCTTCATGATTCTTTCTAAAAGAGGGTAACATCTATATGCCATTTTTGGTATTGGTTTACAGGGGAAATTCATTATAACAGGAAAACATGAAGAAAAATCAGATTTCATCATCCATGAACATGACCGGGTTAGAAGAGGAAGCATTCTTGAGACAGCAGATCTGATCATCCAACATGTTGATACAGTCAGAAAGGGAAGTGTTCAGGAAGCTGCAACAGATGGAACAGTTGATTTGGATAACTTGCTACATATCAGCCATGTTGAGGCACAGAAAAGAAACTGGCGAAGACAGTCAGTTGTCTCCACTGTTGAAGAAATCCATGCAAAGGTAAAACATTGTGCAAGTAATTTGGCTTGATACACATGCCATGTATTTACATCATTGCTATTAAAGCATTCAATGTTATTATTGCAAACTGTATACTACAAAAATAAGATGATGTTTTTGTATCTCAGGCCTTCATGCGTAAAGTCTCAATTGAGGAAAGCCCCACAAAAGCAAAAGTAATGTTGAAGAATGCATCTGCCACTTGGGATGAGGTAAAGGATGAAGATGAGGTAACAGCTTTTTGGAAAAACAATTCAGCGAAGATGATTGACCTATTGTTTGATACAATGATGATAGAGAAGAAGGTGTTGTTGTTGAGAATTATATTTGAGTATCAGAAATGGTCAGGGGTAGAAACAGGATTTTGAAAAGGGGGGTCCACATATAGGCTAAGCACGAAAACGATGTGGATTTGAGCGCATGCCAAAATGTTTTTCCTTTTGTTTAAGTCCCCACTAAAACCAGGGGGGGGGGGGCGGGGGGTCAGGACCACCGGGGCCCCCCTGGATCCACCCCTGGTGGTCGCTGAGACCTCTGTACTTCTTGACAATTACATGAATGATCTCTTCAACTGCTGTTCCCGGAGTGTCCCTTACAAAGCAAGTGGGTGCTTCAGCCCATAACCATTTTTCCTTGTTTAATTTAGCTGGCTGAATAGGGGTGAGTTTCCAATGCCTAGAGTCATTTACTCATTGTATCAATCTCAACAATGATGTAGGACATATTATATTCACATATGACTATTATCATACATACAAGATTTGAAGGAAGAAATATGTTACTTATAATTTATTTGATATGATAATGAAAACCTGCAGATGAACCTCCCTGTCATGCTTAAACATTAGTATAATAGCGTTGTGTTCCTGTTAATTCTATAAATATGCCTAAAGGTTCTTTCTTTTGTCAGAATATGATCTTCATGTCAGAAATGCTCAGAGGCTAAAGTAGTTACATTCCAGGGCCCATATATTTGTAACTAATTTGGCTGATCAGAGAAAATTTTATTAGTGTCCCATGATCAGTGAATTTCCCTTTTACCAAAATTTGAAGTGTTAATACAAAATAGTGTCAAAGAGGAATTTTTAGGTGTAATATTAATTTATGATGGACAGAGTTTCTAATCATGAGATGCTAATCAAATTTTCCTTGATCAGCCAAATTAGTTATGAAGATATGGGCCCAGGTCTACAAAACCAAACCCGAAACTATGCTGGATTTTCAGCATATGCACCAAGATATTATAATGAAGAGATAAATAAACATGTTCTTGTTTCCTGAATACCTTATCCAAAGCCTCAGATATAATCATCATCCAAATAAAATATATACAGCAGATATGTAGGCCTACTATATGAGCAAGACAAAATGACAAGTTCAGGTGATAATGAAAGAAAGTGTTACTTTAATTTCAGAGTGGAGAAGGGTTCATATTAAACAACATTGACTTTGATGCTCATCAGGTCAGTTAGATATTTCAAATCTAAAACATCTTCCAAACAAAAAACATAGATAGTGGGATGACCAGCTGCAATATCAAAATATGGATAAAATGGGGGATTATTAGAATAATTACAACATCATTACCTAAAATGACGTCCATTTTTGTTCCTAACTATCACAAAATATAAATTGTGAAATCTATCCATCCTGTAAAATGAAAATATCAAATTTATCATCTAAGCCTTAATGAGGTACCGATTTAATGAAAAACAGAAAAAATAAATGAACACATCTTAGGATTAATTGATAACACAAATGGTTAAATACATCAATAACATTTTCTTTTTGAAATTTTAAACATTTTCAGGAAGCCCTGGTTGGAATTACAGGAAATAAGGGAAGTGGCAAGGTAAGATTTTGATAGTTCTTATACTTACAGCTATTCAAACAGTTACTGTGCCTCCACTTCTAACAGTTGCAGTTCTTTCTAGTTTTTGATTTTTTGATCAGAATTAGGAAGTAAACAGTAAAATTACAACACATTGATAAAAGGAATTGAACCAAAAGCAATAACTCCAAAAGCAAGAGGCAATGGCAGCTGCTGAGTCTCATTTCCAATAAAATTATGTATTCATAGAGGTTTCCCAAATTTTCATAGTAGAAAGTTTAAATTTTGATTTGAAACTGATTATATTTCCAATGATACTGCAAAATTGTGTGATTAGATAAGACCATAAGTGATAGGAATTACTTTGTATTTAGACTTCTTTGCTGAAAGCAATTTCTGGTGAACTACATCTACAAGAAGGAGAAAAGGATGTGAATGGCTCTATAGCATTTGTATCCCATGAGCCATCCATACTGTCGGAGACTGTGAGGAAAAATGTTCTTGTTGATTCTGAATTTGATCAAGGACGATATGAGACTGTTTTGAAAGCATGTCTGTTGAATGTGGTAAGTCATCCCTTAATTTTCTTTGATTTGCTTTAATTTCAAATAGTGATATATAGTGATGAAGGCACACCGTAACAGTAACCAATGCAGTGGTAAACTTAAAACATAGATGCAGTGTATATATAATTTTCAATAATCTCAAGATCTGATAAGATTTTATTATATATGAATAAAAAATTCTCCCTACCACAGGTAGATGATTTTCAGTATTTTAGGCATCTGCAGGTTAATTTGGCCTGATTTTGTCGACCAAAAAAGAAATACTAAATATATACTGATATGAAAAGGAACAATCATAAAGCATATTTTCAATCATGATGAAGAACAAATTATCCCATGATTACTGTAAATTTCTATAGTTAAGCCTTTAACTTGTCAACACATTTCCCAGCATGCATCCTGATCTAAGCTAACTTGTAGGTAAAACTCAAGAAATTGCCTATCCGTGGTTGGCAGAATTCACTGAGCTATGAAAGAACTGCAAATTATGCACCTGGACCAATGTCATTATTAGATAAGTGTGGACTTTCATTGAACAACATAATATAGCTCCGTTCATATCTCACATAAGCATCTTTGCCTGCCTTTCCAGGATATCAAGCAGTTTCCCCGAGGGGACTTGACCGTTGTTGGGGACAGAGGTTTCACGTTGAGCAAAGGCCAGAAAGCCAGGTTGAGTTTGGCAAGGTCAGTAAGAGAGGGCTTTAAAAGTGATAGACAGTGTTTTTCAATTCCGTGTAACCATATTTTTTGGGTTACCAAATTCCTGTTTTGCCTTTAATAATTCATATTACATTAATGTCTTTTTCTTATACCTTGTCATCAGGGCAATGTATCAAGATGCCGACATCTACTTGATTGATGAGCTCCTGGCAGATATTGATGAAGAAGTGGGACAGCACATCTTCAATGAGCAAGTTTTGCGTATATTTATATCTAGGAGCTTTGTAGTTCTTAATGAGACCATTTTCGCCTGAAAGAGCGTGATTCTTCATTATTATATTTCTTATATGCCAAAAACTGTATATTCTATACAGTACAAAATTATATATATATATATATATATATTGGTCAATTATTTTCCACATCATCTACTAAGAAGTTTGAATGAATCTAAGCACTAATTAAGCAGATACAACAGACTAAAATTGCCTAAAATCTTATTCTCCATTATAGGTGCATCTGTGGATTTTTAAACTCAAAGTTGAGAGTTTTAATCACTAATGATCTTGAGTATTTGCCACAAATGGACAAAGTGTATGTCATGGAAAATGTGAGTAACAATAAAAATGTTAAGACCAGTATAAGCTGACTGACACTACTCACAAATAACTAGATATGGGATGGGGCTAATAATGTACAACAATATGCCATTTATTAACAACAATAAAACAGCATACAAAAAACAAAGTTCAAAATATGGATGAATGATGGGAGCTAAGCGCCAACCTTATTTGAACTGAGCGACCAAATGTTGCACAAGACATCACTATGATGCCACTGGAAAAGTTTGCCAGGCTACCAGTTATAACAGCATAAGCCCCTGCTGGGTTATTCAATCTATAAGCTGACTGATGATACTCAAAAATTACTAGAGAGGTTTGGGATAATAATATACAACAACATGCCAAACATGCCCAAACATGTCAGCAAAGCAGACTATGACTAAGTTTAAAGACCATGCACATAATTATAGGACAAATATTTTTCAATGCAAGTCCTCATACATGGCCTTTGCATCAAGAACTAATGATGCTCAAGATATCTTAAGGATATTTCAAATGTAGAAAAGGTTATAGGACTTGGTGTAAATATGAATATGGTGTAAATTATGTTATTGAACTAGTTGACATGAGTGATGCTTTGTTGTCATTGTCATCAGTAGAAAAGGCTGATTCATGACATATAGATGTACCATGGCTCTTCTTAGTGATCAGTCCATGGATTCTGAACTGTCCCTGGTTTTCAAATGATTTCAAAGTGGGGGGGGGGGGGGGGGGGGGGTTACAGTCACCAACATCCTCCCACTGACCCATGGCCTCTGTCTTCTTCATGTTGAAATCAGTGATTTGTGTCCCATTCAGAAACTGGGACGACTTTGTTGACGGTGCTATAACCCCGTTGTCACTTACCTCTACTTAGCCCCTACGGGTATTTCCTACAGTTTTTTAACGGTGCCGTGGCCTCCCATATTGAGCAAACACAGCCTTGAAAGTTTAAAATATTGATGGATGACACAAGCTAAGCACAAACCTTTTTTGGACTGAGCCACAAAACAAAGCACATGATATCACTGTGACATCACTGCAGAAGGTTGCTAGGCTACCTGCATGGTTACGGGCGCTGCTATTATAACGGGATAAGCCCCTGGCCTGTTATTCCGCCTGAACTAGATTTGAAATGCTGCATATGAAAAGAGATATTAGAATCATGCCAGTCATTACACATTGATAATCATTCAAATTTTCTTAATAATCGTTAAGATATTTATTAAGAAAAAGGTAGGTATTACATTAAGAATTTGATGAGAAAAAAGCCGATAAAGTGATACACTTAAAAACTGATGCTGAAATAGCTAAATGGTTGTAGACAAATATTTCTAACCATTTCACTGCAGGGACAAATCATCATAAAAGGGGAACATGAAGAAGTATCAGATTTCCTTATCCAATATGAAGACACATTGAGAAGGGGGAGTGTGAATGAAGCAGTAGATGTGATCATGCAACATGTTGATACAGCACGGAGGGGAAGTGTTCAGGATGCATTGGTTGATGGAACAGTCAATCTTGATTATTTCCTCAACATATATACAAGTATGAAGGGCTTGGGAGACAAGAAAAGCAAACAGCACAAAAGTGCAGAAATCTACATCTCCAAAGAAAGCGAACATAAGGTTCTAGACATAATTGATTGTTTTTCTGTAAACCATCCATGTTGAATATTTAACTATCCTAAAATTAATTCAAAATCACTACTGCTAAAAATTGCATTTAATTAATGAGTAATTAATTTATGATCATCATAATATAAAATTATTTTAGATGTTTTACTTTAAAGTATAAAGTTAAGGTTCTTTACCTAAATGTATTTTAGAAAGTTTTAACAGACTTATCTACTATATGGATCACCTTTTAATACTGCCATCACTATTAATCAGAAAAAAGCTGACAGTAAGATGAAAAGCAAAGCAGATGGGAGCATTGCAGCAAAAGTTTATGGAAGATATCTGAGGGCTGGATATGGTTATTTGCTTATGCCAGCTATACTTCTATGTGCAGCACTATCAAATGTAAGTATAAATGGCAAAGCTGAACAGTTTAATTCTGGGCAATATAGGGTACAGTGTCCTAGTTTGAGATGGACAGTGTACAATATTAAGCCTGTGGAGGCCATTTTTAACTCATGACATTTTTTAAATGAAACAATATTTCAACAAAATTTCTTTACCAAATATTTGTGTATAATGGGTCTGTAGATTATGTAATTAAATGCAAAAGAAAGTTATAAGGCATACAACAAAAAATGTTATGAAGAGTGCTTATCAGCATTATGTCTTAGCTGAGCCACAATTTGTGACTATTTTCAGAATGTAAATTTCAATACTAAAGGTTTTAGGGAAATAATTATAGGTATGATATTTCATTTCTAAATATCAAAAGACTTTGTCTCCAAAAGTAAACAAATTATTTGGTACATGTTCTCTATTCTGTACCCTAACCATGAAATAAGTAAAACTCTTTCATTTTGATACGATCCCGGAACATTCAGTAGAAAAAAGCTTAAACTATATCAAAAAGTTATTACATCAATCATTTTCTATCTACAGGGAGCTGAGGTTGCAAGTGGCTGGTTGTTTTCCCAGTGGCAAGTATTATGAGAATTCTGATGATGACTCTGCAAATACAAGAGTGTAAAAGTAGACAACGGCAGAATTTAAGTAAAACAGTTTTACTTTCTGGTTGTATTTCAAATACAAAAGATTTGATGATTTAGCTAATTAAGCATTAATAGATAAATGGATCATGATCAAATGATATAATTCAGTGCTAACTGTGATAACCTAAACATTCTTGTGTTATTCAAATATAATTCATACAATATCTGCAGGAATACTCATTCAAATCCTACTTCTGAGAATGGAACATCCCTTTCCCAACCAGTGTCAGAGTATGATGGAGAATGGTACCTCAGTGTTCTTGCAGCTATCATTTTCTCTATGGTATTGTTAAGTCAGTTGTGTGCCATTCTGACTAGTCTTCTGTTAGTGACTGCCAGCCGAAGACTTTATAACAAGATGTTTGAAGTTGTCCTTCATGCACCAATATACTTCTTTGAGACAAATCCTGTAGGTAAGTTCTAGGTTTAAGGCATGGAAGTTGTTACATTTTCAGCACTTCTAAAAGCCTTTTACCAACTTTAACTACTGGCTTTGAGAATGTTAATGTCTATATAATTCTGTTCATTTTCAAGCATTTTACAAATTTTATTGTATTTTGCAGGCCAGATTTTAAATAGGTTTTCAAGAGATACAGGATTTATGGACATCTTCTTTGCACTTCCTCTATATATAGTGATCCAGGTATGGGATAGAATCCATTGAATGTTCAAGCTCTATAGTTCAAGTGTTCAACACATCTGTATAGAAACTCACAGAAAATATAGTGCTGTAATATGGTTACATAATTCATGTTTAGGAATGGAAAAAACTGTTTCCAAAAGAAAAAATTCTTTACCATATCAAAGACTATCAAGTTTTAGATAAATAATATCTACTGTTTATTCCCTTGATATAGCTGACAACAAATGCAATTGCGTATCTTATCTACATATGCGTAATTTTTCCCTGGATGATTCTGGCTGCTGTTCCATTCATAGCCCTCACATTACTTCTCATGAGATTTGCATTGAGATGCATTAGAGATGCAAAGAGAATAGAGGGTGCCTGTAAGTGTTTCAACAGTTTACTATTATATTGTGTGAATCATATGCAAGCATAATTGTATGCATCAAGACTTATGATATAAGCACAAGGAGAAGATAGTGGTGTAAGCAATAGTCACATGAATAGCTGCAAGTAATGATGCCAAGGTATGCTTCATATAGTTCCGGCATTTTAGATTTAGATGAATCATGTTTACAAAACATATCTAGGACTTATCTGTTCACTACATTTTTGGAAAAATAAAACTCAATTATTTTACACTCATGTATTTCTTTGAACAAAATAACAATAACAAAAAGACTCTTTTCCAGACCTGGCTGTCACAGTCTAGTGGCCTTGTTTGTCTGGGTGTCACTATGGTGACCACCCAGCAGTGTGATTCAATATTTGTTATGTAATGCTGATAAGCACTGATTTTGGGCACTTGATTGGCTAGACACTTTTATCATTGAAAAATGATTTTAAAATATATACAATGTATGCATGGAGATGACACATATATCAGAAAAACAACAAAGATTGGGGCTCTCAATACATATAAACTGTACTCTGCAAGTTTGTATACATCAAAAGTTATAAGTGGTGTAAGATCTACATAGGCTCAAAGAGAAAATAGCTTCAACCCTGTCTCAGTAGCAGTTGATTGTCTATAGACCTTGTGCAGATGTGGCCACATGACCAGATTTTGGTGATCACCACGTGGTTTCCGGTACCACGTGGCTCTAATAAAACATGAATTTATCAAATATAAATGATCAACAATTTTATATAATGAATAAAATAGTTATTGTAAAGTATTTCTTTCTATAATGTGTCTTCTAAATCTTTTAGAATGAATAATATTCATGATCTTAGATTGATCACCAATATGGCGGCCTGCCTATTTTCAGAGATATGACGTCATCTGCACAACGTCTATATGCCACACTAGATGGTGTGGTATGGAAAATAATTTAGGACTTTCTATGTAATTGGTTAATGGTATAACCAGGGTAAATTTGTCTTTCATTATTTTTTTTTCAATTGAACTGCACTCATTTTACAATTATCTTCTGCCCAGGTAAAGTTATATATATATACTAATATATTCTTGGGGCTTTTAGTTTGTTAAGAAATTGCCCTGATAGTGAGGGATTATAGAATATATTTTTGTTTTAGGGAGTAGCTCTGTACAATCACATTGCAAACATGAATTTGTATACCTTTTTGTAGAAATGAAATTATTTAGGACACTTTTAACATGTATTTCCATTTAGATGGTAGAGATCTAGTCATGGGCTTTAATTGAAATTAAGATAGGTAACCCCAAAACACCATCTCAACTTCTTGTTCTTGCAAGGTGGTCTATGAAAAAGAAATTCTGACAAAGGATTTAACAATCTGAAACATGTCATTTTGCAAAATAATATGTCTAAAATAAACATAAAGTCTACAAAGTCATCATTTGGCTAGATTTGCTCTTAAACTGTTGATTTATAATTTGTTTTCTAAAATACAGGTAGAAGTCCATCTTATTCTCATCTGTCAGCTACAATACAAGGTTTACCTGTGATACGTGCATTTAGGAAACAACCTCAGTTTTTATCTGAAGCATATTCTTACATGGACAAACACAGTGCAGCATGGCATCTTTTCATAACTGCACAACGCTACCTTGGAATGCGCATTGACTTCTTTGCTTCAGTTCTTGGCCTTGTCTACATCACCGTCACAGTGCTTACAGCTAGTCCTGGTATGAGAGTATACAATATTCTAACTACATATTTTAGTGAAGAAATAAGTATTTATTCATTATAATCACCATAGCCACAACTATAGTATAGCCAGAAAGTTGTCAGTTGTGATCATGAACTGAACAAATCTTAAATACCTGGAAATCATGGACTGGTAATTCCTGCTACTGCTAGCAACAAGAGGTCCCCCATGGCTGGTGATTCTCTTTCAACATGTTTATGCAACTGCAACCTGCACATGTATGAGAATCATCAGCAATTTCCATGATTTTAGTCACCATGGCTATAAATAACATACTCTGAACATCTAAAAAATCAGGAAAGTGAAGACAATGAAATGCATGTTCGAAGACTTTTGATGAATGAAATATACTTGTTGAACTACTCAAGTTGCTGCTTACCCCTTGTTATTTTCTTCAGTATAGTCACCAAGTGTGAATACAATTAGGTGTCATAGTTCCCTTTGAAACCCCCTTTGATGTAACATAACCAAGACAGAGTTCCATGATTACTGGGTTTTGGAGATGTAGAAACTTGCAGTGTGAATGGCCCATTAGATTGTATATGTAAAAAGGGTTGAGAACTCAAAAACTCTCTCCCCTGCAGCTGATTTATATTTTTCTATGAAAATGAAGGGAAATCACACTGTGGTTCACAGGCAAAGTTTATTGAACTTTTCATCACTCATGTAAAATAGAGGGAAAACATAAGTGGTTATTTTTATAACAGATGCAGGAGCAGCAGGAGCTTCAGGCCTTTCATTCATCTACCTTATATATCTATTGGTAATGCTACAGTTTGCTGGCCAGATGGCTGCTGAAGCTGAGACAGTTGTAAGTATAATAACATATGGATTGCCAAAAAGCTAGATGATTTCTAAATTGTTCAAGATAGGGTTATATAGAATGATAGGTGAGATGTTCAACTAAGAAAAAAATATAGTATTACACAAATAGCGATTGCTGCTAAAATTCATTCCTGGTGCTTTGTTTCAGCAATGAAAGCACACATGCAATATAGACCTAATTCAGATGTAATAACTCTAGAAAACTACCTCGGTCGCATAAGATCAATGTCCATTAATTCTCTTTATGGATCACAAGCTTTGTTTTAAGTCAAGCGGTTGCTATGAGCTTAACCCACAAACATCTAGGTAACTAAGCAAAAGATTAGAATTATCAATCTTAGGAGAATTAGAGTATTTATGTGGGTTTTAAGGGCCACACCCGCTAAGCGATGCAGTGTCTAAGTGCAGAGTAGACACATGGTCATCAGTGTTAAGCATCAAATTATCAGACATGATATGGGTTGGGAGAACCATTGGTGCTGCTGTCAGTGCAGCTGTTGGTGTAGCTGTTGGTGTAGCCGTTGGTGCAGCTGAACTCTGACTGGACATTGCATACCTACAGTGCAGGCCTACCAACATTTTACAAGTGATTCCCAGGACAGTGATCTAAAACCACCCCTAAAATTTGAGACACTTGCCCTGAAAGTGGGACAGCTATTAAAAGCTCAATCTATGTAATATTTGAAGCTTTAATTTCTTATGTTACAACCAGACTTACATCATTCAGAAATGTAAAACGAGACATCTATGTCCCATTTTAATGCCTGAATAATGGACATCTAAGAGCCCAGCCACCAGGACATTTTAGGCTTAAATCAGGACACCTGGGACAAGAGTGAAAAATTGGGACTGTCCAGGGTAAAACAGGACAGTTGGTAGGCCAGTCAGTGTGCTGATCAGTGTTGTGATCAGTGCTACTGCAGCACGGACCATTGACCTGCATGTTGGACAGAATGCTGATGCAAGGAAAATCAGTTAGTGGGTATGAGCCTTTAGGGAATGTAGAAAATATCAATTAACAGTAAGAAACAGCTTGATATTCTGGGAAAAACAGACGATATTTATTTACTATAGATGTAACTCTACATCCTGGAAGTGTTTGAAACATTATTGTGGCAGTGCTTTAAGAATGAGAACATTCTCATTCTTATTTTATTTGAAAAATCTGAAGTCACCTATGAACTAGTTATTCATATGGTGCAACTCTTTAATTGAAATGAAATGGATACTATTTCTGTGTAGAAAGTGATCTGCCTCCAAACCTATATTAAAGATCATACATATTCTACATGGGATTTCCACCCCCTATTCCTTCACCAAGGTACTGCCCTCTCAGAAACCAGTGAATAAACAATCTCTTATTATCATATAATAGTGCCTGTATGTGAATGCTAATGCCTTTCTATTTTCAGTAAACTTTTTCAAAATTTTCTGTCTCATTAATATAGAACAAATCAAGTAAAGGCCACACAGCAATTGTTATTGCCCTAGTTTGCACACACCAGGCCCATAGCCAGGGGGGTTCAGGGGGTTCATACAAACCCCCCTTTGGTCAAACCCTCCTATATATTTGGTATATACAAATAGAAAAAATATATATGTTTTAGCCCAAAATTAAAAAAACGAACACCCCCCTCTGAAAAATAACTATGAGTCATAAAACGAACCCCCCTTTCTAAAAAGCTGGCAACAGGCCTACACACCTATGTATGCATAAGCCTTTGATGGTACGTGCACACCAGGGCAATAACAATTGCTGAATGCCCCATTGGTCTGTACTGAGTATTAAAATCTTGATTAATCAGTCATAATTGTTTACCCATTATATAATAGAACCATTCTTTTTCAGATGACATCTGTTGAAAGAATAGTGCAGTTTTCTCACATTGATCAAGAAGCCCCAAGTCATACCAGCTTGACACCCCCTCCTGAATGGCCCAGTAGGGGTGCCATTAAATTGGAAGGCTTGTATCTAACTTACAAAAACCAGGAAAAACCTGCCCTTGGACCAATTAATGCTGACATACAACCTGCAGAAAAGGTCTGATTTAGCATTTTCATTGTATTCTAGTATTACATATAATGTAATAGATGAAATATATATATATATATACCTACACAGTGGGGCATTTCATAACCTCCGTAGCTATTTAGGTTTTATTTGTGCATACAATAACTGTACAAGAGTTTGAAATTTGTGAATCTCACTGTTTCAGAGCCAAACTCTCGTAAATCCACCCAAAACTCCCATAAATCCACCCAAAATCCCTGTAAATCCACCAAAACTCACATAAGCAAAAACAAAACTCACGTAGGTATGGCAACGAAAAAGGTAATCATAACGTAATAAAACACAAAACTAATGTAGGTTTGTTATGAAACAGGCCACAGGTTCAGTTTATACAATGGTTTTGTTCCAGCTTGCTAAGTGTATAATTCAAAATTATTCAAGTTTTATTTGGTGTCATGCTAAAGGATAGAAAAAACCTCTCAGTGCCTCATTTCTAGTAATTAGTATTGCAGCCCTAGTAATAGTAGAAAAATATAATGATATCAGCTACTGGACCATTTTGGTTTATCATTTGATATCATGTATTTTTTTCAAATTTGTTATTAAGGAAATTATTGGCAAAGAAAAAGATTTTTCTGGTTTTATTTTTGATATATATGTCTAATATAACTTATTTCCATTATTTTCTATATTCAATAAAACATGTAGATGACAAATTTGAGACACAAGTTCGTCTAAAGAATCTGATCCATTAACTCTATCATAATGCATCATATATTATGTTTTGAGGGGGATAGGCCTATCATTGTTCAAAAAATGAAACTCATTTTAACAATTATCGCCCCACGTACACTAACATATATATCATATATAATCATTACCTGTAGATAAAGTAGTAGATATGCTTGTGTGTTTGAATGACAAATTATATATGGCAACTTGTAGGCAGTATTGTTGCTTATAAGTGTTATCAATACTTAAATGTTTCATGCCTTACCTTAGGTTGGAGTTGTGGGTCGTTCAGGGGCTGGAAAATCCTCTCTTTTTGCTAGCCTGCTGAGGATGGTTGAACCAACAGGTAGTATTGATATAGATGGACTTGAGGTCACCAAGATGGGACTGTTTGATCTCAGGATCAATATCTCTGTTATACCTCAGGTAAACTATTTATACGATATTATTCACACAGTAATGGGAGTTAAACCCAATTTAATTCCAACAATCATACAAGTCCATTCAGTCACAATCCTAAATAATACTGAAACTGACATTACTCTGGTTATCAGTCTTCATGGTATTTTTCTTGAAGCTATCATCTTATTATTATATTTATTTCATATATACACTCGCAGGACCCTGTGCTGTTCAGTGGATCCCTGAGATTTAACTTGGATCCATTTGAAGAGTATGAAGATCATCACCTATGGGATGCATTAGAGCATGTACGCTTTCTATTAAATACTAAGAAGGTTGCAAGTTATCATGATTTGAAGAATATTCTTGAACTGAATCCTTTTGTTTATCTTCACGATTCTATCTATAGTTTCATGGATAGCATTCGTTTGTTTATTCAATAAATACTCAAAGATCTTGGTTACAGAATCAAGATGTAAAGATGTTTTTTTGGCAAAACTATCTCATTTGTATAAACACTTTTCAGATAGTAGGAAAAATATAAATTACAATATTATGTATTGGTACACATAGATGATGATAATGATGAAGTTATGTTTTGCCATTTCTTTACTGAATATTGTTAGTGTCTAGGAATGTCTATGTTACAAGATGTAAATATATTTTGGAGACCATTACAATTACACAGAAGCAAACAAAAGTTAATAGTAAGTAATAGGAAGTACATTTATCTATTCATTTTGTATAGATGTGTAGATTATTAGAAATTGACATTCTCATAAAATCAGAATATTCTTTTCAAAGGTTCAGCTCCATTCAAAGGTGTCCAATCTCAGTGGAGGACTGTCTGCCGAGATGGGTGAGGCTGGTGGCAACTTCAGTGTGGGAGAGAAACAACTACTTTGCATGGCTCGAGCTTTGATGAGGAGAAACAAGATCATTATCGTTGATGAAGCAACAGCTAATGTTGACAGCAAGTAAGCAGAGTCTACTCTGTAAAATATTTGGAACTTTTATTGTGTACTCTTTGTGAGCATCTGATGGCTTTCAATTGCCACTCAGTTGCAACCGATCAACTATCATAAAATTCAAGTTATTGAAGATATTGAATGACCTATCACCTGTATTTATTGCTTACATGCACTTTATATGTATACTCTTTTCCAGAACTGATGCAATAATTCAAAGAACTCTCAACACAGAGTTTTCAAATTCAACAGTGCTGACAATTGCACATCGTCTGAATACGATCATCACCTATGACAAAATAATGGTAATTTTGTCTTTGAAAATTAAGATAACATGAAGTTAGATGTGATGAACTTATATACTGTAGACATAGCCCATTAATACTCATATAGGACATGAAAGAGACCTCTCTCAAGATGTAACTGCTAGCCTATCAAGGATTAGATAGAACATAACATTTCATGAAATTAGGGGAATTCTGAATGGATTAGGATACAGATGTGATTTCTCAGAAAGTATCTCCATATTGCAGTACAGCATAGTGAGACTGTAATGGTCATAGTTTTCAAATTTGATGATATTATCCCTAATCAAAAAATGGGAATTAGGAAAAACTAAACAATGAACCACTAAATGTTTGATTTTCAAGAAAAAATCCCTATGGGCCATGAACCATTAGCACAGGAATTAACCTTGATATTTCACTTCAAAGGATTAGACCTATTCACATATATACTTAAATTGATAATTATTGCTGTATAGTTCTTACTTTTAACCCTTTCAGGTTTTACATGATGGAAAACTGGAAGAGTTTGGGCATCCATATACTCTGCTACAGAATAGCTTGGGAATGTTCCACAAGATGGTAAAGGACATGGGAGATGATATCTTTGGACATATGAGTAGCATAGCTTTGCAGTCCTATCTTAAGAAACCCCCTGTACATATGCAAGAGGAGGTTATGAGTTCAAACTCAGAGACAGGAGAAATCAGCAATTTGGCCTTCAACACAAAATGCTAACTAGATGCTTTGGCCTTATTTAAATGACAGGAGTTTAGTTAAAGACAAAATGGTTATTAGCATATGAATATTGTGCTTCATATGGCTAGTTGGTAGTGTCTAACAGCTTCATACCACTGTGTATGTTGATTATAAAGTAATATCTCTGGCAAGCATCAGGCAGTGACGTTATACTGAAACATAATTGAACCATTTGTTTGGCTATGTACCTCAACACAGACACCTTTTCTTAGTGTACCTAGGATAATACAGACCACAGCTTTTTGAAAGCTTAATGAGTCCCTGATCCATGATTTGGTCATACCTCTGTCTATTGAGCAGCTCACACACACACATATATATATATAAATCCTTTTGTTATATTTTATACACTATACAGGCAGTGTTCAACTTCCACAGGAAGATTTTTTTTACATGGATCCAATACAATGTTGATGACAGGAAAACGGTAACAAAGGATATATATATACTGCATCAAAACAACAGCTTTGAATGCATGTTGTATGATTGGGTAAACTAATAATGCTGTTCGAAGTAGGAATTTTTAAAATTTATTTACAACATAGGAATAATACCCTTTAAATATAGATTGTGTGTGAACTAATCCTTGACATTAAGCAAGTACATGTATGTAACTCAATACAATGTATTAATAGAAAAATCAGCATACAGTATATTATTTCATAGTACATATTACATGGTCACATGTATACTACAAATATGCATACATAATATATATGTAAAGCCTACAGAAAGGAATGTGTACAGTAAACATTGTTAGAAGAAACATCTTCTCTGTTGTTGCACTTTTCTCCCCATGTTTAGACCCACAAATTTGTGTATTTGATCATTAAATATCTACACTTAAATATATATATTCATACGTCTTACTTAAAAAATGTTGATATTTTACAAAAGTTATGACTTTACAAAAGTTATGAAACAACTACCCAATCATTATCAATATCATATTGAGTGATAACTCATCAGTATATAATTGGACAGCAAAAGTAGCAGTGCAACATCTAAAGCTAGTAACTTTCTCTTTATTCAAATAATAAAAATAAAATAAACACTTCATGTCCAATAGGAATCTCTCTAAACATAAATTTTAGGGGAAAAAATCCTTACAACCTTATAAGATGTAAGCCCTGTTTACACTGAACAATTTTATGGACTACCCGATTCCCCTCAAAACTTTTGAACCTTTACATCTGGAGTATTCCAAAGACCTACACCTATACAATGATAGATAGATTGTTGCATACTCTTGTCATAGTGTTATGTTATAGGCTGTACTAATGTAATGTACAAGTGTTGTATGAAATGATATATCATATAATGTAACCACTAATATTGAATGATGTTATGTAAAATGTAATATGGAGTCTTTAGTGAAACTGGTATTAAGACAATATAAGTAAATACTAATAATGCAAAGAAATGTAAAAGCATAGAACATTGGTGCAGTCCAGTCACTCGAAAGATTCAGCCATTCTTAGAACTGCTCAGTAAGCGTACGGGAAAACCCAACCCACGAATGGGAAAACCCCACCCGGAGGCAGAGCGCGGAAGGACGTAGCACCCGGTCACGCCCCGCTCGTGACGTCAGAAGCCCTCTGCATAACTGGAATTCCCCAAAATAACATTATATTCCTGAGCACGTCATGGTAAACAAGATATTTTTAGAATACTGACATCATGGTCAGAGCAGCTAAAAGGGCCATGTTTGAGGCCCACAGCAACCAGAAGCCCCACGACATCAGAAGTCTGCAGAACATCAAACCAGCCAACTCAGGGCAATCGCGAGCACCATCATCACTAGGCATCTACATCTGCTGTGCCCCATTGACAGCTGCACTACTACAACACTCTAGTGCCACGAGGCCATGCTCCTATATTGGTAAGGCTGATTCTTGACTGAGACCTGCACCTCACCATAGTACTGTTCATTGTACTATTATATCAGTGACTGTTTATAGTAAGAACTCTATAACTATTAGGCTTCTGATATTCTACTGATTACTACAAACACTATCTATTCCATAGACTGTAATTCTTCTGGAATCTTATTATCATCAGTAATAAATATTGAATTATAAAACAACTGTGTCTCCCCTACATTACACCATATAATACTCTTTGTTTTTATGAAAAGGGCACATTAATCTTTAACTTTGTTCTGCCATCTTGTTGTGTATTTGTACTGTTCTGTGTGTGTCCTTGCCTAAAATAGGTACGTATGATGCAGTGTTGAGTACAAGACTTGCACATCACGACCCAGATAACAGACAACTAGTTCAAGGTCGTTATGGTACAGTGCAGATGTGTGGCGTAGGAGCTCCCGACTAACACCCCCCATCCCCCCCCCCCCTAAACAAGTATAAACAGGATGTTTGTGATCCTAAAGTGACTTATTCTGAATACAACGGTGCAGAGACCGTAAGTAGAAATTAATACTACTCTTGATTCAGTATTACTCTAGTTATACCGAAGGATATACTGGTATTGTGTACAGTAAATCTGCCATGGCTGAGAAGACGGGTGTGTTAGGAAAACCTGATATATAAACTGGCGAAACTGGAGCGATATCAGTCCAAACAATCGCACGAAAGACAAGGAAAGATCGCGTTGGTCTAGTATCATATCATCAGAATATAAGAAAAGAATAACTGTGATTAAAATGCGAATGTTTAAGAATACACAAGTTATGGGTCTGGACTACTAAATTCGACACGGCGACATGGGCGTTTCTTAAAGGGAGGGGCCAGTGAAATTATAATTTTGTTAAATTCTCATATCATATTGTAGGTAGGGAGCCTAAATATAAGTACATAACATCAATACAATTATAAATTGATCCCTTATATGGATAAACCAGTCTTTAAAAGCAGATCTTACATTGGACCCTCTGTCAATGGGACAGAGGACGTCTGCTTGCGACGTCATAGAAAAAATCCGTTATTTCAAATTTCAAAATTTTAAATTCCATATAATATTATATTTTTTGAATATTTTTGTTGTAGATCATTGAATTTAGGAATTTTAAACACCATATGGCTCATAAAAATCACTTATATCAATAACATATTGCTATTTTTTGGGTTTTATAATTTTTCACCTGTTCTGTTTGTGACGTCACACCCATAAAATGCACTGTGAAGGCTGCACAAAGTGCAAGGAGGACTTCTCAGTTTGATTCCATAAGAATATGTATAAAACAAAAACTAATAGAGATAAAAGTATAAAATTTGGTATAGTAATTCTCTTAATGGTACTGCTCACGGGAGTATAGAAATATACAGTTACTGGCCTCTCTCTTTAAAATCGACATGTGACATGAGGCCTTAACGACATGACATTGGCCCTAAAATCATAGTGACATGCGACATGGACATTACCGACATTCGACATCGGCTTTTCTTAAATTCGACACGGCGACAGCACCATTTCTTATCTTCGGCAGGCGACATCAGGACAGGTCAATCAAGGGGCCCCAAGTTGATAATGAGGGGTATGAATCAGAAGACGATAGGCCGCTCAATTACGAAAGCCCCCACTGACCACTACACCTGATCTGAATACAATTATAGCAGTGGACGAGTGCGCCCAGGCGGAGCTGACTAGCACAAAGGGTGAACACACCATTGTATATGATGAAGAGGGACCAGTGGAAAGTCCACAACAGCCTGAAAATGATGCAAAACTTGATGGAGAACAGAAAAACTCTGATAGTGCAACTCAAACAGCAAATATTCCATTGGCAGATGAAGATATTGTGGGTCTATTACAGGAGCTGAATAAGAAAGTAGATGATCTACAATCAGTAAGAACAGAATTATGCAGTATGCGTCAAGAAATATCTGAGAAATTTGTAACCCTTATTTGATTATGGATTCCCAATCGTGGAACCCTTTATGGCTGTGGTCAGTTCCGGGCCAAGTGTCTCCTATAATACCTGATTTTTTTTTGATTTTTTAATATTGATTCTATAGGGTAAAACAAGGTTCGGCATAGCCGATCTTCCACCTGCTCCCCTCCCTATATGTACATTAATCTGATGATATGGGAACAGGCAATTATTATTAAATTATTAAATTTCTCTCTGCCATGAAAACGGCATATTCGGGTGGATTAGATGAGATGAGATGAGATGTTATGATATATACATTTTAATTACATCAGTACCTTAGATTTTTAATTACATCATTACCTAAGAATTTTGTCTAAACAAATTCGCTCCACCTCCCTATGTCCACAGCGGGTATCAAAGCTCGCAACCCCCCCCCCCCCCCCACACACACACACACATCATCAGTGTCCACTGCCGGGTTGACGTTAGACTGGACCATCCCCATCCACCGCAGTTGGGCCTGGGGGGGGGGGGGGGGTCACTTGGACTTGAAAAGGTACCCATTGCCAAACAGAAGGGCACGTGGGGGGGGGGGGGTGAACTGAACCTTGTACTGAGCTGTGACCATAGTTCCTTTTCGTGCAGCAACAACATACGGGTAGCTGTCATACGGTGTTTTTGTTTTATTGTGCTTTGGCTGTTTCACTAGTACCGTGTCTCCATCTCCACCTTATCACACAAATCATCCTATGAGGCTTCGCTACTGGAGGAATACTATCGTTGGTGTGCAGCTTCACCAAAAATTCCTTAAGTAAGTGTGTCAATGATAACTAGGTTATGTTGTAGCAGGTCTTTTATTAGATTAACATACCCAGGTGGCCACCTGGAACATACATAAAAGTATACATTAGAAGGTAGTATATATATATATATGTCAGACATCTTCCCCGCCAACGGACAATCAAAAGATAGGCGTCTATATAAGACCTGACAAAGCACATCTTTATAAATCTAGTCTTACTTCTGGTTTTGACACTCTTGAAAACCTTCTAGGTATGAATGGAGATGAAACTGTTACTTGAGGAGATTTTTCCGGTACAGAAAGAGAAGTGACAGAAGCCCTTTCTACATTCATGGCCTCTCCATTCTTGACATTTTCAGCATTTGAGTCAATCACCCCATCTATGTCATCTGCATCATCCATTTGGTTATCAGACCTTACAAACTGTTCTGATGTTCTCAGTAGATCCCGCCTGTTTCTTCTCAACACTGCCCCATTTTCAGCTCTTACTTTGTATGACCTTGGGGCCACTTCTTCTAACACCTGAGCACGCTGGCTCCATGTACGCTTTTCATCTTGCAGTCTTACTGTGTCCTTCACCTGTAGTTTAGATAAATCTCTGGCATGCTCATTGTATGCTACTTCTTGACGTAACTGACTCTCATTAATAGCTTTGTTCCCTGAGTCTACTATTTTGTAAACGTGTGGAAGTCTACTACGCAACTTTCTACCCATGAGCTTCTCTGCTGGAGAGGAACCATCAGACTTTGGCGCCTGTCTATAAGCCAGTAGTGCTAAATATGGGTCATCACCTGACTCTTTTGCCTTATTGAGAAGACTTTTTATGATTCCCACACCTCTTTCTGCTTTTCCATTACTTTGGGGATAATATGGGCTTGAAGTTCTGTGTTGGAACCCATAATCACTCGCAAACCTTTTGAAAGCTTCTGACCTATATTGAGGACCATTGTCACTGATTAAAACCTTAGGCACACCATGTCTGGAAAATATACTTTTCATGTTTAAGATTACATTCTCAGCTGACATGCTTGGTAGTATGGCAATCTCTGGATAATTCGAGTGATAATCTATAACTAACAAGTAGTCATGGTTGTTCCAATGGAACAGATCTGTCCCCACATACTCCCATGGTCCTGCATTCAACTTCTCTGCCTCTACATACATTGTTTCTTTGCTCTGAGAAACCTTAGACTTGAGACATGCTTGACAATTTTGTGTCTTCACCTCAATGTCTCTATTCATGTTAGGCCAAAACATAACATCTCTAGCCAACCTTTTCTGTTTGTCTACTCCTAGATGTCCTGCATGAACATACTCCAGCATTTCTTTACACATGCTACTGGGGATAACAATCCTGTTTCCATTAATCAAACAGAGCTCATCTTTAAATGTGCTATATGCTGGACATTCTCCATTTTTCCAGCCATTAGCAATACACCTTTTAACAGCTTCTAGGACTTCATCCTTTTCAGTTTCTTTAGCTATTCTATCTAAGTACTCTTCTGATACTGAGAACGACTGATAGACCATGTTTACCTGTGCATTTATTTCTGCACCCAGTACATTATCAACCTTTTCTGTGACCTTGGCTCTAGACAGTGTGTCTGCAATATACAGGAATTTACCTGGAGTCCAAGTGAGTTGTACACTATATCTCTGCAACTTTAGCATTAACCTTTGGATTCTGGGAGACATATCATTGAGGGACTTGTTTGACAGTGCAATCAGGGGTTTATGATCAGTTTCTAGCTCTACATTGGGTAACCCATATATGAAGTGGTGAAACTTTGTACAACCATACACTAAGCCAAGACACTCGTTTTCAATTTGTGAATACCTTTTTTCACTATCTGTCAGTGACCTTGCGGCATTTGCAACTGGCCTCCATTCCCCATTTTCTTTTTGAAGCAACACAGCTCCAAGACCATCTTTTGAGGAATCAGTAGACACTTTGGTTGGAAGAGCTGGGTTGTATAACCTAAGTACTGGTGATGAGGTTAAAATACCTTTCATGTTTTCCCACTCACTATCATGTTCGGGACCCCACACCCATGTATTCTTACTGCTAAGCAGTGATCTGATATGAGCACATTTACTTGCAAGGTTGGGGATAAATTTACCAACATAATTTATACAACCCAAGGCTCTTTGCACGTCTTCTTTACACTCTGGTTTTTTCATTCCTAGTATTGCTTCTACCTTGTCCTCTGCCGGACTGTTTCCTTCACATGACAGCTTGTCTCCTATAAAGCTAATCTCAGACTTTTTTATTTGACATTTTGACCAGTTCATGTGCAAGTTGTACTTTTCTATTCTCTCTTTGACCTCTTGGAGACGGCTGTCATGCTCCTTTTCTGTTGTGCCCCACACTAGCATGTCATCCATGTACACACGTGATCCTTCTATAACACCAAACATTACCTCCATGTACTTGTGGAAGACTTCGGGGGCTGAACAAAGGCCATAAGGTAGCCTATGGTACAAGTACCTACCAAATGGTGTGTTAAAACAGGTCAATTTCTTTGACTCTTCACTAAGCTTAACCTGCCAAAATGCCTGAGATGCATCAAGTTTGGAAAAGTACTTTGCCCCTTGTATATCTGAAAAGATTCATCTTGTTTGTGAATAACCCCTAGGCTTTCCATTCTCTCTAGCTCTTTTTTCAGAGGTTCTCTTACTGCCACTGGAACCCTTCTAGCTGCTCTAATTACTGGCACAGCATCTTCTTTCACTTCAATATTGTACATAAATGGTAAAGACGATAGCTCACCTCTTTCCTCTGGCAGAGTACACTGCCTTACATCTTTTACAGTTACTTCTTCGCTATCTTCTTTCACAGCAAGTATTCTTTTAACTAGACCAAGATTTTCACATGAAGTGGTGCCAAGAAGGCTTGAACCATTCTCTACAACTACAAATCAAATGACTGAGCATTTTCCTTCAACCTCAACTTTTAACATACATGCACCTTTGACCTGAATCTCATCATTTGTATATCCAGTGAGGCGAATATTTGTTGAATTTAACTTGGGTCTAGGGGTCAGTCCATAGTAGTCCTTTTCATTGAGCAGGTTTGCACCTGCTCCAGTGTCCAGCTGGACATGTACAGTGGATTTTCCTGCCTTTAGTGGGTAAATCCAGCGACAACCTTTGCTGATCTTGACCTCTTTGACCTCTTGAGTCTTTACTTGCCCAATGAAGATATCAGTCTCTTGGTTTTCTGCTGGCACTTCTTCATTTACAACATTTACTCTTGTTTTGCACAGGTGGGTGTAATGGCCTCTGAATGAGCACTTGGCGCATCAAAACCTATAGGCTGGACAGCGCCTAGGCAAGTGCTTAGTTCCACACCTCCCACAGTCAAATTCACCACCTGTGTCACTTGTGTTTGGCTTGGCAGAGTCTCTGGAGGTATCTCTAGATGCTTGTACTCTATCTTGCCGGCCAGTCTTCGTACTGTTGTACTGCTTCGATTTGTTGACAAAGTTTACAGTTTCTGTTTCCACCGAGTTTAGTACCTTTATCTGCTTCTGAGCCGTTTCAGCAGCTTTACACATTGCTATGCCAGGTTCCAGAGTGAGGCCAGGATCCCTTAACATCTTTTCTTTCTGGCGACGGTCTCTTATACCGACAACTAATTGGTCCCTGATCATTGAGTTCAAAAGTGTCCCAAACTCACACGTGGCTGCTTTTAGGCGAAGTGATGTCACAAAACTATCTATACTTTCACCTTCTCCCTGCTCACGGATATTAAACGTGTATCGTTCATAAACTGTATTTTTCCTTGGAACACAGTATGCCTCGAACTTGCGTATAACCACATCATAATTGTCTGGCGTTTCTGCTGGCACATTCCCAACAGCTGGTGCATATGTGAACGTGTTGTAGACGTCTTGGGTTTCTGAGCCTGCAACTGTTAGTAGGATGGCTACTTTCCTCGCACTCTCACCATCTGGTCCGTTGATAGCCAGCAGATACCACTTCATTTGTTTCTTGAACCTTTCCCAGTTGTCTGCAACATTTCCTTCCTTCAGTCTAAGGGGCTCAGGTGCCTTGATCGAATCCATTTTTGCTTTTAATCCGCACGATTCATAATTACTCCTGGTACCATGTGTTAATGATAACTAGGTTATGTTGTAGCAGGTCTTTATTAGATTAACATACCCAGGTGGCCACCTGGAACATACATAAAAGTATACATTAGAAGGTAGTATATATATATATATATATATATATCAGACAGTAAGCCAAATCCTTGGTAGAGAGGGTCTCTATTTCTGCGTTTACTGCTAACAGGAGCTTCTTGTCAACTGTCACTAGCCTTAGGGCTTCTGCTGTGTCACATGTAAGTAGAGAGCCGTCATATCTGCTGGTGATGTAAAAGACAGCATGTGCTATCCTCTCCTGGACTTCAACTTTTACGTGAAATTTCCCTATTATGGTGATCGGTATTTCGGACTTGTATGCTCTAACACATATATGTTGGTGCTTTCACTGTGGCTTCACTTGGAGGTTTTCGAATCTGTTCTTGTCAAGAACGTTGAGGCCTGCTCCTGTATGAATGACCAGTCTCTGTACCATTAGCCTTGACAATTTTTTCCCTGTAGTTTACAGTGTAATTGAGGCCAGAACAGTCCCATGTGTCCTGGGTGAGTCCTGGGTTCCTCATCAAAATCTGTCTGTTTTCCTCCTTGTCATCACTGAACAGCAGTCTCAGAGCCTCCCTGGGGTCCTTAGCTTTAATGCTGACCATATCTCGTTGCCAGATGTAATGTTTAAAATGCTGTTATTGGAAGTGAAAGGATAACCAAACTACAAGTCATGCTCTCAGATCATCGCTGTTACTTACCAGAAGTGTTTACTATGCGTCTTTAGGTATCAGTACACAGATTTTGGAATATTTGTGTCGGACACTTCATTGTCCAAGGCCGGTTCAACCTGGAAAGATTCAGCTCCCGCAGCATACAATGTGGGGGTGCCACACATATGTCGAACAATGGCTTTAGTAACCAGGAAATTATGTCAAAGGGCCTGTGGTGCTCAAATTGTGTTTAAGCAAGAGACAGATTTATAGGTCTGTGTTGCCATGCACTACCACACAAAGTGTCAGTTACACTTGGAGTGAATGGACGGCCATCTGACTTCGAAATTATTTTCTTAGATCTGTTCATCAACGGACAATACCTACAAGTGGTCGGCAAATTGCACGGGTCTCAACTGAGACCTGGCTTTTCACTCGTGGTCCGGGTAGAAGCCCGGACTAGGGCATCGCCAAATTTTTTAGTCTAAAATCTGGCAGGTTATTTTGGAGCGTCCCAAAGGGACCAATGATCTTGTATAATGGCCGCAATGGGCGGATTCTTCGGGCTATGTGTGGTGATACAATAAATTGTATCTTGATCTGATTTAGCCTTGGTTTTAGGACCAGAAAGTAAATGTTTGTTTAGGAGGGTCTTCCTGTATAGGGCTTCCACTCTCTCTAGGGATTTAAGGACAATGGCGCCATTTTCCAGATACCCAAAAATTGAAAGTTCCTCAATCTAATTTATATTTTGCAGAAATACTAAATAATATATGTAGAATTCATAAATGATGAAGAAAATTGGCTAAAAGGAAAAGTTTTCAAGGTAGAAATGGGGAAACATGACTAATTTTGAGAAAACTTAGTAAATGCTGAAAAATGAAATTTGCAACAAAATTTAAATTTACTTCTGTCACTCTTTTAATATAAGTTGTATAAAGGCATATTGTGCATCCAAATTATTGTAAGGGTCTCAGGAATAACACAGAATTTTCATAATACTTTTAGAATAACAAATTTAGCGAATTTATAGAAAAACAAATAGATAACCATTTTAAGTTATTTTTTGGTTTTAAAATGGATATTCATCTCTGGTGGCAAAATTAGTGCGGTGACCCCCTGTTTTCTTGACTGGATATGATAGCCTACATCCTTATGCATATGATATTAGATTTTAGAGCAATTTTCAATGTTTGATTTTTTTGTGTGGTACTTTATTTTTGAATTTTTGTGTTTTTGAAATACTTCATTTTGCATACTTTCATGTTAAAAATATGTATAACGTCATTAAATTTTACAAAAGTATTTCTTTCTCCCTTGGGAAAACATAAACACATTTATCAAAAGCATTAGTCTTGTCATAATACTATTTCTGTGAAAATAATTGGCAAATGAACTCAGATTTTAAAATCTATTTTGCAAGATTATTTTTGAATAATTAACATATATTTAGACTACTTTTAATGGAAAAGTTTGCATGGTGACCCCTGATTATTTTTGTATTTTTGGTACCTATATAGGTATAACTTTCACTGTGCAAAATTTGAAACAATTCTCAATGTGACTTCTATAATGGCGCGATTGTCCTGAAGGACCAGGGATTTTGGGTATCCAGGGCGTATAAAATGTGAACTAAGCATAAGAGCGTTCTGGGTGAAGTCTGATTTAGGGAGCAAATTCTTCTCAGTCTCAGGAACTGAGATTATGGTATACCATCAAGGATATGTCTTGGATGTTCAGAGGAATAAAGTAAATAGTTGTGGCTGTCAGTGGGTTTACAATAAAGTGTAGTGATGATGTTACCAGAAGGTTGTCTCTTCACAGTCAAATTTAATTGATGGGTGTTGTGAATTTAAGTAATCCACAAACTCTGTTAGGGTTTCAGGGGTGGAGACGAGGCGTACAACTCCCTGTTCGACCACGAAATGACAAGGGTAGGTCCAAATTTCCCTCCTTTCTCCAGCTGACACAGATTGCTGGAAATCTATTGGTTCAGCTGTGTTAGGTCCTGGTTGTTAGGGGTGACATGTTTCTCATTGGTCACTCACTGCATGTGACCACAGCAGCATGGTGCTATGGGGCTGACCACAGGGGGTCAGGGGGAACCGGGTCAGTGTGACCTCAGGCCAGGACCAGTCATTATATGTCAAAAGTGGGGGGTGACATTAAGTGACAGGTTGGAGGTATTTATTTGGGGGTAGTATAATGAATTATTTTCGTGGTTTCGATCAATTGGATCTCATCAGGAACGTATAGAGTCGGTATATTGCCCCTAACTCCACTTGGTGGAGAAAGGGGGGTCTATATTACCCTTTTATTTCCACAGATAACCCATAGGGGTTCTGATATTTTGGGGAAATTTTTGAATCAACATCATTGGATCAGATTATTTTCTTTGGACCAATTTTTGTCATTTGGGGTCTGGTCGAACAGTAATGATTTGATCATTATGGAGCAAATTAAATTAGGACCCGAGTTGGGGCCCTAAAAAATTTTTTGACGTGGCATTTAGTACTGTTCAACCATAGGTGTTGTCCATGGTGTTCATTCCCATAGGTGCGATCGTTTTGAGACGATGCACCCAATTGAATTCTATCGTATTCCTTAATTTTGCACCGCGGTTGCTTTCCGGATGCGCGTATATGAAGTCAATGATGTAGATTTGTACATTATCAATGCCTTTATGGTCACACTTGTTGAAGTGTGTGGGGACATCATTTTTGGACTGTTTCTTGGTGATGCTACATAGGTGTTCACTCAGTCTACATTTTATTTTGCGTTTGGTCTGTCCAACATATTGTTTCTTGCATGTTTTGCATTCAATACAATAAATGAGGTTGGAACTTTCGCAGGTGACATTTGTTTTGGAAACGTGGCTTTTGCCAGTGGTTTTCGACACAATGGTGCCTGATTTGTTTATTCTCCTGCAATATTTGCAGTCTTTCTTTTTACAAGCATTTTTTGTAGTTGGTGTTTTGGGTTTTGATGTTTCTCCATCTATATTATAATTCACTCTAGCTTTGACTAGATGCTCTTTAATGTTCTTCGGTCTTTTGTAGCATTTGACCAGTTTTCTGTTGTAGAGGTCTTTTGTAGTAATCGACCTCCCTAGTATATCCCAATTCCCTTGGACTATTTTGGGTAGTTCCAAGTGGTTTTTTCTGTATGTGTTGATAAGGAAAACCTGTTCGTTTTTATCTTTTACCTTATCTTTCTTACTTTTTTCAAGTAAATCGTTCCTGTTTTTTTCTGAAGCTTTTGTTTTTGCTTGTTCGATCTCCTCACGAGGGTAGCCCCGTTGTAGAAAATCATTGTATTTTTGAGTGGAATGTTTTTCGAAGTCTGAGTTTTCAGTGCATATTCGTTTGATTCTAAGGAATTGCGAATAGGGGAGACTCTTCTTGGTCATCGGTGGGTGTGCCGATTTGTAATGCAGATAGTTATTCCTATCAGTAGGTTTTTGATAAAGGTCAGTTAGAAGCCCTTCGTTTTGATTTTTTCGGACAGTAGTGTCTAGGAAATTGACAGATTCGTGTGACCATTCACTGGTGAATTTTATGGTGCGGTGGTAATTGTTAAGGTAGCTTAACCATTTTTCAAGGTCTTTTTCACCATGCTCCCAGATGAAAAAGATGTCATCTATATATCTAAACCAGGTTTTAGGTTTTAGATGATATGATGTTAACATCTCTTCCTCTAGAGAGGCCATGAATAGGTTGGCGTATGAAGGGGCTACTTTCGTGCCCATGGCCGTCCCTGAGACCTGTAAGTAGTTTTTGTTATTGAATTGGAAATTGTTCCTTGTGAGGACAATCTCCAGTAACTCCACTAGGGTTTTGTTAGTGGGGTTTTGTGTGCCTGGTCTGTTTTTTGTAAGAGTGTTCCAGATCACTTCTAAACCCTCGTCATTAGGAATGTTGGTGTATAGTGAACTAACATCAAGTGTTCCTATGATTGTGTCGGTCGAGATTCCTGTGATTTCCTGGATCTTACACAGGAAATCTCTGGTGTCTTCTACATATGAGGTTGTATCCTTAACCATTGGATTAAGGAAATGATCGACAAAGGCCGAGATTTTTTCGGTAGGTCCTGAGGTTGCTGAGCAGATGGGTCTCCCCGGAGGGGGATTTTTATTTTTATGTATTTTTGGAAGGAAATACATAAGGGGGGTTCTTGGTTTGATGTTCTTGAGGGCCCCTGCCATTTTATTGGTTATTTCACCTTGTTCAGCTAAATCGTCTATTTTTTCACTGATAAGTTTATTCGTCAGGGCCGTAGGGTCCTTTTCCAATTTTGTGTATGTATCTTCATCATTCAACTGTCTGTTAGCCTCTGTTATGTAATCCCTTGTGTTCATGACCACAATGGAACCCCCTTTGTCAGCCTGTTTAATGGTAATCTCATTATTTTTGGCTAGATTTTTAAGAGCTATGCGCTCTTGGTCATTGATATTTTGTGGTGGTGCTCTTTTTTGTGGTTGAGTGTTAGTTAGATGAATTTCATTAAAAGTAATGAAGCTCTCTAAGTTTGAGGAGCCCGGTGGGGCTTTCCAATTGCTTTTCCCCTTTAGGGTTCGTATGAGTTCGGGATTGGCATAGGCCCCCCCTGGGATGTTAGTTGGTGTGTCAACCTGAGAGGTTTTTTGATTTTCTTTCTTGAAGAAGTGATTTATTCTGAGGTTATTGTGGAAGGTGTCTAGTTCCTTTCTCAAGTCCCCTTCATTGATATGTTTTGTCGTTGGACAGAACTTCAAACCTTTGTTTAAGATACTCATTTCCTCTGGTGTGAGGATTTTGTCGGAGAGATTTACTACTATGTTGCTTTCCGTGATACTACCAGTCGATTGGCTGGCAGCATTAGGTTGATTGACAGACATGTCTGTGGTTTTGTTGGCATGAGATTTTGCGTGCCTATTTTTTGAAACTACCGATTTTCTTTTCCGCCGTTGTTTGTTACACGTTGACAATTTACGGTTCTTACTATTTTGATCAACAGAGGAAAATTTGCAAGGTTTTTTCGCTTTGTGATTTTGTCTAGACCGATTAGTGGTGTTAGTAATGACTACGTCAGCGTGGTGACTGTCGTCAGGTTCGGATAAGGTGTCGTCACATTGGTGGGACACATCTTGTTCTAATGGTGTGAATCTGTTAGTTGTAAACTTACCGAAAGATGAGTTAACAACTGGGTACATGTGACTAACTTTATTTCTTTTGGCGTCACAGTAAGGTCGTGGCTTGTTGCGACTGTTCCGGGGCGGTGCCTTTAGCCACTCGCCCCCCTGGCTGCTGACGGTTGTCGTGAGTAGGGGCCCCGGTGTTGGCGGCGGCCCCGCCAGACCCGACCCCGGGTCTCGCTCCGTGCCATCGGAAAATCCGATTCCGATCGCTTCGTATGGTTTTTTATCACAGCCTGGGCCGGTTCCAGAAGGTCTTGATGTGCAGGGATGCGTGCTCCCATCGTGCGACTTAACTCTTGTAACTGACGAGTTTCTTTACTGCCCTCTCTGAGGACGATCGTGTCTGCTGCAGTGTTAGCACTCGCCATCAATGTGTCGGCTTGTTGGCGAGTCGACTCATTATTCTGAAGTAAACCTTGGACGGTTGTCACTTGAACGGCAGCAAGGGCGAGACTGTTTCGCCCCTGTTTGTTCAGAATGTTGGCCGTTTTCTTCATAATTTCGATGGCAGATCTTTTTCGCACCTCAACAATCATGTTTTGTATGGCGCTCACCTGGGTAAAGTGGGGGGCCTTTTCCAGCCCCGCTGCCCAGGGTTCCACTAATTCGCGGTTTGCGGCTGAGTCGAGCCAGTCGCCTCGCAACTTCGATTTGGTGCCTTCAATCTTGTTCTTTCGGGCGTCCCGCATCGTCGTTCTGCATTTTTCTGGCATCTGTTGCAGAGTCGCGTCCTGTAAAAATGAGACATCGGTGTCATTGGTGACAACAGTGTTCTGCAAATTCTTGCCCACAACCTCAGCATAACTGGGATTGTTGGCAGTGTCGGAATTAATAGATGCCATGAAGTTGAGAAACTTTGTGTTGATATTCTCTAAGTTGACAAGATAGGCTTGGTAGGCGAAGTCACTATCTAGTTTGGTTTGACTGATGGGATTTTGTTTGGAACTGGATTCTACTGAACTGTAGTCATCCATGTACACTAAGTTCTCTAGGGTATTGTTGTTACCAATAGAGGTGTTTGAGAGAATGCTACTGTCTACTTCCCTTGAGTTTGACTGAGGGGAAGAGGAGTGTTGCTTGTCAGTGTCAATGGGTACTGACAGGTCACTGTGGCAGCTGTCATTAAATGTGTGGGAACTGACAGAGTGATGAGACTGGTTAGAATCCTCTAAGTTTTCCAAAAGTTGGGGTAAACTGAGGTGGTTGATGGTAGAGTGGGATTCTGTCAAGTCTCCCTTCGCTGCTATGATAGACCGGGTTGTGTTATCCGGGAAGGCGGCATCCCGGATAACTTTTCGTTCATCACGCGGAGTTAGCTGCGGCGCTGTTGTTTCGTACGAAAAGTTTTGAACTCCAATAGAATTTTGAAAACTGCCTGGAATATTCTGATTTCCCATTGGTGTTGAAGAAACCGTGTTTCTAGAATATTCTGGCGATGTTTCCGACCTGTGCGCGGTTTTGGAATTGTTTTTGAAGTTTTCTTCGTCATACAGAGTCGGCGAGGTGCCGGTGCTTTTGTACTCATTTGCATAATCATGGCGGGACACGGGTCCGATTTCCCCTGTGTTATCATGAGGCGTAGTGGGCCGGGTTTCGGAGGGGATTACGCCGCAGCGAATATCACTGTGAAATATTTCATTGCGCGTTGAATACCGATCAAAATCGGGTGGATGTTCTTGAAATATTCTATTATTGACCATTGGATCAATCTCTGAGCTTGTAGAGGTCACGGTGTCCTCCAGAAAGAAATTGTTTTGTAAATCATTTTCTGCCGATTCATGAGGAGACACGGCTCCGTTTTGTATTTTTTCGAATTTATCCTGACGCGTAGTAGGCCGGGTTTCGAGTGAGTTCGTCCCGCAGTGAATGTGATTCTCAGAAAATCTATTACGCGTTAGAATATGTCCGGAATCGGGGGAATCTCTTTGAAATATTCTTTTCTTGGCCATCGGGTCAGTGTTTGAATTTTCAGAGGTGTTATTGTCGCCAAAACAAATATTTCCAGAAAAATTATTTTCTGCTGAGGCCTTCCGCTTAATCGGCGGACCAGGTGGCCGAATTGTCGGAGCACGGGAGCCCTTTTCTCCGCTAATTTGTTTGTGAATACGTGGTTTTCTCACCCTGCAGCTCTTGGGAGCAGGACTACTAGTACATGGGATATATCTAAACATGTTGGTTTGATACAGGGCCCTGGCAGGAGTTCTAAGAGGAGGATATTCAATGGAACTTACTTCATCATCTGCTGGTGCTGGCGCCGGTGCGGCGTTGGCCGCTTGTCCAGGGAAATTCCAGTTGACACTGGGCTCCTGCATGGTGTAGCTGTGGAGAAAGAACCGGGGACAAGGATATGTGGGAGAGTTGGAAGTCTAGGAGAGGGGTGGAGACGAGGCGTACAACTCCCTGTTCGACCACGAAATGACAAGGGTAGGTCCAAATTTCCCTCCTTTCTCCAGCTGACACAGATTGCTGGAAATCTATTGGTTCAGCTGTGTTAGATCCTGGTTGTTAGGGGTGACATGTTTCTCATTGGTCACTCACTGCATGTGAGCACAGCAGCATGGTGCTATGGGGCTGACCACAGGGGGTCAGGGGGAACCGGGTCAGTGTGACCTCAGGCCAGGACCAGTCATTATATGTCAAAAGTGGGGGGTGACATTAAGTGACAGGTTGGAGGTATTTATTTGGGGGTAGTATAATGAATTATTTTCGTGGTTTCGATCAATTGGATCTCATCAGGAACGTATAGAGTCGGTATATTGCCCCTAACTCCACTTGGTGGAGAAAGGGGGGTCTATATTACCCTTTTATTTCCACAGATAACCCATAGGGGTTCTGATATTTTGGGGAAATTTTTGAATCAACATCATTGGATCAGATTATTTTCTTTGGACCAATTTTTGTCATTTGGGGTCTGGTCGAACAGTAATGATTTGATCATTATGGAGCAAATTAAATTTTTTTTTAGGGTTAGGGTTTCAGCAACATAGGTCCAGATGAAGAAAATATAATCAATGAACCTTCTCCAGATTAAAGGTTTCAGTCTGTAAGAATAAATAAATTTATCTTTGAACACGCCCATGAAGAGAATAGCAAAAGAAGGGGCTAATTTGGTGCCCATTGCAGTACCTCCTACTTGTAAAAAAAATGCTTATTATCAAACTCAAAATTTTTCAGTGTAAGTACTAATTCTAAGAGATTGCAAATGGAAGCATTAGTAGGGTTTTCCTTCAGAGTTGGGGATGTTAGTGTATTGGCTAGTAACATCTAGAGTGGCCAGAATGGGGCCCTCAGGAATGTTGAGGTCCTTAATTATGTGGATGAAATGTCCACTATCCCTGACATACGATGGTAACTTAGGTACCATCGGCTGTATAAAATGACCTACTAATTGCGAAATTCTTTCAGTCGGGGAATCATTGGCAGAGACTATTGGTCTGCCTGGTGGTGGAACTTTATTCTTATGAATTTTTGGGAGAAGATATAGTTTTGATGATCTCGGTTGTTCTAAGACTGAATAATTAGATGTTTTTTCCTAGATCTCTTTGTGTAGCTCCATTCCTTTGACCGCCTTGGCTACTAAACGATTATGTTGATCAGTTAAATCAGTATTAACCTGCTTGTAAAAAGCTTTATCAGATAATTGTTTTAGACCCTCTTTAATGTAGTCTTCTTTGTTCTGGATCACCACTGCTGAGCCCTTGTCGGCTTTCTTAATAACTATCGTGCGATCTTTGCTTAGAGATAGTTTAGCTTGGGCTTCAGCCCTGGTTAGGTTGTGCTTTGTAGGTTTCCGGGGAAAACAAAATATCGAATTTCAACTCAATTTCAAGGACATTTCTATGATATTCAACAAAATAATGACACAACGGTGGCCAGACACTTTAATTGTTGCCCAGCTGACCGTCCGAGTTTGACCGATAGCTTTAGCATTTCGGTCCTCTCCTTTATCTCCTCTCCCCCAGATTCGCATAAAGCTCAGCTGGAGAGAGACTTCGAAAAAAGACTATGGATGCAACGTCTGTCATCCGTTGTCCCACTGGGTCTAAATTTAATGGATTAACTCCAGGAAAATACTATATGGTCTCACTCCATCCAAAAATTGTGTGTTTAAGTATGTTTCTACATCTGAGAGTTCCATGTTAGTGAAATTTTTAGTGGTAGCCTAGCACACTAGACATGTTTGGGCAGTTTTGGCATGTTATTACTCTCCTATTAGCCCAAACCTGTCTTGTGTTACTTGTGTGAGTAGCGTTGGTAGTTATTTCAGAGATGACCATGGGCTTATTGCAGTATAACTGCAAGCATATCATACCAACACCCCTTGCAATTGGTTACCATGGATCCTACGCCATGACGTGATGTCAAACCTCACATGAGTTACATTGCACAACAGGCACCGAGATAGCTCAGCATGTCTTTGTCCCAAAAACTTACATTGTCAATTGTTATTTGTTTCTGTAATAAATGGCATGCATGTCATTAGTCTCCTGTTAGCCCAAACTTGTCTCGTGTTACTTGTGTCAGTAGCGTAGGTAATTACAAACATGTTCAAGACAATTTTATCTAGAATAGATTGAAAGACCAACTGTTTGATTGTCAGGAATTATTTCTAAAATACTATTATCCATTATACTGACAGCTTATTTAACCTTGTATGTCTTGAAAATCCTATAAGGTATAGATATAGTTTCTTCCCACTCACCCCATAGTATATTTCACTGACATTTAATCTAGACTACAAACTGCTTTGTGATGCTTGGGAGGTGGACCATAAGAGATATAGAGTACATATTCCTGTCACACTTCAGGGGCCAACAAGGTCACCTGGACTTTATATAATCCATCATATAGACCTATTTCTGTTAATCAATGAGTATGTTTTTCTGGACCTTGTGGGCTATTTATGCACTTCATTTTCATTTCTAAAATGTTGTAACCTTTTTAGGTGCACCTTAGAAAAAAGGCCTAAAAAAACTACATCAAAATTGATCAAATATACAAAAATAAAGGTTTTATTTGGTGTCCAAAACATTTGTTATGATGTAATTGAAGTTGTCATGGATTTTGGGGGAAGTCTAATTCAAACAATGTGTACATGATTGGTGGAGTCTTAATAAGTTTACATTCTATCATTAAATTTCAATTTTGTTAAGAAAATACAATTTTGTGGTCCACATTAATTGAAATGGAACCAACAAAGATTTTAACTAAGAGCCAGTTTCTGTAGCTTTATACCTCAAATAAACTCTTGGAATGTAATTTTAGTTATTAAAATGTTGTCATTTGTATCATTTTATGGTTTTTTTCCCTTCATGCTTTCAGTTTCACATCTTTAAATGCTCTTGGAAAGAGATATATAGCTTGCCTCACTTTTTTTACTTGGAATTGTAATAGTTTCAGTTTATAGGTCGGAACATACAGTAGTTTCAAAGATCCGCAGTATTGTGATAGGTTGGAGAGGTTGGAGATGTGCTTGCAGGTGGACAGCTATACAGGTATGTGCTAGTTTGGATTTTGTTGTTCGAATGTTAATCTAATACCAAGTTTTAGCAAAAAAAATTTATCAAATATACAATGAAATCCGCTCAGACATGTTTTTTTCCTAAATGTATGATCATTGATTGACATTCTTGTTTTTATGTACTACTTGAAAAGGAATCAAAATGTACAGCATTCTGGGAGAAAAAAGACTTAAAAGAAAAGTTTCATGTCTGATCACTGTGTCCTACAAAATTGAAAAGTCAAATTTCCAAAGCCGAATATGAAAACAGATTCACCAAGCAGAAAAATCTTCATTAATATAACATGTCTTCAATTTTCAAGTGAAGATATAGCAATTTAGTTAATAACTTATATGTATTAGGTACTAATTTAATTTGTGGGATTTGTTGTGCCTATCGTACCTTTGAGCACTAGTAGATGTTTTTTGATGACAAAAAAATCAAATCAAAACAGGATAAACTACTTTTATATTTCTTACGGTAGAAACACTGTGTTCAACATTTATAATAGGCTAAGCTACATACACAGGGATTTGCAATGTTATTTTCACTCATTTAAGATAAATTGGTTTACAGGACAAGATGGCCCAAAATGGGAGTGATCAAACGACTACCAGACCTGATGGGGAAAGAATACCACATCCATACCTGGCTGCAGGTGTCTTTTCCAGGTCTATCTTCTGGTATGTAAAATCCTTGAGTTATATGATATTCCATACTAAATAGTTAGGCCATGGAAAAAAATGGTTGCATTCTGGTAACATAAGTCAAGAAATAATAGGGAAGGTTGGACTTTTATCTATTTATTTCAAATGTCCTTTAGTGAAAAATGCCCCCAATACTGTTATACTGAACAAATGTGTTATTATATATTGTTCATGATCACACCATAGGAACTTTAGACTCATTTATTGTGTAGTACGAAAAGGTCCTTTCTCCTCTGATGGCAACCATGTAGTGGGGAGCATCCCACTGTTCAACACTGCACTCTGCCTAGCGGCGCACCTGATTGGTCGGTCGTGGTCATGTGTCATGAATATTCATGTCTGTTCCTACCACTTGTGGGGTTGGTAAGGGGTGTTTGGATATGTGATGGTGGGGTTGGAGCCGGGGAATGTAGGTGGCAAGGGCCACGCTGGGCATTCCGTTGGGTGGTAGCGGCGGCAAGGGCCACTCTGCTACTTAGCTGTCCAAATGTGGGAACTTAGATTAGTCCCAAAAGGACCCCCTAGTTCGGCAACCCCTATCCACTCATGGTGAAGATGACACATAGAAACATAGAAACATGGTTCGGACAAATGTCCGTCCTACACGGTCCGGACATTAATTAAAGATATCGTGTGTACGTTGAAGCTAGCCTCAAAGTGTCCTACACGGTCCACTATGAGAAGGTCTCAGAGAGGGAGGCTACTAGCTGATATCTTATCCAAAAAATAGACCAGCAGAAGTAGATCTGCAACCCCTAGCATGTCTTACACAGTCCGGGCTTAAATTGGAGGAGGGGTCATCAGGTGGTGTGCACGGTTTCGGTAAACACCTCATCAGGCCGTATGTAAGGTTGAGTAACATGGTTAATACACGCATTCCTCAGGCGTATGGTAGAACATATTGAGCTGAATGACCAAAAAAGTCCAGATGTGAAACTATGGGTTAGAGTGACTAGGCAGTGTGACGTTCCATCCTTATTTAGCATGTTGATGACAAGTGATCACAGTCTGGGTGACTGGGTGAGTTTTTTTAGATGTAATTGGTGTGAACAAGTGTCAGACAACGGGGCTTGTTAATAGCTGTTGTCAATGGCGTTGAGGCCCATTGGGATCTGGCTT
Organism: Lepidonotus clava; assembly: GCA_936440205.1. Taxonomy (NCBI): domain Eukaryota; kingdom Metazoa; phylum Annelida; class Polychaeta; order Phyllodocida; family Polynoidae; genus Lepidonotus; species Lepidonotus clava. The sequence continues at coordinate 12,546,306 of OW387141.1, forward strand.
CGTAGCCTATGAATCCACTGGAATTCTGCATTGAGTTTCCAACTAAGGGACAAGTCCTTGTCGGGTGCCAGGTTGCAGAATTGTAGGACGTAAATTTCCACGTCGTCCAATCCGTCATGTCCGGACGAGTTGAAGTGTCGGGAAACTTCCGTCTTCCTAGGGTCCCTGGTGATACAGTAGAAATGGGCTTTGAACCTAGTCTTAAGGTTGTTTTTGGTCTGGCCCACATACTGTTTCCCACATTTTCTGCACTCAATAGCGTAAATCAGGTTGTTACTATTACAATCGACGTTCTGTCTTGTATAGAAGTCACGCTTGGTGATGTGAGATTTTATTGTGCCGCTTCTATTGAGACGTGGACAATAATGGCAATTTTTGTTGTTGCATGCAGCCTTCTCTTGTCTGGTGGCAGCAGGTTCAGTAGAGTTCAGTTCAGCAGTTTGGCATGTACTAGGATGTCTCGTAGACTTTTCGGTTTCCAATATCCCATCATATATTTCTTATCGTGAAGATGGCGAGTGGAAGATGAGCGGTCCAGGAGATCCCATGTTTTCTCTATCTGATCACGTAGGACTGTTGATGACAGGTGGAAGGTCGTGGTTAGGAAGAACGGGGCCTCACCATCGCCATGTTTCTTCTTCCCTTTCTGGTTAAGTAGTATTGACCTATCTGCCTTATTGGCCCGATCGAAGGCCTGAACCAGTAGTTCCTCTGGATAACCTTTCTGGATCATAAGGGCAGCCTTTCTCGCACAGTCTGAGACAAAGTCAGTCTGTCTACTGCAGATGCGTTTAATGCGCAGGAATTGGCCATACGGGAGGCCATTTTTGCAGTGGTATGGATGTGCTGAGTGGAACGGTAGGTAGTTGTTTCAGTCAGTTGGTTTGCAATAGAGGGTGGTCGTCAGGACGCCGTCGTTTATTGGATACTTGAGGATGTAGAAGACATTATTGTCTATCCTTTAAGTGGTTATACAACTTTTTGATGATTTGATGCGCAAAAGACCTTTTATATCATGAATTGTCACATTTACAACCAAATCCTACAGCAAATCCCCATAGAGAATCTCTGAAATCATTAATTTTTGTACTTTTTGGCCATTTTGAATTTTTAAAGATTTAGCTGTAAAATTATGAATATACATAACAGCCACTAACATTATACATCATTGTTATCTTCAAGTAAAGACAGAAAAAAATGTGACCAGCCAAGGGGAAAGGGTCCTCCATGCGGGATTTCATATGACACCAGTGTTGTAGAGCAGGTTCTTAGTTTTAAAATGATATCAAGCATGTCCAAATCCGATAATTATTAAGCAGGTTATGGGCCCTTAAATGTTCCACTGTCAGGATACCAGAAAGTAAGGAAAAGCTTGATTTTCTTTTATTGAGATTTTGTATGAATTATCATTAATTATCATAATCGTAAGTAAATATTCAAAAACAAACTTGTATTCATTATCTTTTAACCAGAAATGATAAATGTCTTATGTTTTCAATGTTGAGACCTGAAGATGATAGTTTCTCATGGTTTACACTATTTTCTGAAAATCTCATGAATTTTAGTTTCCATGGCAACCAAATAGAATGAATTAAGTGAATTTCCCATATCAAAATGTTCTATTGACATTCCAGATATGAAAATATCCCTTCATGATGGAATGTTTTGAGTATGATAAATGAATTCTACACAAAAAGTTGGTTTAAGACAAAATAATCACTATTTTTCATAAATCTACTCATATCTCCTTAAATATTAGGTTTGGGGATAGCAAATATTGGAACCTCTGAGTACCCTGTCCCCTCGACTGGTCACAGATATTCCTAATAAATTTATTTTCACACATCACAAACATTACATTCTTTCTATAGAGCCGCTAATCAGATTGTATGACTTAATAGTAAAAGTTTTTTTCGTTTTTTCCAAATTTGGTTCTAAATAGAACGTTTTCATTCCATGATATGTTTTACAGAACAAGTCATGATGGATTGTCCAATTAATTCTGAATCTTATGGTATATGAAGTAATACTGTAGCTCATTAACCTAGAAAGTTATTGTTGTTTGAAAGAAATGCTTTTTTCCATAACTTTTAAAGTTAAACTTTTTCGGTGCATAGATCTACAGTTACTTCATGGTTTGAGTGATATGTAACTTAATATCCCTGGATGTAGAGTAAGATTTGCTAGCCAGCGGTAGAGGGTTAATTCACTCAGGGTATTTAGTTCTATATGAAGAGACTTGCTTCCAGAGGTTCAAAATTGATTACAGAATCCAAAGACAGGTGAATGTATACATATTTTATAACACACTTAAGCATGGCTCCATGCAAGTTGGTATAATGGACATCAACCTCAAGACACTGACATAGTTAATGGGAGCCAAAAGCAATGTAGGGTCAAAACTTCTGTTAACCTTTGAAATATATTCTATGGTCATGGCCTAGGCCTATGGTAAAATATAAACTGTGAATACAGACTTAAACTACATTAAAAAACTTTAAAACTCATCCCAGGTTAATTTTGGTGACCCACCAAAATTGGTTTGTTTACAAACATTCCTGTTTTCAGGTATACATGGCACGAGTATTATGGAATTTAAGTGACATAATACCTAGTTATCATGATTTATACTGTACCAATGGCTAATAGGCCATAACACACTGGCAGCTAAACTGTCGATGAAGTTACCATTTTTTCCTACTACGTTTTTTTATACTTTTCCTGTAGTACAGGAGTTGCTCTTTCAAAAAAGCCAATGTTCTCAAAAATTCGTCTGCAGATGTGGAAGGAACAGTTGGTTTCCATGGCAACCGTCAACAAAATTAGACTATTCTGAAATTAACCTTCTTTAAGTCATATCTTTCCTGATATGCAAGGTAGAAACACAAGTAAGGTGTCAAATTGACACATTCTATCAGCTCTATCAGATAATGGAATGAAATTGGTTGTCTTGGTTACTTAGTTGCCATGGTAACTGAAAATATACTCTGAATTGACTATAATTCCAGGTTACCTTCTTTTTCAGTTACCATAGCAACCACAAATATCAGTCTTTCAAAGAACAACATGCTTCACCTGAAGGGTATACATTTCTACTTTATGAAACAGGGCATTGATGTGAGAATATCTGTTTGGAATATAGTGATTAGCTGGTTTCCATGGAAACCGAATGAAAATTCAGCTTTTTTGAGATAAACATCATTTTGGCCATATTTTCCTTGATAAGCAAGGTAGAGACACAATTTTTATCTCAAATCAAGGCATTCATAGAGTTCTATAGTACAAAAGATTGAAATTGGTTGCCTTGGTTACCTGGTTGTCATGGTAACCAAAAATATCATAAAAATTGACCAAGAATACTGTTTTCCTCTTGTATTTGTTACCATAGCAACCATATTTAAAGGTATTACAAAATGCAACCTATCTTAACTGAAGCAAGTACATCTATACTTATCCAAATGAGGAGGCCTGATAATGGAATGAGCAAAGAACATAAGAAAAATCTGGTTTCCATGGAAACCAATCAAAATTATGACATTTTGAAATCAACAGTATTTCTGGCATATCTCTGTCACTATGCGAGATAGAAAGTCAAATGACACCTCAATTTGAAGGGTTTCTAGAGTTCTATTGAACAGTCTATTGAAATTGGTTGTTTTTGATATCCTGTTGCCATGGTAACCACATGTGCTTTTCAAAATTGACCTTAATCTCAATTGTTTTCTATATCTATGTTACCATAGCAACCATAAAATATTACTTAAACAAAGCAAATCCACCTGACCAGAATGTTATACCTCTGACTCATGAAATGAGCTGGCATACTTAATGATCCAGCCCATGGAACATAACAAATAGCAGGTTTCCATAGAAACTAACTGAAAATTGTGTTTTTATAAATTCATGTTATTTTAGTCATATCTCTCTTGATATGCAAGATAGAAATACAATTAGCATCTCAAATCGAAGCATTCTTAGAGATCTACGGGATGGGAGATTGAATTTGGATACCTTGTTTATCTGGTTGCCATGGTAACCCAAAAACCTCTTGAAATTTGACCAAAATTGACCAAAATTTCTCATTTCCTTCCATTTTTGTTACCATAGCAACCATATTTAAAGTTGGACCAAACTAGAGCTTGCCTGATTATAAAGTGTAGATACATATAATCAAATGAGGTAAAAATGTGATTTTCTATGGCTTTAAGTATGGTTGCTATGGTAACAATAAATGAAGAGAAATCCAAAATATGGTAGATTTTGAAGATGTTTTTGGTAACCATGGCAACCAGGTAAACAAATTAACCAAATTCAATCTCCCATCCCATAGATCTCTATGAATGCTTCGATTTGAGATGCTAATTGTATTTCTATCTTGCATATTAAGAGAGATATGACTAAAATAACATGAATTTCAAAAAAACATAATTTTCAGTTGGTTTCTATGGAAACCTGCTATTTGTTATGTTCCATGGGCTGGATCATTAAGTATGCCAGCTCATTTCACGAGTCAGAGGTATAACATTCTGGTCAGGTGGATTTGCTTTGTTCAAGTAATATTTTATGGTTGCTATGGTAACATAGATATTGAATACAATTGAGAATATGGTCAATTTTGAAAAGATTATATGGTTACCATGGCAACAGGATAACAAAAACAACCAATTTCAATAGACTGTCCAACAGAACTCTAGAAACCCTTCAAATTGAGGTGTCATTTGACTTTCTATCTCGCATAGTGACAGAGATATGCCAGAAATACTGTTGATTTCAAAATGTCATAATTTTGATTGGTTTCCATGGAAACCAGATTTTTCTTATGTTCTTTGTTCATTCCATAATCAGGCCTCCTCATTTTGATAAGTACAGATGTACTTGCTTCAGATAAGATAGGTTGCATTTTGTAATATCTTTAAATATGGTTGCTATGGTAACAAATACAAGAGGAAAACAGTATTCTTGGTCAATTTTTATGATATTTTTGGTTACCATGGCAACCAGGTAACCAAGGCAACCAATTTCAATCTTTTGTACTATAGAACTCTATGAATGCCTTGATTTGAGATAAAAATTGTGTCTCTACCTTGCTTATCAAGGAAAATATGGCCAAAATGATGTTTATCTCAAAAAAGCTGAATTTTCATTCGGTTTCCATGGAAACCAGCTAATCACTATATTCCAAACAGATATTCTCACATCAATGCCCTGTTTCATAAAGTAGAAATGTATACCCTTCAGGTGAAGCATGTTGTTCTTTGAAAGACTGATATTTGTGGTTGCTATGGTAACTGAAAAAGAAGGTAACCTGGAATTATAGTCAATTCAGAGTATATTTTCAGTTACCATGGCAACTAAGTAACCAAGACAACCAATTTCATTCCATTATCTGATAGAGCTGATAGAATGTGTCAATTTGACACCTTACTTGTGTTTCTACCTTGCATATCAGGAAAGATATGACTTAAAGAAGGTTAATTTCAGAATAGTCTAATTTTGTTGATGGTTGCCATGGAAACCAACTGTTCCTTCCACATCTGCAGACGAATTTTTGAGAACATTGGCTTTTTTGAAAGAGCAACTCCTGTACTACAGGAAAAGCATTAAAAAACGTAGTAGGAAAAAATGGTAACTTCTTTTGATTTTTAGGCCTCTTAGGTTCAGGCGTGTTGTGGTCTATAAGATTAGACTCTTAGAATGTGTTTTCATAGTTATTTGAGTTTGCAAAATTTTGTTATATTTTGACAAGAGATTGCGATTGGCTCCCTTTAAATCCTATCAATGTTTCTGTTCTGTAGCTTGATCATGTGCATACTTAGTACAATAGTAAGATTAGACATTACAGTCTATCGAGTGCAGGTACTTCTTATGGTCGCCATGAATGCCATCAGCACTGACTTAGTCTATCTAGCTCCCATAAAGGTGTTACTCCTTTAGCTCAAGTGTTTACTCTCCCAACTATCCCCCTACAACTGCGTTTATATATTACCTTCTTTATTGGTTCTCTATTGAATATTTATCCTCCCAGCATGGTACATCGGCAGGTAGGTGACTTTGTCATACAGTTACACACACAATTTTTTACTCTAAACTAGTTAGTCGTTTTACTATTAATATCATATTTGTTAGTGCTCATAACATATTGGTAACCACCTCCTATTCTACCTTCTTCTATTAAAAAGATATAACCTAAACAGCACTATTCTATTTTAAAGATAAATAAACTGAGTATCACTCAGTAAGGGTGTGTGGTTACATCATATTTGCCTGAAGTATCTGCCTTAGTGCAATATCTTCTAATTTTTAAATTTCTGTTAAATCGTTCTAATTTTAAAATTGTAATATTTCTTTCTAAAAACCCTATAAAAGCCTTAAGGCCAAGGCAAAAATTTGTGGTACATTCGACTACCAGTAAACAAGTTTTTTTTCCTAGGCCTTATATCATATCTTGAAGGGATGCTTGTGAGAGGTCATACTGATTAGTGATAGATTATGATAGTTTGGAACTGTGCAATACCTGATTTTTAGAGAACATTTGATAATATACAAACAATACATGGCCTGCATGCAGGTTTTGTTGTGATGCGGTGGTGTGGACCTTTTGCATAAAATTTCAATAATTGAAACTCATTTATAGGGTGGTGAGCAGTAACAAGTAGAACTTTGCAACATTTTCTTACTTTTTATGACCTATTTTATGCGGAAAGGTAGAGCTTTTGAAAAATCGTGACCCCCTGTATACAGGCCCATACCCAGGTTTGGCTGTGGGCAAGGGGATGTTGGCAAGGTTCCACAAGTGGAACTTTTGCCTACATTTTCAATAACTTGAACTTGAAAAAGGGGGTGGTGAGCAGCGAAAAATGGGACTTTTCAGTATTTTCCTATACATTTTAGGGGCTTTTACATTAGATTTTGGAAGGAAAGGTGGAACTTTTGGAAAGATTTCCTTTGTGGGGGGTGGCCCGCCACCCCCCCCTAGTTAAGAGCTATTATACAGGCCTGAATAGTGACTATGAATTCTTAGAATATGATGACTCAAATTATGTTGGTCATGCTATGCGTTCAGAAACATGTTAGGAAACAAAAAAAGTAACAAAGTGCTTTATTTCAATGCAAGCAAAGGTTTGCATATACACAAAGAAACCTCAGAACACCAAATGAGTTGAATAGGTTAATTTGATGACCTGTAGACCCTAGAGAAAAGAGTGGTCAGAATGATTAGACTTGGTATAAAGAACTGTGGGAATCAAGAGGAGGGCCTTGTGTAAAAGTCCCCCAAAAACTGACCAAAATTGCCTAGCTTGATCAGATGTTTGAATGGGCCTAACTGACTCTCCCATCTGTGCACTACAAGCATACTTAGAAGGGTCAATAAATAATCCATTGCATCATTAGCATTCCCCTAATTTTTGTTTAGATTTATAATTTCTTATTCAGATAGATCAAGGTCAAAACATTTTGCTTAATTTCAAGAGGTCAGTATCAACTATATATTATGCAGGTTGGTCTGTGTTACACTCAATGTTAGGCATCCAGAGAATGCAGCAATCTGATTGGCTGAGGTGCACTCAACTCCATGTTACTCCACCCAAATCAGCTAGGTGGCAGCACCAACACTAGCCTTCTGATTGGCTGATATGCCACTTCCCTCCAGCTATTTTCATGCCAGTGTAATGAATTAGAGGAACTGCTAAGAACCAGCAAAACATGTCTGCACAGTTCTAAGCCACCATGCAGACATATGTCTGTCTAGTAACCACTATGTAGATAGATATTTCTGTGAACTAGGAATCCTCATGAGGATGGATCCATCAGATAATTCATTAATCAATCTAAATGTAGTTATCATAGTTAACAGATTTGAAAGTCAACAAACTAAAGAAGTCAACAAACTAAAAGAAAGTATAAAAAATATGCACTAATTCAAATCATAGAGAAGATAGAAAATGGTAAGACTTGAAAGGTTTGGTAGAAAAAAGAATTGACATAGAGTGGAATGAAAAATCAATAGAGTGAAATGAATATTTCTTAAATTTGACAGGCAAACCTGCAGCTGGGCCCTTAAGAACACAACAGGCAGGATTAAAGTCATTTTGACACGCAATATCAGCCTTTCTTAAATTTGACAGGCGACATTGCCCCCCCCCCCCATCCAGGCCCCAGTTATTGACCTCCTCATCACCTATGGTCCTTTCCCTCAATACTTTCGACAGATTTTTAGCCAGTTGATGATTTATTATTTACTGAATGAATACAAAGAAAATTATCATTTCAGCAAACAAAGTGAGTTAAAATCACAGGACAGGAAATGTTTCCAACAGTGAAAATGCACATGTTGTATTAACATTACAAACTAGAAGATGCACATGTTGCAAACTCCATGCCTTATAGACTGCTAATAGAAATAACTTATGGTCTGATAACTGAAACCTAGTAGACATTCAAAAAGGTGTTTCATGAATGAAATCTTTAATAATACCCCGACACTTCTGTTTGTAGCCACAAAACACCCACTTAGATCCACAGAAACATCTGTTAGATGTTGCTTAAACATCAGTTAGGGAATCAGCCTCACCTTTCTAATACCAATAGAAAAACATTCTGTTAGCTCATTAAACACAAGTTTCTGTTCATTTTTCTGCAATATTTATTAAACAAGCCGTTGGGCTGTTTCTACAAGACAAAAGACCACTTTCATCACTATAATCTACCATTCTTAGGTGGATGAACACATACTTCCTGAAAGCTTACAAGCAGCCGCTAAATGAGGAGGATGTGTCTGATGCTTTGCCATGGGACAAAGCTGAATACAGTGGGAAGAGGTTTGAAAGGTAACTGCAAAATAATTTTGTTTTCTCTAAACCTAATTGGAGGTTTATTTTTTCAAATTATATTCCTGCCTTGATTATTACCCAAAGCCTCTGTACATTAAATCAATATTTTGATGACTAATTAATTACATACGATAATGAAAACTGAAAGAGAATTTTTTTCTTGGAGTTCATCTATTCCCAGCTTAATTATTGTACTGGTGTGAAGTGTAAATAACCCCTCTATAATGTTTTTATTGTCTTCATTCATTGAACAAATAAGTTAACTATCATATAAAATATCACTCCAGATCATCAATGTGTAAGGACATAACTACTGAGAATGACATTGTATTTATTCTAGAAAATGGAATATGTTGACTCAACAAGAAAAAAATCGGAAAGGCAGTTTATTCATTCAGCTTCTTCTTCACTTCAAGAAGACAATTATTGTTTCCTTGATTGTTGAATTTATAACTGTAAGTATTCATATTGTAACACATGGTACTTTTATTTTCCACTTAAACACAAGATATTGTAAACACCTGGTTCAATGTTTAGATGCGCTTGAAAAAATTGAGGTTCAATGGGATTTGGGGGACTCAAGCTTATTTTGGGACTTGAAAGTTTTCCTGTATTGGGGGTTGCAGGGAATCTACTGGAATGGTTCCGACATGAAAAGAAAGGGCAGGGGGTCATGGGTCAAGGCCTAGTCTATCAGTAGGTTGTTGTTCGTGTCATGGTTAACTTAGGGAATTGGGTCATTTCAAGGCCACCCTCAAGGCACCTTCCCACGGACCAAGTTCGATCTGGGCCACCCTTGGGTCAGCAGGTGCTGGAGTCACCCTGGGATCTCTGTGTCCCAGTTGTGACCTGTCCTCAAGCATAAATCTATTATAGGCTACAGGTGAATGCTGATTGGCTAAACCATATCACTTGACATCTCCCCCATTAATCTTGTGCTTACCCAATGAACCTCACTTTTCATGTTATATCTATACTAATTTGTACTTTTTGGGATATTCTACATTATAAGTTACTTCTCAAGTATTTGAGTATTTTTTGTATCTACATGATTCATATATTTACATAATTTGAGTATCTGGAGACAGTAAACTTTTAGAGAGCTACAGTTATTAGTAATTAGACCTATATTTCTTAAACATAGGAATCTTCACTATGGATCATGCCAATCCTAATTGTGGGATTGGTCAAGTACTTGGATGGTAGTGGACAGACATCTCCTGCCATGGCCTATGTCATGTTAGCTTTGATCATTGTCTTTACCCTTGCCCGGATTCCTGGAAATTCCTACTACCTTGCGACCTATTATTATGTTGCCATGGGAATGAGGGCAACTTGTTCAGCTTTGATATACAAGAAGGTAAGTGTGATGGTATTTTATCAGATTTCAGAAGATAGAAAAGCTTGCACTTTAGTTTTTATCCCATTATGAAACAAAATCTGGGACATTGAATTCCTAGTGGTACAGTTGGAAAAGACCATCACAGTATGGGTGAGCTTTCAAACAAATAGGTTCAAGCAAGTAGGTAAACAAAATGGGGCACACAGTTTTCTGCTTTCTAATAGAGGGGCTGTTAGTATGTCCCTGCCAGGGGGAGGGGGGTCACAGTTTCAGACCTGCAATTTTCCTACCTTTGATTAATGACCAGCTCTACATTTTAACATTTACGAATATTACCTTTGTCATGGCATTGAGATTCTTACTATAAATTAATTGCCAAAATATATGTGTGTGAATTTGCACTTACATTTGCCTTTAATATAACATGATTCATACTTAGTTTATTGTACTTATGGTGCATGGGGCATCAATGTTTTATAAACTGGATCTATAGGTCTGTATCTTATACTCCTAAGGGTTTTCCCTATAGTTAACCTATATGAACTGAGGTAACCCAGTTACCAAAAGCCCCAAAAGGTAGGCAAGGTGGGGGACTGCACATGTTTGTGGGAAAGGTGTATAACCTGACATTCTATATATGGATCAAATAGCTGTTACAGCACATACTAATGTGTCCTAGTAGTCATTAATTCAAGTATAGACATTCTATACGTATGTATAAAATTATATATAATGAAATTTACTCAATTTTTGCAACTTCATTTGAGGTTCTGAGCATGAGTAACAGGGCACGTCAAAAGATCCAAAGTGGGCACATTGTAACATTGATGTCAACTGATGTTGAAACATTTCATCATGTAAGTTTAGGGTTATTTCTATTTTATCTTTTTTGAAGAACACCAATGAATGGACTTATTAGTAACTGGTGATGAAATGACATTATAAAGTATTTCAATCACAATATAACCATTAAACATGTTCATATATGACATAACTTACAATTAAAAGGAAGAAGACAGCAGCATCTATATATGCACAAATTTGTACAGATTTGTATATAGGTCCTAAGCTTAAGCTTTAAGACACCAAAGAAAAGCTATTCATCAAATGCTCATCAGTAGGCAGAATTAAAATGTTTTTTTATGATCTGAATTAACATTAAAATCAGCTGCTTGTTTTCATAGAATCATTTTAGAATTTACATATAATTATCATATTCTTTTTCAGTGCATGCTAACCATACACACACTGGTACAGTAGAACCCCGGCTAACGGGCACCTCGTTCAGGAGGGCAGCTCTTTAATGCGGGCATTTTTGGCTGGTACCAAGTGATAGTACCATAGTTTGCTATTTGTTTTAGTCCCGTTCAGGCGGGCACTCGTAATTAAGGGCAAATCCTTATTTGCGGGCACTCAAACCTGGTACCAAATGAACCATGTGCTCGCTCAGGCGGGCAGCAGAACATTTTGTCCCAGTATTTGACACCTTCACCTCAAGGGGTAGACATGCCGGGCTGCTAATCCAACACCCCTATTGTTCTATGTCGCGTAAGTGAGGTCCCATTGTTTTACTTGGGCCTCTCCACTGCCTGGCTGTGCGAATTTCACAGCTTTTAATAATGCAAGCTTTATCTTTCCATGATTTCTAACAATTTGTAGCATTGTTTTTATGTCATGGTATTCGATAATTGATTATATAATGATCAGCAATTTATATACAAAGTCGTACTTAGATAATTTACCAAAGCCTGTCGCAGCTATTTGATACTTAAATAGATGACATAATTTATTATTATGTATATTTTTCACTATTTTACTGATTGACGTGACCTATATGTATACACAAACAAGGCAGTATTCCAGATAATGAATTCGAAATTCGGCACGGTAACAAGTCTGTATGTCCCGCCACGTTTAAGTCCCCGTCCTTAGGTCCCGTAATTTGACGGAGCCTACCCCATCAGAGGCCGCTAGGTCTGTCCCCCACCCCCCTCGCACCTTTGCCGCGATTTTGAAAAAGTTGTCAAGATTTGAAGCGTAATGTATGATGCATGTAGGAAGTGAAAGCTAATTTATTGTGTAGAACTATGGAGAGGAAGGAGCGTTATTAATTCAATGGTATGATTTGTTTCACAAATTGTTATTGTTTTTCTTTCCATGATTAGAATTAGATTAGACCCCCGACAGGATCTATGGACGGGGACCTAGGCATGACAGGACCTACGGGCTTGAAATCTTATGTACCTTACCATATTATTATAGACTCAAGAATAAAATAGATTCTGAATTCTTATAGCTCATTGGTAATGGAGATATGTAAGATGATTAAATCGTTTTACAAACAGGGAATAAGATACAGCTTAATAGGTGTTGATAAAAGTCGCGCTGCATCCTCTGGGGAGGTTGTGTGGTCACTTTTAGTCACACCTCTTTGATGTCGGGTTCAAAGAGACGCACCGACGCTCTCCCCTGGTAAGCAGCAGTCCCACTTCTTTTATGTCTAGATCAAAGCAAGGGGCCGCCCCCCTAACCTCTGTTACAACCCCAGACTGTGTTGAGTACCATCAAGAGTGTTTGTGAGTAGATTTGCTCCCATTAACTAGACCCTGCAGTGTGGATTGAGCAGGTTTGAGTCATGAGTAATCTCTGACTGTAGTATGAGCAGCTCAAACCCATCCCGGGTGGCTATTTAATGATTCCACTGCCAGTCCAAAACTACACACCTTCAACTGCCCTCCAGTGGTCAACATGTCGAAGAGAGTTGAGCTCACCCTCCAGAAAAAGGTTGAACTTATCCATGCCAGTGGGGGATGTTCCCAGCGAAAACTTGCACACCAGTTTGGTATTGGCAAGACGCAGGCTGCCAACATCCTGAAGAGAAAAGCTGAATTTCTTGACGCTTATGAGAAGGCCAGCTCCACAGACAGGAAACGACTTAAGGCGTCCAACTTCACTGCTGACTTCCAAGATGTAGATGCTCGGGTGTATGACTGGTTCAGCCGCATGCGTTCCCTGTCTATCCCAGTATCCGGACCAATGATACAGGCGAAGGGTCTGGAGATAGCTGCTGACCTTAACATCAAATTCCAGGCATCGAGTGGGTGGTTAGCTCGCTTTAAATCCCGTCACCTTATCTCCGGCTGCAAAGTGTCTGGTGAAAGTGGCTGTGTTCCTGAGGCTACAGTTAACGACTGGAGAGATCGTCTGCCATCCCTGCTGAAAGACTACGCACCCAGGGACATCTACAACATGGATGAGACTGGAGTCTATTACCGTGCCTTACCAGACAGAACTTTATCAGTAAAGGGATCAGCAGCTTCTGGCGGTAAAAAGTCTAAAGACCGCCTGACGTTGTCCCTATGTGTTAACTCAGTGGGAGAATTCGAGAGGGCATTGGTAATTGGTCATGCTGCACGTCCCCGGTGTTTTAAACACGTGAGTCTTGAAGCACTTCCAGTCACGTGGCGCTCAAACAAGAAGGCATGGATGACGAGCAGCATCTTCGAAGAGTGGTTGACGCGCTTTAATGCCAAGATGCGGGCCCAGAAACGCAGTGTCATCCTTCTTCTAGATAATGCACCATCTCATCCCACCCACTATCAACTCAGTAACGTCAAACTTCTCTTCCTTCCACCCAACACTACTTCTGTGCTGCAGCCTCTCGACCAGGGCATCATCCAGAACATCAAGATGCTCTACAGGAAGAAGCTCCTGGAGTATGTGTTACGACAGTGTGATGCACAGACTCTTGGCACTGGGTTTGATGTGGCTCGTTGCATTGATGTACATCGGGCTGTTGACTGGCTGAATCAGGCCATGAATGGAGTGAAACCTGAGACAGTCAGCAAGTGCTTCCTGCGATGCTGTGCCTATCCCTCTCCTGTCGACCCATCGTCTGCTGTTCCCTCTTCTGCTGGTGAGGTAGATGCCACTGACAACTGGGAGTGGGATGCTGAAGACAACGTACCCCTTGCTGACCTGTGCTCCCGTGCCACAACTGCTGCTGCCCTCCAGCAGCCTATGAGTGCCCAAGAGTACTGTCAATTTGATGATGACTGCCCTGTTCATGACACATATGTGACGACTGTGATGAAGGAGGATGATGAGGAGGGAGAAGGGCAGGACGAGATGGCAGAGAGAGAAGTTTCAGGTGTCCCAGAAACAAGTGACAATGACATATTCATAATGCTAGAGAAAGTGCGTGCCCATTTCCTCTCCAAGGGGTATGCTGCCCCTCTCAACCATCTTAACCTTGCTCTTAGTGACTTTTCAAGGATAAAGGCAGAAGAAGAAGGTCGGAAAGTACAGCAGAAAATAACTGCATTCTTTTCATAAGTCATGACGAGTGTTTGTGAGAAATATGACGAGTTATATTAATTTTTTGAGTGATTGTGTGTATTTACAGGGTGACCACTCGTCCGAGCATATTTCTCTTGGGTACTGCAATTGTAAATAATCAATGTATGTATATACACTCATTATACCTTGTATCAATGTGTATGGAGGTTAATAAATGAATTGTACCCAAATGTTTTTTTATGGTCTTTTAATTATCCTGATTAGTGTCATATATAAATTTCACAAAATAAAAACATTTTTCAAGATATTTTAGACTACTATTGAATGTATATCGGCATATACAAAAGTTATGTTTCTATCTCCTATTACCAAATAGGTAAAATAGCTTGTGGAGAAGGAAAAAAGAATCATGCTATTTTAGAGCAACTCATTGTTGCGGGCACCTCTTTATAACGGCCATTTTCACTTGGTACACTCACTGCCCGTCTGAAAGAGGTTCTACTGTATATGCACCTGTAGCAGTTATTGCATTTGTTGCATTTGAAGTCAATAGACATGGCATGTCAGTCATTGTTGGAGTTTTCATCATTTTCCTATATCTAGTCATGAGATTGTGCATGGGAAGATTGATTGCAAAATTCAGGTGAACTAAAATAAATTATTCTTTTTTCGTAGTTAATTGAGCAAAACCTTCTTATTTTCTTATCATGCAAATTAGAGAATAGATAGCCAAAACTGCCTTGTTATACAGACAGCATTGATAAAAACATATCAACATCCATTCCAGATCTTCACAACAGCGGCATACTGACAAACGTGTTCACCTAATGAGTGAAATAATCTCTGCAATGAGAGTTATCAAAATGTACTGTTGGGAGAAGCCTTTTGCTGCAAGAGCAAGGCAATTCAGGAAGTGAGTGCTTTAGAGTGTTTTGTTGAACACCATTCATTTAGTTCCAAATTTAACTAGTAATTTCTCATTTAGCATCCATATCAATGCTAAACATAATCTTAAGCCTAATCAGAATGTGGAATAGGGCCTTTAGGACTAGTGAATTAAGTTGCAATTGAATAGCCATATTGAATGAATATTAAATCAGTCAGGTTTCTCAGACAATGTATTAATGGCATTAGTTTGATATTTCAGTGATGACACACCTGTATCTTTCAGCTATTTCATATCTTATTTCAAATTAACTTTAACTGAATAGATACAAGATAGAGACTCACCCCATGGTTACGATAATTAATTTTAATAATAGATAATCTCTGTAATAATAGATAATTGTAATTTTGACTTTTAGAGAAGAAACAAATGAAAACAAGAAACGCTCTCTACTCCTGACAATGGGCTTCTCCACAGGTTTTTGCATTGGGAGATTTGTAACATATTTTTTGCTTCTTGCAAGTTTCTTTATGGAACAAGACATTACTCCTGAGGTGTGGTTACATTGTTTAATCCATCATCATTTCAGAAAGGGTGATACAATATCTCATTTATATGTAATTTGATACTATTTTGCTTTTAGTTGTGCTTTGGATGTTTAGGTATCAATGGTATTAATTTACTTGAACTGTATATTTGTGACCCTCCCATCACTACTAAATGGTGATGGGTGTTCATGGATCATTTTTGAGAAAACAAGATGTTAGGAAGAAGTTGAAAGTTAAGAAATTGCATTTTCTGCAGAATGACATGGTATATCCCATATCATTACACACTCATAAGAAATTTGAGAGAGAAAATATCTTTTCTTTAAACAGATAACATTTGTAACTTAGGCTCTAATACAGAGAAACATGTTTCTTTCATCATTTTAAACATTGAGTCACCTTCTTTTGCCACATTGCAAAACCTCAATTTTTGTTATGCCTCACTATGTGGTGGGTAGTCTTACTTAATTTGATCGTGTTCTTCTGAACTTCTGAATCAATTTTCACCTAGTTCAATATTTATCTTCTATGTTTCAGTCAACTATTGAACTTATTGGTTGGCTCAAAGCATTAGACATCACAGTTTTTGAACTATTACCTAATAGTTTTGGATCGGTATTAGAGGCATTTGGGGCAACAGAAAGGATAAAGGTTAGTTTAAGTATAGATAAAGTAAAACTTCTAAAGTATATGCCGGTAGGCCTGAAAGAAAAATTGTTCTATTCAGGTAACCCCATCATTTTGGCCCAACCCTTACTTAATGGATGGAAAATGGGAGACATTTGAAGTACATTGTAGATGTTGGAAAATTATTTTAGAAGGGGTATGGTGTGATTTAGGAATTTTCAAAAATGCCTGAGCCTATTTTGTATATATGTTCAAAAGATGTTTTTTTTAATCAAATCAACCTAATTACCCTTATTCTTTCTATCAATGTTATCCTGACACAACTTTGTTTTTATTTTGTTTTATATCTGAACTATTATTAGATTCTAAAGCATCCTGATTAGATTTAGATATCCATTAATGAATGTCAACTATCTTATTCAACACTGTGGGCAAATACACCAGAAAAGTGAAATAATCATTATAATTTTCATTTGCAGAAATTTCTTATGTGTGAAGACTTTATTCAGGATCCTTTGATACTTGTTGAGAATTCATCCCAAGCTAGTGCAGCATTGACTGATGCCTGGGCCACATGGGATCCGCAAGCAAAGGATGGACAAGGGGTACCATTGCTATTATCTTACATCAAGGGAAGATTAAGCATGCATGAGACTTTCCAGAAAGTATACATATCAAGATTCAAAATCAGTTACAGTGAAATACCAAAAGAACAGAAGGAAAATAGTGTTTTATGATTATTGTGATTACTTATACTTTCTTCCTTAAAGCATGAAACTTAGTTCAATTGTTTGTTTACTTCGAGACACTTCTTTGACATGCACTGATAAGTATTATCTCCGATGTCACTTTTTACATTCTATTCAAATGTTAGTACACTGTGGCTAGCTAAATGCATTATTCATTAATCAATATGTTTTAAAGCAAAAATTGTTGTCAGCCGTTGCAATTTATTAAGGGTAAGGTAATGACATCAGAATAAAATGTAGATAATTGGATAACAGAAGAAAGAGTATTGGTTTTCAGACAAAGGATGTAAAGAAAGAGTAATCCCAGCCAAATATGCAACGATATTATATGTTATGTTGCAGCAGCGTTCTGGTTTGGTTCTTGTTATGTTATTTTTTTATGGCCCCCAATAATGTTGCTGCTTCATACTTCTGTGACGTTACAGTGCAATGTTATTATAACGTTCTGGTTATGTTATTCAACCTAAACAGAATGTTCTTATAACATTCTATTTTCAATTCGTCCTAACCTTATGAAAAAGTGTTATAATAATGTTCTGATCCAGTCAGTTTTCAACCTAACCATCAATAAAGTAATTGTTACTTGCAATCTCAAAGTATGGTTGCAAAATTTCTCTGTTACCTTGCGGGTTGGCTGGGATGGGTCATGGGTATTTGGGGGGTTCACATGGTCTGGTTCATCCTGTCGATTAGCTATGGCAACACTGGGTGAATTAACCCAAAGCTCTACAAAGACCTGCCTGCCTCACTTTCATTCTGGGTCCTGATTGGTTCACTGAGATGTTTCCATTACACAGTATGATTGCTACAATGGCAAATTGGGCTGTGTGTGTTCAGAGTTTGCCACCTGGTGTCATTACTTTATCGTCCACATCTGTGGTCTTTAGGTGCAAGGGGATCCAACAGTGATGAGACTTTCCGAAAAGAAACTACCTGATTCTTGCTTTTTGTAGGAGAGTAGGACCAAGGTCACTGGTTGTTTTGGTGAATTACTCAGTTTTATTGTGCCCTGTCCATCCTTTGGGGATCTTTGTAATAGAACACAATCTTACTGTTAATAAGTTTATTATTGTGGTTAATTTATCTCACACTTAGATGTGAAGACATAGATTGGTGTCAGTAAAACTGTTATATAGGGGATACAGTTCCATATCAGTATAAAAGATATAGTCAGCCTTTTCCAAGATGGTATCTAATGTCTTCATCAATTGTCATATTCTCAATATTATATTGACGTGCAAGTTTATACCCTTAGGTATTTGTGTTCATCAGTGAAGTATCCGGTCAAACTCTATGTGGAGTCTTTTCCACACACCATACAACACATCTTTTCCAGCTGGTGTTCTCATGACTGGGATCAGTATGAATGAAGTCAAGGATGTGTATCATTACATCCTCAAGTCAGTTGTTGTTGACCATGTTGAAGTGTCTAGAGACTTCTGTTTTGCCCTATTATGGGCAATGTTGCAGAAATGATTTTTGAATCTTTCTTGGAGGGTATTCTTGGTCTGTCTGACATATTGTTTGCCACATGTACGACAAGTGAAACAGTAAACCAGATTGTTGCTTTTGCATATGACATTATATCATGTTTTGTAAGTCTGCAGCCACTGGTGACTTGATTCTTTACTTGTAGCTGCCATAGGAAATATACATTATTGTCAAGAGTGATGTTTCTTCATCCAGAGCCCTCATGGAGTGAAATATATTTTACTTTGTGCAGCTTATACAAATGTTCAGTCAGTGTAGGAATCTAGAGGTTATCCTCGTGATGGCAGTTTTATGGTCTGACTTTGGTTTTTGCTTGGCCTTACTTTCTTTGGAGATTTTCCATGAGTGCATTTGAGTCTGCTCCTTAACCTTTCCCATGATTCAAAGTCCTGTATAACAATCTTATACTTTCTCCTTTTCCTGCTGGGCCACTGACCCAATATGCAGAGGCCCAGCAGGAGTTATATTGTCCTTTAGTTCTTTTGACAACTGACTTGATGACTGGCTATTACATAATAGTGTATGCCTCCTTCTCTGTCCTCTTTTTGGATGGTGTTTACAATGTGAATTGCTGGGGGTCCAAAGCTTGCAGTGTCCTCCAGTTCAGTTGAGACATAAAAGTAAAGGTGTGACGACACCACAGGATGACTAAACCCTGGCAATTAGTGGTTTTTAATGGCAACCAAGAAGAAAATGATAGTTGCCGGCGACTAACTAGTCAACTGGCGACCAAAAATTATTCTCCACATAGGGATTCTCTTGTTATAAATCTGCTGGCAACTAGAGGACCCGTTAGTATGTCACCCGGCAATCAACTAGTTGCCTGTTGGTGTAGAGAAATATTAAACATGTCCAATATTTCGCCCGAAATCCAAGGTGACATCACGGCACCAGTGTATGGCAAGTCGGTGGGTGACTAAACCATTGATTATTCCATTGGTTGCTGTCATATTTTTGTAAAACTATTCGCCCTGTGGGGACCAGGCGTAAGACGCTATCAATCTTTTTAAAGATGCAAGGTAAACATATCTACTTAAGTATTTTAAGCATTGAACATGTCTAAAATCTTTTATGGAATGTTCCTTAAAATCCTATGAAAGAATTGGTAGATATTTAAACTCAATTGCATTACATTTTATTGAATTTTCCTAGACATTCTTTGTAAAGGTAGTTCTATACCAACTGCAATTCTTGATTCAAAAGATGTGCATTACTCACTGTCACCAATAGATTAACGTACCTTTTGGCTGTATTGTTAAATCAACGCACCAAATTTATTTTGTATTTACAGAATGCAGCACAACCTACCCTGCAGAACATTAACATCAACTCAAGTCCAGTAAGATAATAATTCAAGTTTATTAGCCAGATGAACCAACAGTAGTGTGATGTACCTATATTACATAAGTAATATATTAATATATAATCTAATAAGGATTCAAATTTTGAGTAATCTATTGAATATAAAACTGGCCTTCTACAGTGGTATAGAACAAATTAATGCAAATTCAGATATATTTAAGTAAGGATGTTTGTTTTCAGGGAGAGCTTATCGGTATCACAGGAATGGTGGGAAGTGGTAAGGTAAGATGGTATATTCTATACTAATGCATTTTGTTGTACTTTCACTATTGCATACCTTCCAATGTTTCAAATGATAGCTTTGTTGTGATGATTACATAAACATATCCTTCTCTTAGTCCTCCATATTGATGGCCATCCTCGGTGAGCTGCCATTACAACAAGGGGATAGAGAAGTGCAAGGGTCCATAGCTTACATTCCACAGGAGCCATGGATACTCTCTGAAACTGTGAGGAAAAATATCCTTCTTGATTCTGATATGGATCATGAGAAATATGACACAATTTTGAAGGCTTGCACACTGGATGTGGTATGTGATGGGAATCAATTTTCTGTGTGAATGTGATTTCAATAAAAGAAAAAAATAATAGGGATAACAACCCACCTGTCAGATTTATTTCATGTTTGAAATCTTTATCATCACCAGTAGATTCAATCTCACAAGGAGGATTTCAGCATATAAAAATGTCTAGTATTTTATGTTTTTCAGGATTTAAACAATTTCTCAAAAGGTGATCTGACTATGGTAGGTGAGAGAGGTCTAACACTGAGTGGAGGGCAAAAAGCTAGAGTCAGTCTAGCAAGGTAAGAATAATATAAAAGAAGGGTATAATAATTCATAAGAATATTATTATGTCAAGGCATTATCTACTTTATGAGGTGGCAACCCCATGCCAGCACCAGGAGATATGCAGGAAGAGAGATGGGGAGGATGGGAGGGGAGGTGCTGCAACCCAGTATACAGTACTGACGCAATCACCAAATTAATATGTTATCTTATATATTAGATGTAAGATATATTTGGTATCACTTAAACAACAAGAACATTACCATAGAGGATAGATGTCTCATATAAAATTACAACATTCAAATTTAGTTACTTGCACTGGAATTGGTTTGATGAAAAATTAAAATGATACAACATTTCCATTTCTCATCTCTCCTTCACAGGGCGATGTATCAAGATGCTGATATCTACTTGTTTGATGACCCTTTGGCAGCCGTTGATGATAAGGTTGGAAGGCATATTGTCAATGAGTAAGTTTTGAAAACCCATGATTTCATGATGTACTATAATACTGGTCTTCTTACATGTCTCTTGGTGTCTGTTACTAGCTCTAAATAGTATCTGTTTTTCTGTTTGATTCATCTGTTTCACTTCGTAACATGTTTTTCTGTAACTCACAGACTGTTACCTCCGAAAGTGGGATGTCATTTTTTCATATACGTTTTGATGGTCATAATGCCAGAAAGATGCAGTTTGAATTTTTTGCAGTTCATCTTTTATCAGTTCTTTTTTTATCAGTTGATCTTTTTTACAAATCAGAATGATTTTGTACTCTCAAAGAAGCCACACAAAATGACACCAATAATTACTTGATGATTCATTTCTAGTATGGTTTAATTAACTATTAATTAATCTTTTGTTTTATATTCTTCACCTAAATTACATTATATGTTATATTAAACCACAAATTGATTGATAATGCTATGTCTAAATAAAGATTGATAAAGGTTATTGAATGAATCACTCCTTTAGTGAAATATTACCAATTCATGTTTTTGTTTAATGAGACATGAATCTGTTTACAAATGCATTTGATCAAACTTGTTGGGTTAGTATACATATTTGCAAATAATTTAATCTGAAAATGAAACACAGAAATGTTAGTCCTCTTTCTAATTTTATAGCATGAATACTGAAGAAGAAGCCAGCACAAAAATGACATTTTTTAAATGATTTCATACAATAAAAATGGATTTATCTTATTTTGATGAATTAAATACCTCTCAACACACATCATTTTAATTGTACCAACCAATTGACAAGAGGAATATATTTACTCAAAAACCCATTTGCCAAGAATAAAAATATAATTTTCCTTGACATGCATAGTCTTTTCAGCAAATCCCATATAGGGTGTATACTTTATATATCTCTTCCATGACAGGTGTATTTGTGGATGGCTGAAGAATAAATTAAGGATTCTTGTCACCCATCGTCTTCAATATCTTACGCTTACAGACAAAGTGTATATAATAGATAAGGTCAGTTGTCAATTTTCTTTTGTATCAAGTATAGGGATAATTCTGTTGTGTCAATTAAAGGGAGCATTGTTCAGTACGAGTTATGCTTATGAAATTTGGGTAGTTGTTATGAGATGAACAAATACTTATAGAAAAGAGTTATTGGTGAGCTTGTATAATTCTCTACAGCATTCTGTCTCAGGGGTAGGCCCTAAAATCTTGTTGTGAGTAAAACTGCATCTACATTTGGCAACTTAACCCCTTCCACCCATAAGGCTATATTTGGCTACCACATGGCTGTTACCCATAAATTGGAAACTAATGTTATGGTTATTTTCTAATTGAAAAAAGAGTATTTAACCTACAGTCAAAAGGTAAATATTAAAATATTCCTGATACTCCAAGGAATCTCCAGCTTTTTATATAATCCTTCGAAGATAATTAGTTCTTTTGGAATACATATTTAAGTACAGGACATCATACCCAATTTAGGGCAAATATGGCAATTCCTCGAAGTCACCCTCTTAATTGCAATAATTGAGGAATTATTTGGGAAAAACGTATGACTTAAATGAAAATTTGCAGAGAATTCAATGGTGTTTACAGAAAAAAAACAAATTTTCATGAATGAAGCATTATGGGAAATTTGCAATGGATTTTTTTCCTGGAAATTCTACATTTAAGAAAGGTTATTAAGTTACCATGGTTACGGAAAAAAGAATATTAGGATCAATGTAACATTTGTCATGGAAAATGTAGAAAATATCTTTGTTCACCTTATACTTCAAACAGGTAGAGAAATAACCTTTTAGCTTCTGAATCAAAAGTTATTACATTTCTATCAATTTATAATAAGATATGCCTCCTTTTCCTTACTAAATATGGTTAAGTTCAATTTGTCGTAACATGGAAAGGACTGGGGTGTCTCTATCATACAAGAGGTAGGGCACTTCATACAACCATATCTCAGCTTCTAAAAGGAATATTTAAAAAAGGTTTGCAGCTTTTGAAAGCTTACTTTCTCTTGTCTACAGATATTTGCTATCTAATATTCTCAGGAATAGAGGGTTGAAGGGGTTAACCCGTGAATTAGTCAACCAACTGGTATTGGCAACACCAAACAGCATGGTTTGAAAAGGATTTACACTGGTCAGCCCTAAAATCAATACTTAGTTGGGTTTAGTCAACTGTAAGGATGTTTTCAGACTGTACACTTTCAGCCAGTCTGCTACATATCAACCCTTTCACTGCAAAATATGCCATTCTACAGTTCATTTTTACAGAAATATTGCCCAGAATATAGAGAATTAGTCTTAAAAATACAAAAACTCATCACATTTTCTCTAGGTTTTTCTGATAGAATTTGTTTTCATGTAAGTTCGATGAAACGTTCCAAATGTTGGCACTGTGCCAATTGGACAACTTGCCAAAACAAGCTATATTGCTAATATCTGTATTATGTTCCAATTATTGGGTTCCATCGTAACCATCAATTGGTGGAATATTGAATTATTTCTTTAACAGAGAACAAAAAGGGTTTATAGTGTTTAAACCAAAAAATAGTTTGTGATTATCATAAATGAAAGTTATAACATTTTGAAAATCATATAATTTTCAACAAATTAACAAATTTCTATTAACTTGAATAATAATGTCAAATTCATCTTTGTTTCTATCACTACAAGATTGCTTTTTGCAATTTTATTATTTTCTAATGAACTGATGCAAGAATATTCAAATGACCATATCTCGGGTTCTATTTGGAATTTTTCTAAAATTCTTTCAGATTCTGAAAGCTTGACTCCTCTTTAATCACCACTCCTATGGAACTTTACTATAGAGCCACTTTTGTGGCTTCCCACGGTGAAAGGGCTAAATTTTAATGTATCAATTATGTTATTATATATGAGGTTGAGACTCATCAAAACAATGTGTTTAAGTAACATTTATTTGGTAAAGTTGAAACCTTAATCATATAGACTGTTATGATGATGTTGTCTTTTAGCAAAAGAATCTAATCAGAATGTTGCAATAACAGTGTACTGTGACAATGATAGGGTAAAGAGACATAAGTGAGTGCCATCAAAGAATGCAACAAGAACCAAAACAGAACTAAACAGAATGTTACTGCAATTCTACAATAACATTGCATACTTGGATTGGCTTGACCCTGAGTGGTCCTGACAACATGAGTGCACTCCTGCAATTACCCCTGTCAAATTGGCTAGCTTTTGACTGACCAAATATTTACTTCTCAAAAACTAGTCAAATATAGGAAACTTATATCTGACCAAAGAAAAAACAGTATTAAGTTTGCCCACTGCTTCAGTGTTCTTGCCATTGTGTATTGGATTTAGAATACAAATGTTATTCCTTTCTGTGCAGAGGACATGACAGAGAAATTTCTCTCTAGACAATAAATGAGCAAATATCACTTTATCATTGCAGGGAAAGATCATCATGAGAGGAAAACATGAGGACATGTCAGACGTTATCACTGAGCATGAACATGGAATAAAAAATGGGAACTGTCAGTTAGAACCAACAGGCAAAAGAGAAATACATAACAGAGAGACACACAAGAGAAACGTTTCGGTAAACCTTCCTTCAGAAAAGAAAGTTGTCAAGGTTTTAATGGTCTTTAATTGAATCTCACTTATTGGCGAGGGTTATTCTAAGATCTCCCAATGGTTGGAGGAAAAGGATTTTATTTTCCATCTCTGAGGGATCATGTAGGCCTAAATTCCCAGCTTTTATAGTATCCATACAAATTTTGTGCGGCTAAGGGACAACGACCTCTATTTTGATAATTCTTCTTTTTAATGAGATTCAGAAAACAATACATGACAGATCAATTGTAGTATGATTCAATAAATATTTCTATAAGTCAAAAGCCATTTATGTTCCATGAACCAAATCATTATACAATTGTTCTAATCATTCAGACATGTGGGTAGATTTTGCTCATATAAAAGGAGAAGACCTAGTAGATGCAATGAGTATGTCAATGCTAGAAGTCATGTTGGATACAAGGCTGTTTACTTTATCTCTAAGCATGGAGAGTTCTACATAATAGCTTGGGTAACTCAATAAGGGACACTGTTTGTCACATGACCTATATACAAGGTCAAGAGAGTGTGGTTTTCAAGAAAACCAAAAGCTCCATCTTATCCACCACAATAGGTCAAAAGATATAGAACTACAAATAGATAAAAAGGTGAACTAGGAGGAGAAAAAATTCTGATGTCATCTAAGGAATGTCCAGGCCAGGAAAGTTCCTCCAATTTTCTGGTCGTCAGAGGACAACCAGTAACAGAAATCTGATTTTCAACATATATTTATAGGTTGTCCACATTCAAGGGACACATTCACAATAAGAAAATCAGAGATTTTTAGAAGCAGAATTTAAGTAATTGTTTCTAAATACCTGGTCGGAGGACAACCAATGGTTGTCCACACCCATTTTCTGGTCACTGAGATCAACTAGACATGCAGATTTTCCTAGCATCATCTCGAAATCGTGATTTGATCACTATAGAATTTGGACACTCTCCATACAATTTCTATGAGAAAACCTCCAATTTCCAACCAGAACATATAATCTCAAACCAAATCTCGATATGAAACACAAGGAGGAGAAAAGATTTAAACTTGACAGGGACTTGAACATGTCTGGCTTGAGAGTGTAAGCATAGATTCCAATATGGGCGCGTCCAGTAGGGGGAAGGAGGCATTCCCGACTTAGTTTCAGTCTATTTCTGGAATATCATTGTGATGTCATCTGATCAAGCCCTAATCACAATTTGGTCCATATGAAAAATTTTCAATTCCGATAGAGATCCTATGTTAAAACTCGCCCTCCCCGAGCAGAATGGCATTAGTAAGCACCTGCACAATGTCAGATTATGGGTGAGATGCACCACACAGCTACAACATTTTATGCTGGTTTTTGACCATTAGGAATAACTTCGAATTCCTAATCGTACCTATAAGAGTATCGACATTTCAAAAACAGAGAACTAGGGGGGTTTTGGTCCCAAGATAGCTCAGAAGCAGTCTGCACTGAAGTTTACCATTCTAGACTTATTCATTAGCTTGTCTTGTCTAGTACCTAAAACTCTCACTAGAGGCACCCCAAGGGCCGTATAATGTATTGAGGCTTTTCCGCCGCCATACAAGTAGGTTCTTGTAATAGCAACATAGTGGCAGTGCTGATTTTCACAGTAGAAAAAAATAATCTATACTAGATCAATATGTTTGTTTCAGGGCAGTGAAGCTGCTACAGTGAAGAGCAGCATGAAAACCAAAGAAGAAGGGGGAATATCATTGAAAATATATGCCAAATACTTGAAGGCTGGAAATGGCCAGTTACTGGTGCCTGCCATACTGCTTATGGTAGCATTATCCAATGTAAGTAATGTCACTTATATTTTTTGTCATCAGGGGACGAAGCAACAGTACAGTAACATTGTTTATAAAGAACTGAAAATATGTATACGATGCAAACAAAAATATGTGTATAAAACCATGCCATTCTATCGAATTTATTGGTGGGGGAAGTGGCATTCGAATTCAGTTGAATTTATATATAATTAGATATAATTTAAATCATAATTTATGGATTATTATCAGTCTTATTTTCAATGATGAATGTGCTTTGGAATGGTTCATACAGTAAAAAACAAAATGATATAAACTTCCATAAGTTATCAGTGTGATTTTTCAAAGACAACTCAGGGACAACCAATGGAAAACCTGTTTTAAAAAAAAGATTTTACTCGGAACTTATGTGTGTGAAAATCTGGTGTCAGGGAGAGACAACTCCTAGTTTTTACACAACATCAGTATAACATGATAATAACATGTGTTTAAACTAGTGTGATATAGTTGTTATCCATGGAGGTTATCACTTTGTAACTACAATTACAAAACAATATATAAACATCAATACACATAGGATAATGTAAAATTATATTTGCGTAAATGAATATGAGCATGTCATTTACATAGATAATGTTGTTTTCATTAAATTGACATAGGTGTATTACTATAAGGAAGCTCATGGTAAATCCTAGTGAGATACTAACCTTATACAGAGATTACACCACACCAGCAGTACATGAATTTAGCATATGGGAAATACGTGTATCCTGTTTGGTGGGTAACAAGTTACAAAATGTTGGTCTGAAATGGTTGGGCATAGACACATTTTGATACTTCTAGTGGCTTACATCACTTTTTGAGTATATTCTTCATGACAGGCAGCAGATGTGGCAGGTGGATGGTTACTGTCCCAATGGCAAGTAATATCTTATAATTATTTCCATTATGAGAACCAACATCATCATCGGGAATTTTTTTAAATGTAGCCAAGCAAATGTGATTATTGTAGTTTTATCTAGTGCAATGTTACTGAAAAAAAGGGTTGTATGTGTTGTAATTCCTACCCTATAATTTAACTTTTAGGAGGACATTAGCATGCATTAAAAGCTACAAATATTTTTTGTAACACATCACTATCAGACTAAATGATATTTATCAAATCATTTCAGGAACAGCCGGTCAAATTTTACTTCTTTGAATGATACGCTATCTGCTGGACCAGTATCAGATTATGATGGAGTTTGGTACATTAGTGTTTTAGGATCTGTTATCTTCTCGATGATATTCTTTGGACAATTGTTTGCCATTCTTTTGACATTTCTGATAGTGATTGCCAGTCGAAGACTTTATAATGAAATGTTTGAGGTCATCTTTCGTGCACCTATATACTTCTTTGAGACAAACCCTGTGGGTAAGTTCAGGTTTACTTATAAAAGGTTGGTTGGTAATTTGGGCCTAATACCATAGCAACATCTAAGGTTATATCATGGCGAGGACAGGTTTTTACAATTCTGTCTTCGATGATCGAATCTGTGAAATGATTGAATCTATAAGGAGATAGAGACCATACCCCTGCACATTTTAATGTGCAAGGTCCATGAGCATGGCCCTACACACCTCTAGGGACCTTTGATGGCACATGGGGACAACCTGAGGGGCGCAGCAGTTGTTGGCGTTGTTGCTCACCACCTCACTATCCTGCAAGTCTACTAACAAAAGGTTTTGAGGTGATAATAATTATACTGCTGCAGAGACAGAGGTTGTGCTACATACTATGGAGGTTATACTATAATATATATTTGATGTTTAATTTTTCTTATATAGTCTACTTGTTGAACAACATTATAAACTGATTCAACTCTTCTTACCAGTGCCCTTTGTTTGCAGGTGCTAAGCGCATCATACTGTCATACAAAAGATCATAATATTATAATCAACCCAATGCCCTCCAGTTCTTTTGTTCTTTTCCTAATAATACCAATGGTATATAGAGCTACACGGGAAGAATTTGAACTCATACATTAGACAGGCTCGGGCGTGTCTGAAACCACTTGCTCTAAAACGTGTCAAGGAGTGTAAGTCTTACTCCACCATTATCCCTGACACAGCAAAGTATCATTATACCACCCATAGCAGTGGGCGTGTTAGGTAATACTTTTGCGCCCACCTCAAAGTTTCCCTTGCCCTTCTGGCGTGTATATAAGTGTAAGTCAGGGGGTGTTAACTATATTGTGTCACAATAGTCCCGTCCGCTCATAGTTCTCTTCACACGCCCAACCTTCTCGGCGTCTTAACGTACCCACACTCCATTCAGGCACCAATATAATTGCCAGCAGTGGCGTATCCAGTTCCCCCCCCCCCCCCTCAGGGCGGGAGTGGGGGGGGGGGGGGGTCCCCATGTTCGGTTGACCCCCCCTCCGATTTCTCAAATTTTACGCAATTAAACTACCAATAAAGGGAATTATCCAAATTAGGGGGTCTCTGGAACCCCTCAGATTTAGCAAAGTTTCTATGCCTATAGACCTATACGGGGAATGTGGGTTGTATTTGATGGCCGCGCTTTACCAGTGTTCTACTCTCACTGTACTTAGAAGTTAGTAGGCATTAAAAGACTGTGTTTCACTCCGATCTAGTATATTTGTAAATTTAGATGAAACATATATTATGACTCACATTATCTGTTCAATATACTCTGTACGATCGGCCGTAGACTGCCAGGTACACACAAAAAACATAGTTTAGCGTGAAGCTGTGATTTAAGGTAAATTCTAACCTATAGCTATCATGCTCCCGAGGTTAACTAGTGTTACTATATAAAAACAAAAATAAAAGGACATTTGACACAAAGTGTAGTTAAAATCTAGTGTACTATTTTATTGCTGAATCGATTCTATTAATCTTTATCCTCGGCGCACCACTCGCACAACACCTCGGAGCACATGATGCTGGCAGGCTCGCCCCCCTCACAGTCGGCGTGGTAGCACCGGCCGCAGTAGTTGCAGACCAAGTACATTCTGAAATATTACGGAGGCATGTTTAAATACACATTTTTTTAAATTGTGTGCACGAACTAATCGGACCATCATCAATCACAATTTTTAGTAACCGTACGAAATTCGGCGTTCACTCCAACGTCAACATTAAGATTCTATGCCCTCATTATTTTTTGCCTAGTAGCATCATCGAAAATCATTGTCGCTATATAATATTATTTATTATGAAAAAAAAAACCGGCGTACCTGTAGTTGCCATCCAAGAATATGGCCTGCGGTTGTGTGGCGTGTTGGTCTTCGGCAAACGTTTCCATCGCCTTCCACCTTTGGTCCGTTAAGTACTCCTCCTGCTCCTGAAAAAAATTGTGTGGTTATAGTTAAATGTGCAAAAGTCAATTTTGCACTTACTACATACCAGCGTGTCCCTCGTAATATTGGCAAATTTCAGAACAATTGTACTCGTGAAATCGCCCCACTCATCATTTTGTTTTGTTTATACATATTTCCCTTCATACGCTTACATGTTTTATTTCCCACTTAGCTTCATCGTGTAAATACAAATGTACCAACCTGGGTCGGATCCTCCGAACAGTAGACGCACGTCCACTCTGATGGGCCGTCCGGGAGCTGTTGTTGGTCGTGCGTCCTGGAAAAAATTTCAAAAAATCATCACACCGTCCATCATTTCAACATAGGTGGTCGAAACTACCAAATCATCGGCATCTCAATTTTTCTCATCCAATCTCTGTTTCATGTTATTGTGCCAGTCTGACAAATTTGCAATTTTTAAATTGTCCAAAAAAGAGCCTGTTGTTTCAGCATGTTACATGAATTCGAGCGACCACAACCATGTCCGACCGCGAGTCCGTCGTCGGGTTTTAGACAGTGTGCATTATTTGGCATGACGATAGTCATCCTACCAGATAGTAAGTTAATAATTTTCTTTCCATGCTTCTCTTCCATCCCTGTCCATCAACAGTGTTGAACAATTTAAACCTACTTAGGGGTGAACAGGGGCGCGCACTCGGTCCATTGGGGTTCCGTCCAGATCGTTTCCTCCTCTTCAATATTTTTCTCCTCACGCGGTGTCCATGCCTGGGATTCCTCTTCCTCCTCCGACCGCACATGGTTGCTTGAATGAGCCAAAAAAAACAACCTTTAAGTGTCTGGAATTGGTTATCTACGTGTATGGGGAGAAAACGAAAAAAAATGGAAAATATCTACCAAACGTAACAGCTATTATCCACACAATTATACATTTGTTAACAAACACTCTATATATGGAAGTGTAACCCCCAAGTCATTCTCCCGCAAAGCCTGAAAAAACACTACTTCTCTATATAGGCATGTTATCTTATCAAATTATAGGCAAGTTATCTGATTCACCTACCGGGTTTTCTGCGCGGTCGCCATTGTTCACAATGTGGTGCTTGTGTTTAATATCAGCAAACTTCTGTGTACGTACGGCTTTTATGGTCGTGAGGCTGGCGCGGGACTGTGTGTGTGCACGTGGTGGGCACTTCCTTATAAAGCTGGTGCCCCCCCCCCCACCCCCCCGGGGGGCAGGGTAATGAGGGGCCATCTAGGTCAGCCGAGCAGCCTGAGCGACCGGTGTCAGGTGTTACATAAGGTGTCGCTCGCGCAGCGCACCCCTTGCAGCTGGAGGTGCACGTCCTGACACCTGACTCAAGAAACCACCCGTAAATGCACACAGCCCCACACCCCCAGCCTGTGAAATAACTTCAGAAAACGTACCTCAAAGTCGCACATCCTGGCACCGTAACCTTGCGAAGTAATTTCCTACCTTTTATTTTAAATTTGAAAGTAGTCACATTATAAGGTTTAGGGCGTAATATAATTATTCCTAATAGAAAAATGTTGCTTTTGTTGGCAAAAGCGTCTAAATCACATAATCCTAACAATGCATATAAAACACCGGACATTGTCCGAAATTAAGCTGCTGCACCCTATAGGCCGGGCCTATAGGCCTTCACCCGGGGATCACACTCACACTTGTGAGTCTAGATCTGCACACTCACACTCGTGATTCTGCACACTCACTGCCAGGTGCGTTATTTTTAAGTTTTGCACTTTTTTTTATACATGTGCACACTTCTCATGGAATTTTTTCATTCCCATATATCGGGGGGTGCATATCCAATATTTGTGGTGCACAATCTCATTAATGATGCATACGTTTTCAGCTTAATTTCGGACACTACGTGCACGAGTTCGATATATCTATAGGTCCGCTAGATCTACAAGAAGTCGTGGCGCCGAAGGGGACATACGATCATATTTTCTTGTTCAACCACATATCCAAAATGTCCACTTATCCGCATAACAGGCAGGAAAGATGCCCATTAAGGTTGCTCGAACTTTTCCTTGTGCCACATTGTATAAGGACTTATGTATCTGGATTCGACGGTGCTGGGTCGGTACCACTTCACAGCTGCAAACACATGTTGCCTCTTCTGCCCGGTTGCATTACATTGTATGTAATGTTTCATGTAGTGGGTGGCGATGCACGGTCGCTCCCGGGGGTCAGTCTGTCCGTCTTCGTACCAATTTGCCATTAGTCTAGACAACTTTTTACCACTGCTGGAATTTGTGCTGGAATAAGTCATGGGGCCATATTTTACGACTTTAGACTTCACGTAAACTGAAGGCAGAAATGACTTCTCTAGGATCTCCTGTTCTGTGGGGTACATCTTTTTGTATGTTTTTTTGAGCAGCTCAAGATCGTCCGAGTCGATCCACACATTTTCTTCTCTAAATGTCTCGAAGCCGTCGGGGAGACTCCATAGGCTCTCGCACTGCGCGAAATCTCGCTCATTGGGTACATCGAGTGTTTCCAGGACCGTTCTTGCTTTCTTCTCTCCTTCTCCCAGCTGGCAGTGTTTGCCAAATTTCCCCTCGTGTTTGGACGGCATTTCGGCGCGCGCCTGACTGACACGACTCATCCGGTGAAACCTCTCAAACAATTGTTTCTCTATCTGGCGATTGTTAGTCGGCACATCCCCCAAGTAACCATTATACCGCTCAAAACTGAACAGCCAAGTACTGGGAGCTGGACCATACTCCCGGAGACACTCCTTTAAATGGAGATGTAGATGCATGTTTGGGGTAATGAAATCAGAACCGAACTGGAGCTCTGTGCTCTTGCAAAAGTGCAATAGTTTCCTGTGTGCCTGTTCTATCTCGTGGTGTGTAATACAAGGCTTGCACAGAAGTCGAGTGGCTTCTACGAAATGCTGCCAGCTATGAAGCATATTCTCCGGCAAAAGGCCCTGGAGGCAGTATCCAGACGAGACTGTAACCCAATTCTTCCACTCCTTTGCCGTCCACATCCCAGCGTTCGATTTGATGTTAGTTACCACGCAGTCATCCGGTAGTCCCTCTTTAAACTGATTCAGACGAGCATCAATAGTCAACACCTGATTAGCGCTTAGTACAACGTCATCTGTTGAATTCTTCTTCTTCTTTGACAACTCTTTGTCGGTCCACCTCTTCCACATTCGCTTGGCAGTCCCTGAATCCCAATAATAAAAGCACATATGTGAAATCGGTATTGAAACCCCAATGAACTAATAGTCCAAATTAAAGGCAAATGCAAGTTCCATTTCAAACACATTATCAGTGCTAAACATTAATTAACGTTAGGTCAAGCTTCAATACTTACCCAACAGTACATTATGCATCACATCGATCGAGAGGAACCTGAAGAAATGAATGTCATATAATACAGTTACTGCTAATGGAAACATTTGTATTAATGTTTATTCAAATGTCAAATTAAAATTGTTAATATTTTGGTATAATTCTGTGTAAGATTGGCCTTTAAATTTGTTCGGCCTGGAGATTGAACTTACCTGATGGGATTGAAGTAGGGCAATTCTAGGAGGACACAGGAACGAGCTCCATACTGTTTCTCAAGTTTACTTTTCTCTCTCGGGGTGGATGCAGCTGTAATCTCACTCACTCTCTCCTTGTGTTGGTCCAGAGTACGAGGAGTCCAATTCGCCATGTTGAATCCTCCACGGTTTGAATTCTTGAATTCCTTCAGACATTTTGAACAACCCATGATAGCATTAGATAGCAGGAAACCGCAGGTCTTCCTCCCTGCAGGCAGGTCGGCAGCAACGTTCAAAAGCGCCAACTTAACGGTCTTGCCATTTGGGCAATCGTTGGTTATAAGCCTTTTTCCCTGATGCCAGAATTCCTTGAGTTCGTTGACTAGGGGCCTCAGAAAACTGGTAAGGTCGGCAGGTTCTTTACTTAAGTTTGGAATGATACCGTATAGTATGACGTTCTCAAGTCTGTACCGCTCATTTCTGGGTAGGTTAAGTATTGTTAGGTAAATGCCCCCTACTGACATCGAAGCTTTCCGAGAGAATGGTTGAAACCAATCGATATTCATCTGAAGAGCCAAGTTGTTTTCATTATCAAGAAAGCCGTCGTTGTTCGCGTTAAATTCTTTCCATACCGAACCGTCGTAAATGTCAGCAAACACTCCGTTGGGTATCCTCCTGCCCTTCCACTCTCTACATTTCAGCTCAAAACCTGGACGTTTCATCATAACCTGCAAACTCTTCTCGAGCGACTGGTAACAGAATGTCCTGACTGGAAGGAAGGTAATTTCCCCCACAATCTTGGTCTCATAAAACAATTTCCTGTTGCAGCGTTTTAAATCATCACCGATGGTTGTACACCTAATGGGTTGCTGATTACCATTACGATCCGTGTAAAAGCCTTGACCTCGCACACGCTCAGTGGTGGACAACACAGAATGCGACAACGTATAACAGGCCGGGCAGCATACACTGATAGAGTAATTAGTCATCGTTAGGTCTGTATCCAACCATTTGTACATCATCCGCATCGTTTTGGGGAATACTGCCTCCGCTGCTTGTGAAACCCGGTCATTACCTGCTACCGTCAATAATTCACAAATGAAGCACATAACTTTAGCCATTTGCGTATCACTGGTGAAGGTGTGGATCTGCCACTGCAAAAGAAAGAACAGAACCCATGAAAATAGGCTTTGGATATTCTTATTAGGGGTACCACTAACAAGCCTTGCCAATGGGCTAGGACGACCCGTCCCGTCACCGAAAACCACTTTTAAGTGACGGATGGCCCTGTTGCGAATCTTGACTGCCTCTGGATCAAGCTTATCATTTTCTTCCGTTTCTTGGGAATCTTCCATGGTACCGTAATAGTCTTCCATATCATCACCTGACTCCTCATCGGCTTCCATGGGTACCGCCTCTTCAACAGGCTGATTGCGACCCACAGGCTGACTGTCTGCTTCTCCCGGATTCCCGACTTCAGCCTGCCGCTGATTAGCAGCTGCAGCTTCTTCCCGAATACCAGCTCCAACCTGGATACCACCTTCAGCCCGAATTCCCGCTTCAACCTGCATACCACCTTCAGCCTCAATACCCGCTTCAGCCTGGTTACCTGCCTCAGCCTCAACACCCGCTTCAGCCTTGTTACCTGCCTCAGCCTGAAAACCTGCTTCAGCCTGGTTACCTGCCTCAGCCTGAAAACCTGCTTCAGCCTGGTTACCTGCCTCAGCCTGAAAACCTGCTTCCGCCTGGTTACCTGCCTCAGCCTGAAAACCTGCTTCAGCCTGGTTAACTGCCTCAGCCTGAAAACCTGCTTCAGCCTGGTTACCTGCCTGAGCCTGAATATCTGCAGCTTCGGCCTCAAGACCCACTTCTGCCTGATTGCCAGCGCGTTGAGGTAAACCAAATGGGAGTGGTTCTGCAAGACACATGTATAAGAATAAATTAAATGTACAGTCGGGTTTCAGAGTACAGACTTTCCCACCCAATGTTGTTTCTCTGACTCAAAAGCTATGATAGAAAGATGCATGGAGGGATACATATATATAACGTCCATTGTTCAAGTCATTCATTATTTGAACAATTGTTTAATTGTCAAGAAAAGATTTAGGCTGGCGATAATTTTCCAAACACTAACTGATCATTAAGAGTATAGTAGGTATTTGAAAATAATATCTATGCGCGCAAGCTAGCTAGGAAGGTTTTGAAGGATATCGATTTCAGGTGAAAGTGACTTTATCCTAGTTATACTATTTATCTGGTACTCACCATGCTCCATAAGATGCTTCCTGTTATATGTACTTTTTGAAACTGCACGTTTACATGTGTCGCACCATCGGTTTCGGCTAGTGTCCATATTTCTTCTGGTTTCTGCCTGGTCACTGGTCAGACCCTTGAAACACCACGATCGCGAGGCCATGGCGAACTTGAGTTAGACAGCAGCACTTCAGGGCGATGAACCTTCCCCATTTGCGACCGCGACACAAGTATTTATATATGGTACAGACCGACGCCTATGGTCCCACCAGCTGAAAGCCGCGAATTGCCGCGACATGCCACAGCCCCGACCAAGGGGTAGTTGCACTCGAGCTCCTAACCTCAGACACCCGTGTGAAATTAAAGCCGAGAACAGCCTGCCACAGTATTACCAGGAGATTACTGTCGCCTCCAGCCTGGCCGTCACGGTAGCGCGTTGTCGTGATTTGTCGGGCGCGTGAAGTTTCTTCAGCTTTCGAAACGCATCGTCCGCCGTCTGGACTGGTGAGGGCATGACACCTGCCATCAAAACCTAGGGTCTATCCATTAAAGGGCGGTGAAGTTTCCTCAGCTTCCAAACGCATCGGCTGCCGTCAGGTCGACTGGTCATAGGATTTCATCTGCCTTGAAAACTGAGCTCGAAGTTTAGCTCGAAGGTCAAAATTTAAGCTTTCTGCTACTACTTAGGGCCAGCTTATTTCGTTATATAGTGCGTTTGGTGTACGGCTACGTGAATATCATGAGTGTCAAAATCCTGAGTGCCACCCTTGGTGAGAATCTTCTTAATTACTTTTGTTCTACAAGTGATACGAGTCGATGGCCGACTTTCCAAATTATTCAAAATAGGTAAAACATATGTATTCATTCTGGGGGTCGCCCTTCCTAATTAAATAATATGGCCAGTTTTCTGAATTCTAGGGTGTGGCCATATGGCAGTTATAGTTTATTCTGTCTGTTTGAATAGCCTGGCCATGGTAATTTGGAACGAAGGTGTTTGTTTAAAGTTGAGATGACAACCTTCATGTTCTCTTCTTTCTTTTTTTTTCAATATATAGCTGCCGCGTACTTGGTTCTTGTATCATGCGTGGAATTTGTTCGAGCTGCCAGTGGCGGACACTGGCCTAGGGTCGTTCACAATAAGCCTGGAGTAACCCGTACCCGGTTGGTCAACCTCACTGCTCCATTTACCGGTCACCCTCCACCAAAACACGATGCGATGACCGGCCTCACCTTTCATGACACCCTGCAAGCCTTGTTGGACCAGGACCATACCGTAACTGACACTGGATCTGAAGCCAACCCAGGAGACGGAAACATTAAAGAATTCCCAACTGTGGTACTTCTCTCTTCGTACACTCTTCTTCTTATCCTCGCCGTAGCCATAATTATTAGCATATTCTTTGTTTGCTCCGGAATTAATCGCATCTTCGCAGATGCTCGTTTTCGTGTATACTTGCTTGTCTCGGGCAATCACAGTGTATGGCTTAAAATAGGCACGTTCCCTGGACATTTTGGAGATTATATCTTTCAAACAGACGATCCTATCACACTGACTAAAGCCGAAAATATATGCCTAGGCGCAGGATACACATTTAACTGTGTCATCCAAATGACCGACTGCTATACCGGCACATCAACACGACTGCCCACACATTTAAAGGTTAATAAACTGAAGGACATCATGTTGACAAGATTGATGACTAAGGACATTATACGCTACCAGTTGGTTACCATGGGTATAGGCATAGGAGAGCCTGTTCTTTTGGGGAAATTCCGGCCCGGTGAGCTTGCAATTAGTACTAATACTTCAGTCGACTTAAGCCGTGTTGACCTTGATTAAGTCTTGTGTGAAAAATGTTGTATTTTTGTGTGTTTACTACCAATATGCTGCCGAACGTGCGTCAATTGATAC
This sequence comes from Lepidonotus clava, assembly GCA_936440205.1. NCBI lineage: Eukaryota > Metazoa > Annelida > Polychaeta > Phyllodocida > Polynoidae > Lepidonotus > Lepidonotus clava. The sequence goes on from OW387141.1 coordinate 12,584,084, forward strand.
AAGTGTTATGGTTATAAATTGAATTTGTAGCTAAATAAAATTTCGGTTTTGGAAAGAGCAGTATGACGCTGACAAGAGTGCTTTTACTCTGGCTCGGGCTAGGGTCAACCCCTTAGGTAATCTGTGAGACAGGCCCCTAATTTAGGGGCCTGAGGCTAAACTAGGTCTGCAACCAAAACTAGTAGTGGAATTAAATGTGGTTAACGCCACAATCTGGCGATCGGGCTCCAACCGAAATTATGGCTATAGCTAATTAAGCTATCGTCCCTTAATAAATCTCGACACCTAAATTGACTTGTTCGTTTTTTAAATTATTAATTTTGCAATGTCACAGAAGCTCCAAGTTACCTATACATAACTCCCGGAGAACTCCCACTTTAAAGGGTTACACTATATGCATGAGGTTTTTTTATTCTCTCACAGAAAGAATATAGGTCACCGTGCCATACAAATCCTAGAAAGTATTTCGGGTTCATCAGGAGACTACATGGTCACTTGTAAATTTTGATAGGTCCTACTGGCAGCGATGTATTTGATCATAATAAAATTTCTGAAAAATTACTTTTGCACCTTACTGCATGGAATCTAACTAAAAAGGATCCACTAGAAAAGAAGTAACAGTTCTTAATTAAAACCGGCTTCATGCAACATTATTTTTTCATGACTGCGAAATAAGTACGAAGAGATGATTCATGTCGCATCATTTTAAAAATCGTATATCGAGCTTATGTTTGTTTAAAATACACTTTTTATGATTGATTTATGTTATTATTGATAACAGGCCTAGGTGTCATTCCATTGCTCTTCTAATGGTAGAGACCTTGTACCATAACACTCATCAAAAAAGTGTTGTATTGTAATCGATTTCAAGTTCGTGGTCTATCTTCAAGAAATAGCACATTCGGGTTTTCAACAAAATGACAGGTCATTATAGTTAAATACGTTTCTTATCATAAATAAAAAGTATTCATAAATTTAAGATTCACTTATGAGAAGGACCTGGATAACGCGTACGGTTTTAGACTAATATAAGGCGAGTCTTAGGCAACCAACATATCTATAGAAATACTTCCCTGCTTATCGAGCATGCCACAATCAAAACAAGAAGCGGAAAGTTCTTTGATAAAAGTTTATAAAACGACTATACAATTGAAGAAAGTACAAAGACCTAACATACAGCGTGACACAGACCATACAATTAAACGTAGTGTAAAGAAAACATAAAGATGATAAACATAAACATCACATAAAATAGAGCTTTAAACAGACCCTTTAGAAATAAGTTAAATTGGCTGTGCATCGGCGATACCCGACCGATACGCGGGCTTCACCGCCCAGTCTGGGGTGTTGGGAGGAGGCTGTTGGCGTTTTGGATTATCGTCGGGGACATTTTTCCGCTTCTTTTCCAATCTAACGCCCCGCTGACGGCGGCTAAGTTCTTTAAACTCAATTTCGTCCAGATGGGCTTTGTAGGCACTCAGCTCATCGCTCTCCCACACGAGCGGTTTGACGCGGCGGTGATATCGCTCGGTCGTCTTCCCGTCTCTGTCGACCGGAAAATAAAGTCCGCGCTCCTCGTCGCTCGTGTAGTCGGGGGTGAGGAGGCGCCTCACGGAATTCTTTCGAGCTTCGTCCCACGTTGTGACGATATTTTCCAACCCCACTATCCGTCTTCTGAGCTTCTGCAAAGTTAAAAAGACACTTTTTTATTTTAATACAGTTACGACATACTTGGTCAAGAACATCCAATAAACACAAACAAGTTTTTCAATATTTCAGTTGCCTTAATTTAAAAGCTGGTCACTGCAGTTAATTTCAAAAGCGTTGCTTTATCCTTGGTCTCTATAACATACAGGCACTTTTTATTAATTGTGTCATATCCATTCTAATTGTATGTCAAGATTATTGTCCAAGGAAGCAAGTAAGGTTACAGTGCTCTATAAAAATTCATAATGTAAAAAAATTATAATTGTTTCCCAAGTTTCAGTGTTACAACCATAAGATCATTTCACAGCCGGGCCCCCTGTTTTAAGCCAAATTGCCGATTCACAGCTTCCCGGTATAGTTCCGACCGCAGTTCGTACGTATACCCCTTTTTGAACCGAGTGGGTCCCCGGGAAGTCACACCCCCTATACCATAGACCCCCAGTCTGTCTACTCAGATATCAAAGTAGGACATATCATCGTTCTTCAAAATAGAAAACAACCCCTTTCCACTGACATTTATACCAAAAAATCGACCCCTTATTCTTCAAAACGCAGACATTTTGTGGCCAAGAAATACCCTTTTTTCGTGAAATTTCATATTTCCCAGGAAAAAAAAGACCCTTATTTTCATATCATGGATATTTGGGATGAAAAAGTAACCTTTTTTCTAGAAACAAGGACATGTGAATGTTGTCAAAATAGACCCTTTCTTCGCGTTTTTTAGAACAATGATGCGTATCCTTCCACCCAAGGAGTGGACAGACTGGGCATAGACCATAGACATTACTCTTTCTCCTCGGCTTTGCACTTGAAAAGTGTAAAATTTCGGCCTGCCTGAATCGAACTACGTCAAACAATGTTGAGAACAATAGTCCGCAAAAGCCATGATGTCAGGCGGGCCCCTAACGGTCACTGCACGCTGCTCCCGTGCCTAAACATGGGCCGGGCTGGGCCGGGGGTCCCCTCTATGAACTTTAGTAGGACCCAGCTGTCAGATTTGCTATTTCCACTAATAATGCTCGCAAACTTATGAAAACATGTATTTTCATAGGGGAACTATCAATGTGCATTATGATATACTTGAAAAGAAAAAGAGTTAATAAATATCAAAGTTATAGGCAATGTTATTGTCTGTGTGTACGGGTGACCGCGGTCCAGCCGGGTGTTATCGGTGCCCCCTCCAGGGCGGGCCGGGCCGGTGACCGGGGGTGTAGGGTTACCGGGGCCGGTCGTAAAAGGTTTAGGCCCAACACGTGTTGCGGGAGGGGTCCGTGACGTCAGACTTTTGTGGTCTATAGAGGAAGTCTGTAACAAAAATTTATTTACCTCGTTCACGTGGTGACGGATGATAGCCTTTTCATTGTCAGCCTTCATTCGGTTCTTCCGGATTCTGTTGGCCCTGCTTTGGAGGGTCTTGAAGTAGGTGTTGGCAGCAGCTAGAAAAAGAGGAAGGACATGAAGTATGCTTAAAACTGGAGCCATTAAGTAGACAAAGGCAATATAAAGGCAATAAATCAAGGGAATACATGTTAAAAATGCAAAGTGAGGGTCAACATATTATTCACGAATTAAAACCATCATTACACCGGTATTATATTTCTTTGTCCAGATAATAGAACTTACGTTTTTTTCAGATGACTGGGAGGATAACTTAAATTATAAAAGTAACAATTTACAATGTAAGTGGAGCCTATTTAGACACTAAAAACAGATTTCCAGCATTTCAAGCATGTTAAAATTTGTGTTAATTGAAGGACCAATACTTTGGAATCATGGACATTAGATGCATGAAATGTACAGCTGCAGGTTAGTTAACAAAGAAACTTGCTACCTATGGGACTTACCTAACACCTCTTCTCTGGGGGTATCTGGCCCCAGGCACACGTTGTCAACAACGGCCTTGATGATCGCAACGTTATCCGGGTGTTTGATCCCCGCCCTGAATGTTGGAATATATTTATATTGTTCAATTCATCGGCATCACGTCAAGTGCTCTATGACTCTATTAACATGAAAAAAAAACCCAGCAAAACTTATATTCAGCTGCAGCTTCTGTTGTTCAGGAACACATTACCCATTGCTTACGTAAAAACAATATTATTTTCTGTACTATTCATGTTGTTATGACGTAATCAACTTACCCAGGGTTCAGGTTGAATCCCCAAGCAGGCTCACCTCTCTTGGCCTTGTAGGCCGAACGAACGAGTTCCTACAAACAATATAATAAGCCAATAATTAATAGTGGACTTCTAACTATATGTCAGTGTACGAAATCATTACGGATTTTCGTTGTTTTCCGGGATGTTCCCTGGCGGCGCGGCAAAAGAGAAGAACATCAGGGCTATACTAGGAATGAGATCATTTCTAAACAAACCGAGAACTATATTAAACGGTAACGTTTTCAAGGTGAGATTATTAGTTAATTATAAGCTGTAAAAACAAACTTTAGAACTTACACATATTTCATTGCGTGGTTTGGGTGGTTTGTCAGCTGCAGCTGGCTTCGCTTGGTTCACGAGCACCTCCACCTGGGCCTTTGCCGCAGCCGCTTCAGCCTCCGCCCTTCGGCACTTCTTCTCCAGCTCCTCCATCCTGGCCAGCAAATGGGCCATGGACGGTTCAGCTGTAGACGTGGAGGGGCCGGACGAGGACGAGTATTCGGGCGTGAACGACCTTTGGGACGTCGTCGACGAGAACGACCCTTGCGATGTCAAGGGCCCGGGCGTGAACGACCTTTGGGACGTCGTCGACGAGAACGACCCTTGCGATGTCAAGGGTCCGGGCGTGGACGACGTTCTGGACGTGGAGCTGGGTAACCATGGATGGGATTGCGACGTGGAGGGCGTCATCCCCCAGGGCGTGGATCCGGAGGGCGTGGAGGGCGTGGAGGGCGTGGAGGGCGTGGACGACGATGCGGATGCAGTACCGCCTTGGGAACCACCAAGGCTAAGGTCCACGTCATTGAGGGTGGATCCCTCTTCCGCGTACAGGGAGTCGTGAAGAGACTGATCCGCAGAGAGATCCGGAAACCCATTCTGAGACCCATACTGACGCGCATCCTCAGACATATCCAACAGCAGAGTACCTACGCCTGCTGATGAGTCATGATCGGTTATTTTCTCGCCACCCGGTTTGGGGCTGCTGGTCAAGATCCTGCATGAGCTCGTAGACGGGTTTGACAGAACAGCGTCACTATAATCAGTTGACCCGTTCATGGTGGCAGCAAGTTTTCAAGTGATCTATATAGCCATATGCCACGCCGTATTTATACATGCCGGGCAGGCCCCCCTGTGGATACATGATCTGGTGAAAGCGATCTTTTATCGATGAGGCAAGACTTTGAACATAAGTTACGTGGTAGACGTGACGGGGTGTGGACGGGGTAAGAGAGACTTTTACCATAAGTTACGTGCTAGCCGTGACGGGGAGTACATGGGGTATCAGCGACACCCTCACCGCCGCCCCTTGTGAGGCCTGTTACGTGTCAAGAAGTGTTAAGACTACCCCGCGGGCCGCGTGCCGCGGTACTCCTGTGAGGGACCTGACACAGAAGCTAGTTGACATGCGCCGCCTCAGATGGCCAACAGGTGGACGCGGTCATCACAGACGCGTGTCCCGGTGTCAAACGCAACAGAAGTCATTTCAGATGAACCCCCTGTCGATCGGCTCTCTGAAGAAAATAGCGGCCTATTAGACGTGCTTCGCACTACCCAGTGTAAAAACTTGTGAAGCCCCCGGCTAGAAGAAGTCGTTTTAGTTGTACCTTACCTAGCGTTTAAGTTGTCGACCGAGGGTTAACTTTTCGCTAAAGACTAGACGAAGCCCTTACAGTACCTGGGGGGTTGTGATGTCGTGTGGGGTGGGGGGTATAAGTATGTGCCTGTACTATACACTGGTTCAGAACAGCCACTTGATGGCCATGGACATCGAGCGACTGTTAAACGCAAGTCTGCGTCTGCGTCTTGTTCGGGAGGAAAGGCCAGTGCTGAGACCTAGTCACCTCCAACCCGCGGACCAATCCGACCATCAGTGGCTGCTTCTCTTGTTAGTGATATACCTGGGGTGGAAATTTATCGGTATCTTCTGGAAATTGGCAGCAGGCTGTCGCTCGTTGGCGCAGGGTCAACGTCGGAGGGCTACAGTGCAGTGCTGTCTGAGAATCTACTGCCGATGGGAAATGCTCCTATTTCCACTGGCTCCCATTCCCGCCGAAATGGAAGCCGTAGGAAGTGCTGCCTGCCCACGAATGATCATCCAAAGACCGAGCATCCTGTCCAAGGCCCTGACCGTCGCCTGGTCGGGCCCACTCACGGTCCATCTGAATGGCAGTGACGAACCCTTGACGTTGGAACTCCCGCAAGAAGTCAAGATTCCTCGTACGGAGCGCGTGCGCCTGAACAAATTTTTCAGGCACAGACTTTGTAGAGCGAGCGTTTGCCTGATAAACAACAGGAACAACATGGCCCAAGAACTACTCCCAGCCGAAAAACTGGGCTGCATGCCTGACGTAGACTCTTGGGTGTGATGAACAGTTATATAAAAGTGTACGATATGTTTGAAGTAGATATGGGAAAATTTTAATTGTGAAATGCATATGTTCACGAAGCTTTCGAGTTACATATGTACATTAGTGTATGGTCAGTAAATACAATTATGGGAAAATAGGCGAAACGTTGACACGTGGACATCATAAAACCTTTTCCGCATGCATAACAATAAAACATTTTGATATCATGAACGTGTGTAGTCTTATGTGGCTGTGACTAATTATAAATGGGAATTCATGAGGATAATGTGAATGAATTGCAGCTGTACATGTGTGACGAAATTATGAGGGCGAGTATATATTCTAAACAACAAAAATCGAACATGAATGAGAACTGATAACTTTTGAGCTGCAATAAAAGGAAGAGTTAATAGCTAATGTATATATAACCAACTCAATTTAAAGTCAAGCGTCTGCATGCGCTTTGAATCCTACGTTGTCTGAAATACAGAATTGAGATGAAAACAAAAAGTGCTGGTACCATTATAAAAGTAAGTCCAATGTTCAACAGGTAAACAGTACCGTGCACACTGGGGGGGAGGAATGGTACGTGGGGAAGATGCAAGTCACCACGAAGTTTCTTGTATTCGACCTCATTCAGTCGAATCTCTTTCATGTATGTACGGAGGGAAAGGAAATTGTCTTTTGCTCGCTTAAAAATATCCTCTTGGCGGACTCGCATTTGCGGGCTAAGAGGTAAAATTGGGAATGGTTTATCGTACGAAAAATCCGGGTTCACAAGTCGGCTAAGTGACAGGTTGAGGTGTTGAAGACTAGCAAGGTTGACGGGGAAAACTGTTCTTAAGGGGCCTGCTGTAGAAGGCAAACAGTTAACACTTGAGACTGGAATTTCCCATTCTTTGGCGGACACAGAACAACCACATTCAAAGGCACGAACGCACGATTCACATCCAGGATGGGTTGTTGTTCGGTTGGGGCAGCGCACAACGACCTCGTCTATGTGAGAGAACAAATAGGTCCCTGTTGCAATGACTTGGATGTTCGACCTTCTGAAATTAGACTGAATGAGTATTTTGAAATCACAATAAAGTTTGACAGACTCATGATCACGTAGATAGATAGAAATGAGGCACGACGAGGGAGAAAGCCTGCGAATTGGTAGGTCATAATGACAAAACGGAGAATGGCAATTATCCAGATCTGGGTTGGAGGATACCGTGTATTGGGTTGCGGACACCAATAAATAAGCCGGTGTGTTGGAGAGGCGAGTATAATGCCCATGGAAGGCTAGAGGGAAGGTGTTCACTTTTAGAACCTTGAATATTTTGTCTAAGGAAATAACGGGAATCTTCAAAATAGTTTTCAGAACATTTCGCTGTAAAACCGGGGGGACTAAAACAGTTACACTTCTATACATGTCGCGAGTGTTTGGAATATAAATATTTGAACGATTGGACTTGGAAAGGAAAAGGTACCGAATCTTCCTCATATCAGTCTCCGATATCAAAGAGTTACTCAGCCTGTTCTCCGTTAGGTCGCGAATAGCCTGTAGCAAGACATCAAGGGAATAGTCCAGTTTAAAATCCAGTAGACGCAATTCTTGCAAATCTTGCATCAACCTGACCATCAATTCCCGGTTACTAATGTAAGCCTGGAGTCCTCGGGACAAATTGTATATGGAATGAGTGTTCTCTATGATGGCCTGGAGTTGGATTTCCAAAGTGGAGTCAACTACCTTTAGGACTGCATTTATTTTGCCATCGAGGAAGCCGATTTCATCGGCATTTACCTGGTCAGCACGAGTCTGTTGCTTCAAGTCATCGAGTGTGGCCGTTCCAAATAAAGTCTCGGAGAACTTGCCGATTTCTGGAATCAGAGCCCGCTGCTTCCTGGATTTTGCTGATGGAGGTGTTGGCTGGGCCGTCGATTCCAAAATTGATTGCACTTCCCGGAGTCCGTTGGTGACCTTCGCTGCTATAGTCTTCCCAATAGATGTTATGTTATTCAACATAAGTTGGATTTTTCGACACTGTTCCATTGAACCGGCTGCCAGGGTAGCGCCGTGTCTACAATTTAGTGCGGCTGCCTGTTTGGGAGAAGGAGGAAGTGGTAAAATGATATCGACTTCGGTAGTGAAGTACTCATTACCTATGTGGATGGACGGTTTACTCTCGAATACTACACCATAGTTGGTACGAAAACGGTTTACCGTACTGGTGCATAGGCATGGCTTAGCTGAGACAGTGCCCAGGATAAAGAGTCCACGAAGGAGGAGTATGAATACTGTTGGAGCCATGTCTGATGCAGGCTAGAGACCGCTCTAGTCTTTTATTACTTTTTCCCAGTCACGGGAAGGAGTAGACAGACAGTCGCCACGTGCACCTGGGATCTAAAGGTTTTGACCTCCGTGCAGAAACCTTACGTTAATGCCAAAAGAAAAGCCGTGCGAAGAGTATAAGCTTAGGCGTATGCTTGCTAGTAAGCTTTCGTTGGTTAGGGTGTCGGCTTGTTCTAATTGAATTGGAAGGCAGACTTCAAAATGAATTGTTGGCATGGGGTTCCTTAACTTGTGGATGAGAAGTGAGAAAGCCTGTAAATGCCATTACTGCCTGATATTTATAGGTTTTATTTGCAGGTGGTTTATATGGAGTTCAGGCCGATTTAAGTCTGGACTGGCTGAAATTAGTCTCAAACCTTAAGGTCGGCTTTATATCTAACCAGCTTAGACCCAGTTTAAGGTGAATTATTTAGGGTAGTTATATAGGCCGGGAGGTACCTTTTATCCATACAGAAAATGTTTAATGAATTTTTAATGAATCTCATCTCTCACGGATGACTTCAAAAGAAGTTAATTTCAAACACTTTTAATACTCCATCTATGGATGGTAAGGGTAAATGGTTTTCCGGGTGGGAGGGGCGATGGATGGTAGGGTGAAATAGGCCTGTCAAAGATTTAGCTACATGTGCTTTGCAGGCGAACGTAGGTTGGGTATGGAAGTGCCCGACCCAGCAGGTTCCCTGCATGGGGCAACTCTGGCCCGTGTTAACTCGATAACTAACCCCTGATTAATGGCGGGGAGTCCGTCAGATGACACCCAGCATGATACCTGTGTCGCTCTTGAGTGGGTTTGGTGTGAGTTATGTGATTACCAAGATTGTGCCCCTGCCCTTGTCAGATGTCAGAGGGGGGTACAGATTAGATGGGGTGCTTCCGGGTACTTATGGGTGTTAATGGATTAAGGCCGGCCATGATGGACGCTTCCAAACTTTGCCGCCGTTAGGAATGGACCTGGTTTATTAGGAAATGTTATGCACAAGGGAACAGGGGAGCGAGGGATAGCTGCAGAATCGCGAAAATGCTTTCTGTCATGTTACTTAAAAAGTACATGGAACTTGTTAACTAATGGTCATATTTAACTGAGACAATTAATTTAAATGAAGTGTGATGCCCAGTGTCTCCTGTTTATTCAGATGCTAAGATCGGGAAAGAAGGTTATTTAGAATGTTTGCAAGAAGTATATATAATAAATTTATAATATTCGGAATTTAAGCCGGATCAGTCTCATTACCATTAGGACTATCATGTTTAAAAGTAGTAGTTGAGGAGAGGGCGGGTTCGAGCAGGTTTTTTTTTTTTTTATAATTTTCCAATTTTTTTTAGGGTCTTTTTGATTTAACAACTTTTCGATTACAAATGGAGAGTTCTCCTTTAAAAAGCGTAACGTCCCGATCCTGTTTAAAATAAGTTAACAATCAACCTCCTCTCTTGACATGACGATTAGGGTTCAGAGTAGTCCTATCCTTATCATTAATTTGATAATACAAGTCTGATGGATGAACGAAAAACGTAAGGCATGAAGGGGATTCGAACCCGGGGCCGGGAGAGATAGCTGGTAGCCAAAAATCCACCGGGTTCAATAATACGATGACGTCGGAAACCAGCGAAAAGCCGTCTAGAGGTCCTTCCGGTCGCAGGACCAAATACGTCGAAACTACGTTGGGGAAAACGATGACGGGCAATGTAAATTGAAGTTGATAGAGACACATCAGTGACAATTGAGGGCGATCAAAATTAATAACTTGTGGTATTGCTTGTTTTCCAAATCGGAAAACCCACTGAAACACAAGGACCGAAGCTACAAAGTGTCTCTTTTTGGTAAACACCTTTCTGGTTGCCCCGATTACACCCACGGTATATATATGTCGCAAACTCTGTAGGTTAGTGGGTCTGGTTGTGCAACCAACGATGAAATGCAATGAACTGAATATGGCACAGATGAGTTCGCCAGACCTGGGTGGTAGGATCTAATCGAACTTGATGCACTCGATTAGCTCCTACCACTCTAAATTTTCATTTTTTTCGGAAGTTTTATTTGTAATAATGGTGTTAAAATGACCAGATGGCCCACGGGCCGGTCAGGGGGATTGCAGGGGTGGACCCAGGAATTTATAGAGGGGGGGGGGGGGCTGGGGGCAAAGCCCGTCTGCCCCCCCCCCCCCCCCCGGATCTGCCCATGAAGGACCTTAAAACAAAGTTAAGGTGGAGAGTTCTAGTTGAAATGGTAAACAATAAATAGGGCGAAATATACAAATTTAGAATAGGTTTATGAGGCTATAACTTGTGAATTGTATTAGTTAGCGTGTTTTATTCTGTTACTGAGTTCAGTAGCTAGGTTGGGAAAGGTTAACGTTGGGACCAAATTATTTTTGCCTTATAATGCTTACACGAGTCTCACAAGCGAGTTTAAGAAATCTGGTTTAAAACAGGCTTAAACCATATTTGCTTTTTGGAAATACGCCCTTAAAATTTTTAGCTACAAGTTTGGTTGAACTAACCCTATTTTTTTTTAGAAATAGGCCTATTGGACATCACTTTCATGGGATGGAAAACCATTATTGATATGATATATGTGATAAGATTTCTCAAAAATATTACTTTCATTTCATGATAAGGGTTGTACCCAACATCATGGGAGACAATTGCTTCATTATTGATTAATCATAGAGGTTATAAAGTTAAATCACGCTTTATCGCTGTTTTTACGCATTTGATTAATTATTATGAATTATTTTGATTTTATATAACTTTTGTTTCTATATGTAAGGGCTATTAAAACTAAATGCGCTAATGATATAGGCCTACCAATGTGAGCAATACAACCCTGTTTTACCCTAGTTGTGTGCACACTATAGGCTACAGGGGCGGATCCAGGGGGGGGGCCGGACGGGCCTTGGCCCCCCCCCCTCCCCTGTTAAATCATGTTTGATGGGGGGCCCACCCCCCCGTACATTCATGTTTTTGGGCCCCCCCCTCTACAAATTCCTGGGTCCGCCCCTGGGCTACTCCTTCTGCGCTTCAGCCTCATCTATTCTTATTAGGTCAGGAAACTGAGTATTATTTTTGTTGAGCTTGGAAACCAATATCAACCGGCGTTTATAGATTATATGCACAAATGTGGGAAGGCCAGTGTAGCCCTGAAGTTGCCCTTTTTAAAGGTAAATGAATAAGAATGAACGGTCAGTGGTTATGTCGCGCATTTAAACTTTGTATGGCGGATTTTTATAGGCTCATTTTTGATAGAACACGAGAAGTAATATAATAAGAAATTCCAAACGAAATTTTCAGATTGTGGAGCCAAATTCCTTAATCCAATCGTGAGTGGGGGGGACTGGGTACGCCACTGCTGGCAATTATATTGGTGCCTGAATGGAGGGTAGGTACGTTAAGACGCCGAGAAGGTTGGGCGTGTGAAGAGAACTATGAGCGGACGGGACTATTGTGACACAATATAGTTAACACCCCCTGACTTACACTTATATACACGCCAGAAGGGGAAGGGAAACTTTGAGGTGGGCGCAAAAGTATTACCTAACACGCCCACTGCTATGGGTGGTATAATGATACTTTGATTTTTCAGGGATAATGGTGGAGTAAGACTTACACTCCTTGACACATTTTAGAGCAAGTGGTTTCAGACACGCCCGAGCCTGTCTAATGTATGAGTTCAAATTCTTCCCGTGCTACTGTTACACTCGGGAATTTCTGTGGCCAGGAATGTTAACCATTATTGAATGACCAAATGAGCAATGATTACTATGAATCCATACAGTAGAAGTTGTTAAAACCAGTAAACAGGTAAAGTTCTTTAGAATATAGGCTAGTAGATCAGGGTTTAATTCATACTTAAACCTAAAGGCTGTATTCCACATTTCAATTCTGGCACTGCAGATTTAGCATTTGGTTAATTTTTTATGAGAATATGGAATGCAACATTACATCCTATACGTCATTTGAAAGAGAATTGTAAGACCTTTATAATTGTGTATAACATTTCTACTTTTGACCTTTATTCCCTCTGCTGATTTCTAAAGTGGGCAGCAAAATCAACATGTGAATTCCAGGCTTAAGTAAAATAACTGTCATTGACATTATGAAAATGTCAATTCCGGATCAACTAATGATGTATGATTCTACATTTGGCAAAAGGTCTATAGTGGCAGACGCCTAAAGATTATGCAAATATGCATCTTCAAATGCCTTTTGCATTGCCAGTTAAGTTTGTTTAAGAAGTTCTATAATATCAATATCTTCTATTTACAGGTCAGATCTTGAATAGATTTTCTCGGGACACTGGATTTATGGACATATTTTTTGCATTTCCTCTGTTCTATGCAATCCAAGTATAAGGATTTTATTTTTGTTTTTATTATTTATTTCTGCAAAGCTTTCTAGTGAATAATGAGCATTAAAGTACAGCTCATCAATCATGAAACTGGAACTTCACTTTTTCACTCACATAAATGAAATTTAAGGGCTTACAAGAAAGATAAAACAGCCCTATAGCTGCCTAGGAACTTTCTACCATAGTGTTCAATGTCACATTGTACCAAAATTTACTACTACCTTAATTTTGAGGTTCTATTTTAATAATGCAGAAGATATCTTGCCTACTTCATTTACCTCAACGTATTACTTATCACTCCTTTTTGAGCATCTGAATACCATCCTCAACACATTAGTATACCCCTTATATCTCTTCTCCTAATGTCTAGATGATATTCATTTCTACTGCACATGTCATCTACGTATGTGTTGTATTTCCATGGATGGTCCTGCTTGCATTTCCTACAGTGATTGTCACATTATTTTTTGTGAAATTTTCCATAAGATGCATACGAGATGCAAAGAGAATAGAAGGCGCTTGTAAGTTCTTACATAGAAATCCCAATATCAAATTGGTCAACTTTTTTCTCCATTACAATTTTGAGTATAATTAACATGATATTTACTGTTCATCTTTAAATAACACAATTTATGTATCTTTATTTTCTTAACAGGTAGAAGTCCTTCCTATTCTCATCTATCTACCACAATTGAAGGTCTGTTTGTGATTCGTGCATTTAGAAAACAAAACAATTTTTTGTTGGACGCCTATTCTTATATTGACAAACACACAGCAGCATGGCATCTTTACATATCTGCACAACGTTACCTTGCCATCAGAATTGACTTCTTTGCTTCTGTACTTGGTCTCATCTATATCACTGTGGCAGTGTTTACAGCTAATCAAGGTTATTATATCAATTATTTTATTGAATTACAGTTTCTAGTACATTTGTCACTATTAAGTATTTTCCAAGGAATCAAAGAAAACTTATATTTTTGTAATCACCCATTCCTTTGAATTTCTAGCACTGTTTCCTTCTCTTGAAAAATTGAACTTCTCTTATAGCAAGGGATTTTTCCTTCATGGTCCCCCTAATGTATGTATTGTACTCGCGTATAGATAAATCATTGACAAATAATATCCATTTCATGTACCTTAGATGCAAGTGCAGCTGGTGCTTTCGGTCTTTCATTCATCTACCTAATAAATCTCCTGGCAACGGTTCAGTTTGCTGGCCAGATGGCTGCTGAGACTGAGACAGTTGTGAGTACTGCAGTAACTTTATATCTGATTATATATCCTAACTAATTCTAAGGTCTTGGTGTAGCTGCTAAGACAATTTTGATATCTAAACTTCATGGGTATCTATCTACAATATGATTCATGAAATATTTCTTCTCCAGATGACATCTGTTGAAAGAATTATGCAGTTTTCAAGACTTGAGCAAGAAGCCCCTGATCATACAAGCCTCAAACCTCCCCTTCACTGGCCTAGCAGAGGTGCCATACAATTTAAAGGCTTGTGTTTAACATACAGAAATCAGAAAAATTGTGCCCTTGGCCCAATTTCTGCCAATATACTTCCTACAGAAAAGGTAAAAAAGTTCATGAAAGTCAACCGTAAGTTTTTTTTATAAAAACGGATAAATATTTTTTACAATTGAAGAATTGATTGAATATCATTTATTTTATGCCGCTCATTGTATTGTAAGATCTTATCCAATGTCTATTTTGGCAATATACCACATCCATGTTGATTGAAACAGCTATGCATGAGTTTTGGAAACACTTGGTCACTTTTTGTAACCTCAGCTTGGGTTAGAGCTAACTCTACTAGTTGGTCCAATGATAAACTTTTCTAGGTATTATTGGGGGGACATTTGGTCGAGTTCTTACAGATTTAGACCAAATGGATGTTACATTTAGAAATAGTACCCAGATATGAACCACTGTAATGGTGTAATTTTTAAGTGATGCCTTCACAGTGCGGCATATCTGTAGAATATTGGGTGAGTTTGGGTACAAAGATTTGCCTGGTGTCTGCAAAACGGACTCAGTCATAAGTTTTGATAGTAAATAGAAATTCATCATGATATGGCAGAAGATTCGTAAAAATAAATCTAAAAAACAACATAATTGCACGTTTAGATAAAAATGACAAAGAAAGAATATTAAACTTCACTCTATGTTTTTGGTGAGCAGGTTGGGGTGGTTGGCCGAACTGGAGCAGGGAAATCATCCCTATTCATTAGTTTGCTCAGGATGGTTGAACCAACTGGAAGCATCCGCATTGATGGACTAGATATTACCAAGATGGGTCTTACAGATCTCAGAAGTAACATTTCTGTTATACCTCAGGTACAGTCTCTATTACAATGTGATAATGTGAAGGTTTTGAATTAACTGCCGTAGGAAGATGAAAGTATTGACAAGTAATATGGCTCTTACTTCGTTATCCATGCACATTGCTTAACTGGAAGCATTTGCTGTCTTAAGCACACACAGAAGAGATTTTAATTCAAGCAATAGCTGGCCTCATTTCACAGCAGACATATATTTACTTATAATTCATATGCACTTAAATAAATTAAATTATGTGATTACTGTCTCTTTGACAATCATACAATAAATATAAAAATACATACCCATTCCTAGGATCCAGTGCTCTTCAGTGGCAGTCTAAGATTCAACTTGGATCCTTTTGAGGAATTTGAAGATAGTAATCTATGGGAAGCATTAAGACAGGTTAGTTTCATGGAAGAAATAAATTCCCCAAAAAGAGACCTTAAATATGATATAACCTTGCTATATTTCTATTGTTTACAAACAGCTGTCCAATTAAATTCAAAGAAAGAGCCGACAATAAAATAACCTTAACATTTCCTTAATTTCTTGTCCACAGGTTCAGCTCCATGCAAAGGCATCTGACCTAAGTGGAGGACTGTCTGCTGAGATGGGTGAGGCTGGTGGCAACTTCAGTGTAGGAGAAAAACAACTACTCTGCATGGCCCGTGCTCTGATTAGGAGAAACAAGATCATCATCGTGGATGAAGCAACAGCAAATGTAGACAACAAGTGAGAGTTCATTGCTCATAGGATCTTGTTTTGAAGATGCCATAAGTAACAAATGCAAGTGTGAAGTTTATTGGTAGTGATTTACACATGTAGCAGTTTCTCAGTTACACCAAATCTTTTCAGTCATATTTACCAGATTATAGCCTATTTAATTGTTAAATAGAGGAGCTAGATGGTATATTTTAGCTTTTACCAGAAAGTGATGAATTATTACTCACTTTTAGAAAATAGATTCATTTGATGAATCTAACAATCTAAATTACTGCCAACAGGTATTATACATTTTTACTGGTAGGTTAGCTGGCCTCATTTCCAGCTTTTTGGTATTGCTATGGCATCCTAAACTCACAATCTACTGGTGAATATACTACGGTGGGCATTAACATATAAACATTTTTCCCCTTTTCTTTCTTTCATTCTTTCTATCTATATTCCTTTTTTCCACAGAACCGATGAAATAATTCAAAGAACACTCAATACTGAGTTTTCCAATTCAACTGTGCTCACAATTGCACATCGTCTGAACACAATCATCACATATGACAAGATTATGGTAAGCCGCAGGACATCAACCAGGCATTTGGAATCATTTTTCTATAGAAATCAGGACATCTATTAACACATTTAAACCTTGATTTTAAAAGAAAGATTGAATTGATTATATCATCTAAAACAGGTACAGAATGGTTTCCTATCAAAATATGACAATAAATCTCCCCTAAAATTCTTACCAATATTTTCTTTATTTTGGGTATAAATTCTATCACCCAAAGTACCAGGATTCCCTATCTCCCTATACTAAGATAGTTTCTTCGGTGGTGGTACACCCCCTGCCAAAGTCACTGCCTTGCCTCTGTCAATCACAGTCCATCAACCAAAATGCTGTGCTCTGAGGGGACTAACTTGCAAATTGACCAATCACTGGGGTATTGAGGGGGGAGGGGGGAGGACAGAGAGAGGGGAGAGACAGGAGTCAAATTTGCACCAATTTCACTCATCTTTGATTTTATTCTAAGCAGAACATCTGTTAGTAACGATTTGGTGGCAGTGCTCTTTATCTCATTACCACCGTAGCGAAAAATGTGGAATTATGCAGATCTGCTAAATCCTGGCATGCCTATCAACTCATCTGCTTAATCTTTATGCCTATAAATTATCACCTTACCATGAGATTTTTAACCAGTCTTCAAATCTGCAGGTTCTAGATGATGGAAAGTTGGTGGAAATGGGTCATCCATATACCCTGTTACAGGACAGTGCAGGAATGTTCTACAAGATGTTGAACTGCTTGGGTAATGACCTCTTTGTTCAGATGTGTAAATTAGCAGAGAAGTCATACACTAAAAACCGTCCAATGGATATGTCAGAGGAGGTTATGAGCACAGACTCAGAAAACAGAGGAATCACCAATTTGGCCTTTGAAGATGGAACCACCAATTTGGCCTTTGAGGAAGGAAACACCAATGTTACCTACAACACAAAGTTGTAGTTACCTCAATTGGTATGATTTTGGAAGGAAACATGAGCACCTTTAGGATGTCTGCAGGCTGCCTTACATGGGTTACTTATCATGGTTTATAGACAGTTGTATTGGTGCAACAACCCAGAAACATCTTTTGATAGATCTATAACCTCACCAAAGATTTAATTTAAACATACCTTTTGGTTACTAATTGATTTGTCAATGTTCCTATAGATGGTTAAGGGGAGAAGTTTTAATTGTAAAGTAACATTAGCATGATATGTAGCTGTTATGGACCAGCAATCCAACTAGTGTAAATATTCAGGCTCAACCAGTGAAATGTATATGGCACGATTATCAACCACTTTATGAAGTAGACATTTACTTACTGATGGTGGGAAATTACTATCCCACCTAACATTTGCTCTTTGGGGATTTCACTTAGATGGAAATGCTGGTTTAGCTCCACTGACCTATTAGAGAAGGCCCCACTTCCCAGCCTAGTTGGAGATGGGCTTTTCTCGCTATTGTGGGAGGCCAATCCCTTGTATGAACCAATTGACCTTTGGCCTACTCCAATCCTATTAAGTTGGGTGATTGTGTGGATGTAGATATACTGACTTATTAGGTTGTATTTTGAGGGGAATTTTACTATGGAAAGGAATTTATTTTATTCGGCAAGATGTAACTGATGTATTTTGGCTCCTTTTAACCCTGTATTAGTAGGTGTTTTGGTGTTTTGTTTATTGAGTCTAACTATATCACTTTACAGTGCTCTTCCTATAGAGGTAATTGGTGAATATGAAATAATATGATTTATATACAATGATTGAAGTATGAATTACAATATCTCATACAGTACCGCAAAGTCTATATCTTATATAGACACATAAGATGCAATATAATATTTAGATCCTTAGTATAGTTTATCCAAAAGTCAAAGTTATCCATTATCATTGAGTCCTATATATCCTACATTCCAAATAAATTAATATGGTACAGTATTTATATTGTCAGGGAATTATCCCCACAATCATAGTGTCATACCCTTTTCTTTTGTAGTTCCTAATAAAAGGATTCAGTAATGTCAGGGAATTTTCCCCCACATTATGCCATATATTCACGTTAGATGTCTTTTAGTCTAAAATGTCAGGGAATTATCCTACACATTTTATTGCCATTTCATATCACACAGGTTCATTTTCTTCAGTTCTGCTTTGAATTGATATATACTGTCTAGAGTCTGTGTATGTGCTGGTATTTTGTCCCATAGCATACATCCCCTATAAAAAGGGCTACACATAACCTTTTCGCATCGAGTGAACTTTCTTTAATTTTTAATGGACAATATCTGGTCTATCTTCAGCAATATACAGTCCCTTTTGCTTATAGACAAACATTACTTGTAACAATTGTTGCCGCTTCTTTCTTCTAGAGAAGTCAATCTACAGCATTTATAGACTTCAACCACATTATCCACAACATATGTTTTAGTTTGTTTTGTTACCCTACTTCTTCTAAAATGATGTCCTTTCGCATGTTGCTGCCTATGTACTGAACTTTCTTCAGATCTTACCAAGAACCAGCAAAATAGGCCATAACCAACCTGTCCATCTGGCTGCTGTTTTTTTAAACTGCTTTCAAAAGGACCTGTGGGAACCAGCAAATTGGGTCATGACCCCATTTCTTAGTTCCAGCCTCATCCTCCATGGTGTAGTGGTTAAGACCCTCACCTCCAAACCCAAAGGTTGTGGATTTGAATCCTGGCGAAGCCACTTGTTATATAAGAAAGAGCTCTTGTTTGCAGTCTATCTAGTTTTCTAACTTTCAAAAGTGAAGCACTATCAATGAGAATACCAACGTATTCCATTACGGTAATATTATTTGCTTATATAACAAAAGACTTGTTTTTTTATCCATGAAATTCTGAGTTTTACCCAACATATAAATCATCCTATTAGTCCTATTAGTTAAATTATCCACAGGTGGATTAAAACTAATCTTTTCATCTATCAAAACACCTAAATAATTATATTCAGCCACAATATCAATTTTCCAATTAGCTCCACATAACTCTAGTTTTTCTCTTGCATTGTTCCCAAGACAATTGATGCGCGTGCATTTTGTTTTCTTCATATTTACAATCATCTTATTAACAATACACCACTTTGATAAGATGTCAATTTGTTGTCCCAACAATTGATCTGCTTCTTCGTGTGTAATATCAGAACATGTAATCACAGTATCGTTAGCATAAACATTAATACAAGTTTCATCATTTTTATACAAGTACAATAAATCATTTATATATATAACAAATAAGAGGGGGCCTAAAGAGGACCCCTGAGGTACGCCGGACCTAACTTGCTTTATAGTTGACAATTTACCGTTGACCTTGGTACATTGTTTTCTATCAATAAGATAAGACATAAACCAGTCTAATGAGATCGATCACACCCCATATATTTTCAATTTTTCTAACAATATTTCATGGTTAATAATGTCAAATGCACGACTGTAGTCCAAGAAACAGCAGGACACTATCTTACTATCGTGTATACCATCAAATAGTTTATTAACTAATTCCATTACTGCAGTAGTGGTTCTAAACAAATTTCTGAAACCGTGCTGTTTCATGCTTAACAGGCCATTGTTGTTCATATTGTTATACAATTGCTTATAAATACATTTTTCAAATAGTTTTCCTGGTAGTGGCAAACAGTTTATGGTACGCCAATTTTCGGCTTTCAATGCATCGCCCCCTTTGGGTATCGGCATTACCACACATTCTTTCCATTTATCAGGATATACACCAGTCCTGATAATCTCATTTCTCAGTTTGGTGTAGTTGATATTCTAACATAAGGTTTTCTTGTCTGCCCTTCAGTCACCTTTATCCAGTCTTAGTGTTTTTCAGTGCAGCCATGCAGACTGCCTGCCCCCAAGTATGCTTAATTCTCCTTACCACGGATAGCCAATTTCATAAGTTGTTCCTGCAGGTTAGCCTATAACAGAATGCATGCTGGGTAATATGTCCACAAACTTCAAGGTTTTAGCATAGGAATTTTCATAAATTATGCTTTTATTTGGATATTAGCATTGGATACAACTTACCATTGTTATTTTTCAAAGTAGTACCCTTATACATTTCTATCTCCTGAGTTTTTAGAAAATTCATTCATTATAGATGGATAAATAGCAAATATTTGTATATTTTCTACATTTTTTCCAGGGTTTTTTTCGACAAAATTGGGCCAAATTAACCTGCAGGTGCCTAAATTGCTGAATATCAGCTATCTGTGGTAGGGAGAATTATCACTTCCCAGAATCAAATCTTGATGGCTGTATTCAGTGCATCCTCCCTAAGAGCAGTCGCAGTGTGAGTAGGTCATCTTCCACTGCAAGATCCATACTAAAATTTCATTTTCAAATTAATATCCTGTGTTTACCTGAGATTTCTCTGTCCCTCTGCAATTTTTCCCCTGCATCATTTCCAGAAAGTTGTTCAAATTTGAAGGCCTTCCTATGTACAAAATCTTTGGACAATCCAACAAGAAGTAAAGTCCCTAACATTTTGGAAAATTAATAATTAATAAAAACCTGGCCGAATGAAACTTCCTGTTTTTCCCTGTGTTTTGGGAAAACTTGAGCATGTTAACAGATGATTACAACACTAATATTAAATGTTCACATGTTAATAAATTGTTAATGCTCACATATTATATGGAGTAATCCAGCCAAGGATGTGATGTCAAAAAACATCATTATCACACTGCAGAATGTCACAGAATGTTGTGATTTTGCATATTGTTTCAACGTCATAGACATTACTTTACTCCTTGGCTTGGACTCTGTGGTGACTATTAGGAATCTTTGAATTAGTAGAAGGCAAGCAGAGTAACATTTAATGCTATCATGATAAACAGAAAAGTATCATCATGCAGAGAAAGCTCATATTTCTGTCTACACTCAAGCCTTCTTAGCTAAGACAGAAAGGCATATGGAGAATATGTGTTCAAATCTTAAAGGAACGTCGCCTCAGATATCTTAACAAGTAATTCATTTTTATTGAAACTGATAGGACTATATTGGCCATGTCACATGTCCATTTCAAGAAATTCCTTGTTCATCTTATTGCATAAATAGGTCATAACCAATACCATGGCTAGAAAAAAACCTGGTATAGCCTATATTCTAAATCTATGATTATTGATGAGCAGGAGATCTAATTTGCAGCTGGGATGTAAAAGGTAAAACATTTTTCTATGTCATAAGCGCCCAAAGTATTTATGTGACAATGACTCAAGTGTTAAGAGATGGAAATACAAAAACTATTTAATATGCGGTTTCTGCAATTATCCATCAGGCAGTCTGTGGGCCCATTTAAGAGGGTCTAAGAGCAGGAAGTTAGGGCAGATTTAGAGTAGGGTGGTGGGGGCAGATGAGGGACTCCCTGGGACCAATTAATTGAGAAGGGGGGAAAACAGGGGTTTATTTGTTTCTGGTCATAAAGCTGTTATACTGTATGTCTCCCACCAGTGCTAATCTAAATCAAACGGTGCGTCTCACCCCATAGATGGCCTGTGGTTGATAAATTTTCAACATGTTTTTAAACGTTTCTATCATCCAAAATCAACAGACTATATGATAAGATATTGTTCTATATACTGTCAAACGTTGAATATAAAATTAGGAATTTTAGTGTGACTTTTTGACCCCAAACTGTTTCCAGCCATACTAATACTACAAGATCTGCCCTACCTTCCTGGCCTGGAACGGGCTGGGAATCAGCTTCAGCCCCCTAAGCCCTGCCCACATTCACTAGATTGGAAGTCCCGTATACATACTTTTGATGTTCTTTAAATGCTTATGCTTATGCATCTAGAAGATTCTTTTATATGAAGTTGACATTTCTTTCCTATACATTTCTGACACCTCTTGCATAAAACTCGTAAAGTCAAAAGGATTGATAGGCTGCGCTGTCAAGTTTTGTTTTCATTATTCATTCATCTAAAAGATTTTTTATGGTTGGCTATTACTATATTGATGTTAAATCCTGAATGATAAAACTTTCCCAGGCCCTAATTAAAGGACCATGTACTAAAGGGATAGATAAATTCGAAAGGTTGAACGTCTTTGGTAAAAAAAAGTTAACATTTATTGGCTGTGCCTTTTCATTCATGAAATGGTGCCTTTTTGCCAGCATGTATCAAGATCAATTTTATGTCCAATCAATTTTAAAGGGAGCCAAAAGCAATCGTGTGTCAAAATATGACAAAATTTTGCAAACTCAAATAACTAAGAAAATAGATTCTAAGAGTCTAACTTTAGTAATTGGTACGGTATAAATCAGAATAGCTAGCTATAACTTCACTTAAATTCCATAATATTCATGCAATGTATGCCTGAAAAGGGCAATGTTTGTAAACAAACCAATTTTGGTGGGTCACCAGAATTGACCTGGGATGGGTTTTAATGTATTTTAGCATAGTCTGAGTCTGTATTCCCAGTCTATATTTTACCACAGGCCTAGGCTATGGCCATAGAAAATATTTCAATAGTTAACAGAATTTGCAAAATTTTGGCCCTACATTGCTTTTAGCTCCCTTTAAGTGTTCTGATGAAAACTAAATAATGATTTACTATGCCAGAATGTTCTAAAAATGTTTTGGTGACAAGTATTGAGTCATTTACAATGATTTGATAGCATAAACTGACAGAACTTTTCAAAACATTTTGAATCCTTAACCCTTTTAATGCTTGGAGGGTATCTCCGTCCAGCACAATAAAGAAGCTAGCTACTCTGTCCCATATAAGTTTGGAGGGATGTGATTCTAACACAGGAATTATTCATTTTCTCTTGATAATGGAGAATGTAATCAGAGCAGCTGCCAATAATTATCATGTGAACAGATTGTATTGAGGATAGGCCCCAGTAATGCCTGAGACCCTTTCACTGAGGGCATTTAAGGATTGATAGTCAATATCAAACAATTTCAGCAAGACTATACATTTATCTGACATATATGAGTTATGGATGTAACATATTCAATAAAAAGAATTATGAAAATAATTAGAATATAATTGATTTATTTCCAGAGATATTTTGAACCTTGCTCAGCAACTTTGTTTTGATGACTCAATATTTTCTGCATTTATAGTTACAGGTATCAGCAATAAAAAAAAGATGTTTATAGAAATAATGATACATTCAGCACATTTGTTAACATGGTTCTCTTAACAATTTTTTCTGAATATATACTTCTTTCCCTGAACATCTTTTGTAGGTTTGAGCCTTTGTGACTTTACTACTTAATTATTTAGGGAAGGCATTCTTATGCTCAGCAAAACAATCCAAGAATAATGTCACCTGTAATTTTGGGTAATGCTACTGTAGTTTGATGACTTTATCTGAAAGAACTACTTCCCCCTCATCATATATATTCAAAGGGTTAAGTAGTACCTGTAAAGGGTAAAATGATATAAAGAAATGTTTTACCCATCTGGTTTGCATTTGGCACATCAATCTATTATATTTCTAATAGTAATAGACAAAAGTGCTTGAGGATATCTTGTTGTAGACACTGATATATCTATTGTGGATGGAGTTACCCTCCTTGGTGTGTGATCAGTGAATTTAATTTATTGAGGGTAATTATGTCCACTTATTAAAACTACTTGAAAATCAATTATTTCCCATCAAAATTAGAAAGAAGATTCGCATTCTATATACTACAACCACAGATGACTAGGTAAATTATTAAAACTAATTGACAATTAAATCTACACAATTGTGGGCAGTTCTTTGGATTGACCCATGCAAATCATGTCTCCTATAACAAAATGGCCACCAAAGAGGATTTACATAAGATGAAATGACCTTGACATTTCCGACCAATCAACGTTGGGATTCTGCTATGCTGCAGGATCTCAATATAGTATTTGCATAAAACAAAATTCACATGGAATTACAAAGAAAAACACTTAATATAACTAAGATAGAAATAAGCAGAACCATGGCTGTAGGATATGGAAGCAAACTTGAAAATCATAATTTTCAAATTCATTTTTTGAACATTGACATCTCACTTAATATCTAAACTAGAGCTTTTTAGTACATCTTTCTGACATAGAGAGGGAGGGAAGACTTTCTCAAAATGTTGTAATAGGTCTTATTTATGTTATTTTTTTAAATGTAGAAAATGAAAATGCATACAAATCTAAATTCCTATTTTTGGCTGTTTTTGGCCATAAAATCAAATCTAGGGCCTAAATAAAAGATCTGAGATATGCTTCCCTACTTACAATTTCTATGAAGGTGTTTGTGAAATTTTAAAGTATTAACCAAGATATGGCTGTTCAAAAAATAAAAGTGAAAAAAATTAGTTTAAAATTGATGAAATCTCAGTTTTTAATTACTTTATCATTCTTTTGAGATCAAAATGCTGTTAAGTTAGTTTGGATTAGAGTAATATTAAAGAATTCATCCATGATTTCTTGAAATGGCCATTGACTTCTGGTGTCTATCCTTAAGCAATAATTGACCTTTTCCACATTATAATTAATCATTATAATAATGTCCACAAACAACATCTCTTGGCATCTTAAAGGTTCCCTATAAACTAAATTAGATTTAATAAGAACAGAAAAAGGAAAGACATGTCAACCTCACATACGTATCTCTTGTATAAATCCAGGCAGATCGAGTGAGTGTGTCACACATGGTATCTGGCACATAATTATCTATATCCAATTGACCCTGCCACCTAGTCAACACATTCAACCCTGCAGTTCTAAATAGTTCCTGCTGGTTTCCAAACACCACTGAAGGTAACATGCACATACACATGCAACCATTGTCTATACTGGGTGTCTACTGGGTGCTGCCATATTGGACAAAGGATGGTCTTGATTGGGTGAAAAGTCGGGCTTGACCCCCAACAGGTAGTGGCATCAAAGGACCACACATGTGCACAACTAAACTCCCGACTGCGCTATACCAATGAGTTATACTTATATGATGGTATTGTTTAGCTAGAAAACATGTTCAGGTAAATGAACATGTGGCAGTAACAACATGACATCTTTTAATGCTTTGCAACATTACGGTCTACATTGTATTCAGAATGTAAATTCTTACAATTTTCGACTTAAAACAAAATATACAAGTTAATCATGATAAAGAATGTTGTTGTTTGTGATTCCTTCTAATGCCATATTTCCACATCCAGATTCCACATACAGGGAAAAAGTTCCACCTTTCCTTCCAAAATTATTTTTTTTAAATGTTGAAAAAAAGTACAAAAATGTTAAAAAGTTCCAGATGTATGTAAAATGTTCCACTTAGGAAACCTCACCATGCAGAACCTGTATATTGGCCTTACATCCATATACAAGATCTGCATGCATCATACAATAATTTTGTTAAGACATAGGGAACTCTTTAATGATATATTTATTTAAAAGATCCTGACAACCTCATAAAAAGCAATGATAATATTGGCGCGCATCCTCCCAAAAATGGGATTAAAACTGTATCGGTTGTTACTGTGGATTCAGTATAAACTTCTCAATATTGCCCTATCCTTACTCTGTTGACCAGGCTTGCTCTCATCCTTTTGGTAAGATATCACCATCATTCATTGTTAACTATATATCAGGTGTCAGGTATGAGGTACAACCTTTGGGATTTCCCTTATACTCACTTGAATTTAGGAAGCACAGGATATTTAGGGACATCCAGAGCAGTGGTTTCTCAACCATGTTTGGATTATAACTGCCTTGGCAACTAGCTACCAGAGGGCACCACCACTAGTGCTGCACCTTGACAACAGTGGCTTATGTCACAAAGTGGGTGGCATTGACTCATTTAATATCAGAATACTCTGATTGTGACACCTGCTCCTAACCTTTAAATTACTGTTTTTAACCCTTGCAATAAAGGCTGTTCTTTTTGTTTTTTGTCACCAACCCCTAACTTTATGTAAGTTATTAAAAATAACCACATTATTCTAGATGAGGCCATTGACAAGTTTTACAAGACATCCTTGCAATTTTATACATGTTGAATTCAGCTATCCCCTTCCACCTAATAAGGCCTTATATGGCCTATCAATAAATGTCGCCCATTAACCCAAGCCCATTTCTATGGTCTTTGACATGTCTCACAAAGTTTATTCTTAGTTTCTGTCTTTGATTTGGTGTACATGCGCCTTTCAATTTCTAAGTTGTGGCCACTTGTTCTTTAACATTAAGGGTTAACACATGCAATTTTGCTGTTAATTTTCATTACATAATTTATGGTTCCAGTGAAAATGGCACCTTAAATTTACTTTAAGTCCTTAATTCATTTATTTATCATCTATTGTTATAGTCTATATGAATAACTACTTTCCATTAATCTCTGTATAATTCCTAAAGTACCATTTCTAATGCTTTAATGATGTTCCTTAACTTTTTTCAATGTGGTTTTCTTTGTCATGGATCATGCATTCTTAAAACTTCACACAACATGTGTTGAATATTTATTGACCAATACCATGTTCCATTACTTTCTAAAGACAGTTTAGCCTTGTATTTATCTACCATTAGAGTTTGAGATGTGGAGCACCCATTCTAGTCATGCCTCGGGGGACATTAAGGTCACTGTTTTATGTTTCCCTTTCAAGAGGCCACAATATTTTCAAATAGTATAAAATGGACACCAGTTTACTCAAGGAATATCCCCAGAAGAGCCCAATGATAGCACAAAGCTTTTAGATTAGATCAATAACCAGCTAAAACATGAATAGAAATAATTTTACAAATGGCAATTCTTAGATAGAGCATAATATGGACCATGTCAGTGTTTTGAAACAGAAATAATTGTGTTTGATATATTCTGAGTATCAAATTCACAATTCTGACATATGTGCTATGTATCTCTGAGGCATCTGGTGTCTAGGCATGGTAAAGCCTGATAGACACAGGGGTCAATGGGTGGTGATGCCTAAGAGCTGGACATTGTGGACCATTTTTGCAGGGTTTTCTTAATTCTAAAATGTTGGAACCTTTTAGGTGCCCCTTTAAAAGACTTGAAAAATGTTCTATCAAAATTGACCAAATACACCAAAAAGATTTATTCATCATCCATAACTTTTGTAAATATCTAATCATCCCAGTTTACACTAACATTGAAGTTTATCATGAAATAGCTCAAACATCGTCTCCGTGATTATTCCATGAAGAGAGTACACAACTTAAAATCAACCAAAGCAGTTTGGTTAATAAATTGCTACTAAAATTTGTACATTGCTTATTACATATTTATGAGTCATTTATTTATCACAAACACAAAATAAGGGTTTGTGATATAAATTCCTTTTTTCTTTTTTTTTTTTTATTAAGTCACCATCACATACAATTATGTGCTTTTCATGATGATCTACGTAGAACAATCAATGGTATATACATGTACAATAATATATACAATTTTATTTTCAAATCAAATTATATCATAACATCGATTTTTATACACCTGGTTATATCTAATCTGCAATTCATACAGAAAGTCTGACGTTAGAGATCTTGTGAAATCACCCTTAAACTCCAATGTTTGCATATTATAAGGTAAAAGTTTCCAATAGAAATAGGCCTATTCTTATGTTTATGAACCTCCATGAGGTCTTGTATCATTTTACTGTATGACAAATCCAAATCTGAGAGATTAATATTTTTTTCTAAACATACTTTGTGTTTGTGAAAGGTTTTTGGCCACCTCCCTTGGTTTTAGATTAAAGCTCCACTTTGACACAGTATACAATGGCCTTTGAAACGAATTATTGAATGATGGAGGCTACTTGGGAATCATTTGATTTGTTTTTTTAATTGAAAGACTTTACATTATTACATGTTCTTCCAGCCTACTATAGATAAGTGAATGCAGTAATGTATGTTTGAAGGTCTGAGATGAGTCACAAATATCATATAAACCCCTTCTTAATGTATAACAACAAATCATGGTAAATAACATCAATTTTTACGTACATTTCATTACAGATCAATATTCTTTATTGCCATCTTGAATTTAACTCTAGTGGTAGAGCATTGGATTTCTTAAGGGATACAATCCCAGAGTAAGATCCCCTATACATTCTCCAAATTTCTTACTTTTGTGATGAATGTCTATTCATCAAATAGGTAAAGACCGAAATATGAAAAGTAAGATAATACGACGAAGTAAAGTATGTTTTGTAACAGGCCCGAAAAGGCCCGGAATTGGAAAACCCGAAAGGCCCGAAAAGTCCCGAAAATGTAAAAGGCCGAAACCCGAAAGTCCCGAGAAATATGTAAACCGGAAGTGATAAAGTAAACCAGAAGTGACGTCATTTGTAACCACGTGATCAAAGACAGCCAATCAGGGCTGACCACTAGACTATAAAAGGGGCGGTGAGGCCCGCGAATAAATGAGTTCCTTTACAGCTCTCCTTGTGTCAACATGTGTCTTCTTCCTTTGGTAACCGATAAGATGATCCAATACGAGCTAATTAACTAGAAGTTTAAGTAAAATAGTAGAAGTTCGAAGAAACTAGGCGAAAACTTAGGACGGGGGCCCGAAGGCCCGAAGGACCGAAACAGGGCACGAAGGCCTGGAACTGGCCTGGATGGAGTCCCGGAAACGCAGGCCCGGAATGGCACGGGGGCCCGAAATGGGGGATCGGAAACCCAGGATCCTGGGGAACGACGGCGCGACCGGCTCGGCCCCACGCTACCAAACAATAGGCGACCGTCGGCCTGACATCCCCGCGGACCGAGACCGAGGGTGAACCGTCCGCAGGAGACCTCGAAGAGAGTACTGGCACTAGAGAGATAGAAACGACTTCCCCCTGCCCCTACCACTTTTCCTTCCCCGCAGTCCGCCCGTCAACGGAAGTGCCTGCACCCCGCCCGGTGGCTGGGGCCCCTCGTTCCAGCCCGGCTGATGCACCCGTTCCCCGTCGACGAATACCGATTTCCTGATCGACCCGCTCAAACCCCCCTCGTGCGTGAGGCACGACTCTAAATATCACATCTCGGTTTCTTGCCCGGATTCCCCGTCCGTCTGAGATCCGAAACAATCCCCACGTCCCTCTGTTGTAGAAATCGGAAACCCCGAACTACCGAGGAACGTCACACTTTGCCATGCTTGACCTCAGTTCACCATAAGAAATGTAGAGCACACATTTTTGTCATGCTCTGTTACACTTCAGGAGCCATTGAGATCACGTTATATTAGCCATCATATAGACCCATATCTGTTAAGTATGTTTTTCTGGACCTTGGTTTTACCAGGGGAATAACTTTTTGTTATTCCCCTGGGTGCTGTAGTTAACAGTTTAAACCAGGGGAATATCATTTTTGTTATTCCCCTGGATGAGTATTGTGACGTTTAAATAGGAAATGTACAGAGACTACGCCATTAGGGGTGAAATAACAACAAATCATGGTAAATAAAATCGATTTTTGCTTACATCTCATTACAGTTCAATATTTTTTATTGCCCTCTTGAATTTAAATCTAGTGGTAGAGCATTGAAATCCTTGAGGGATACAATCCCAGAGTAAGATCCCCCTTCACATTCTCCAAATTTCTAACTTTGCCATACACAGGTTGTTGACCCCAGAGCACCATAAGTAATGTAGAGCACACAGTTTTGTCATGCTTTGTTACACTTCAGGAGCCATTGAGATCACTTTATATTACCCATCATATAGACCCATTTATTTCAATCAATGAGTATGTTTTCCTGGACCTTGTTTGCTATTTACGAATATTTTTTTTTCATTTCTAAAAAGCTGTAACCTTTTTGGGTACATCATAAAAAAGGCTTAAAAACAACTACATCAAAATTAAACAAATATACCAAAAAAAATGTATTATTTGTTGTCCATAACATTTGTTGATATCTAATTGAGGTTGTCGGTGATTTTGGGAAAAGTCTAGTGCAAAGTCTGTATACATACATGATTGATGGAGTCTTAATAAGTTTATATTCTATCATTGAATATCAATTGTGTTGAGAAAATTGTGGGGGTCCACATTAATTTAAATGGTCCACATTAATTTAAATGGTAAAAAACTAAGAGTTTAACTGAGAGCCAGTTTCCATAGCTTTATACCTCAATTAAACTCTTAGAATGTAATTTTACTTAGCAAAATGTTGCCATTTTTAGCATTATATTTCTTTTTGTTCCCTTCAAGCTATCAGTTTCACATCTTTAAATGCTTTTGGAAAGAGATATATAGGTTGCCCCACTTGTTTTACTTGGAATTGTAATAAGGTTCCTTTATAGGTCGGAATATACAGTAATTTCAATTCACAGTCGTTGGATCGGTTGGATAGGTTGGAGATATGCTAGCAGGTGGACAGCTATACAGGTATGCACTGGTTTGGTTTATGTTGTTCAGATGTAAATTGAATACCAAGTCTTAGTAATATTTTCACCAAATTGAGAATGATATCCATTGAGACATGTTTATCCTAAATGTATGATCATTGATTGACATTCTTCTTTTTTTTATCATACTTGAAAAGGAATAAAAATGTATAGCATTCTGGGAGAGGAGAGACTTATAAGAAAATTTTCATGTCAGATCACTGTGTCCCACAAACTTGAAAACTCAAATTTCAAAAGCCAAATATGAAAACAGATTTGCCGAGCAGAAAGGTCTTCATTAACATAACATATCTGAAATTTTCAAGTGAATTTATAGCAATTCAGTTCATGAATTATATGTACTATTTGCTGGGATTTATTGTGCTTATTGTACCTTTAAACACTAGTAGATGTTTATGATGAATAAAAATAATCAAATCAAAACAGGATAAACTACTTTTATAATTCTTATGGTAGAAATACTGTGGTCAACATTAATAATAGGCTAAACTACATACACAGGGATTTGCAATGTTATTTTCACTCATTTAAGATAAATTGGTTTACAGGACAAGATGGCCCAAAATGGGAGTGATCAAACGACTACCAGACCTGATGGGGAAAGAATACCACATCCATACCTGACTGCAAATGTCTTTTCCAGGTCTATCTTCTGGTATGTAAAATCCTTGACTAAGTTATATGATATACCATACTAAATAGTTAGGCCATGGAAAAAAATGGTTGCGTTCTGGTTACATAAGTCAAGAAATAATAGGGAAGGTTGGGACTTTGATCTATTTGTTTTAAATGTCTTTTAGTGAAAAATGCCCCCAATACTGTTATACTGAACAAATGTGTTATTATATATTGTTCATGATCACTGGGGAACTTTAGATTCATTTATTGGATACCTGAGGATGTAGAAGACATTATTGTCTATCCTATAGCAAATCCGCATAGAGAATCTCTGAAATCATTAATTTTTGCACTTTTTGGCCATTTTGAATTTTTAAAGATTTAGCTCTAAAATTATGAATATACATAACAGCCACGAACATTATACATCATTGTTATCTTCAAGTAAAGACAGAAATAATAATATGGTGACCAACTGAGGGGAATAAATAAATGGTGCTCCGTGCGGGATTTCATATGACACCAATGTTGTAGAGCAGGTTCTTAGCTTTAAAATGATATCAAGCATGTCCAAATCCGATAATTATTAAGCAGGTTATGGGCCCTTAAATGTTCCACTGTCAGGATACCAGAGAGTAAGGAAAAGCTTGATTTTCTTGTATTTATTGAGATTTTGTATGAATTTTCATTTATTATCATAATTGGAAGTAAATATTCAAAAACAAACTTGTATTCATTATCTTTTAACCAGAAATGATAAATGTCTTCTGTTTTCAATGTTGAGACCTGAAGATGATAGTTTCTCATGGTTTACACTATTTTCTGAAAATCTCATGAATTTTAGTTTCCATGGCAACCAAATAGAATGAATTAAGTGAATTTCCCATATCAAAACATTCCATTGACATTCCAAATATGAAAATATTCCTTCATGATGGAATGTTTTGAGTATGACAAATGAATTCTACACAAAAAGTTGGTTTAAGACAAAATAATCACTATTTTTCATAAATCTACTCATATCTCCTTAAATATTAGGTTTGGGGATAGCAAATATTGGAACCTCGGAGTACCCTTTCCCCTTGGCTGGTCACAGATATCCCTAATAAATTTATTTTCACACATCCCATGGTGTCTGGACCCCCCCTCAGATTTCTCAAATTTTACACAATTAAACTACCAATAAAGGGAATTATCCAAATAAGGGGTCTCTGGAACCCCCTCAGATTTATCAAAGTTTGTATGCCTATAGGGGGAATGTGGGTTGTATCCCGCAAGTGGGTTGTATCGCGCATCTACACTTGAATGCTTATGAAATAGCTTCGATTAATTTGATCATCTATTTTGCTATTTTTTGCAATTATCACATGGGACAAAATGTCATTCATCTGAAATTCAATCATGACTTCATATTTTTTTGCTAATATCTATTCTGACGATTGGATTAAGCATTTTGGCTCCATAATCTTAAAATTTCTTTTGGAATTTCTTATTAAATTATTTCACATTTTTCTATCAAAAATGAGCCTATAAAATCCGCCATACAAAGCTTACATGCACGATATAACAACCGACCGTTCATTCTTATTCATATAAATACGGATTTACCTTTAAAAAGGGCAACTTCAGGGCTACACTATTATTTTTCTACACCGGCCTTCCCACATTTACGTCATATAATTTATACGCAGGTTGATATGCGTTTCCAAGCTTAACAAAAAATGCACCAAATACGCTATAGATGCAGGGGTAACCCACCCTTTATAACATATAAAAAAGGAATGAAAAAGGTGTGCGAGTGTAACGGTGACACTGGGGGATATAGGACGTCGTGTGCTAGGCCAGCCTAGCCGACTCTAGCGGGATTCGAACAAGCAAGTTGTTCCATTATCATAGACTGTATGCGCAGGCCAGTGTCGCGGCTCGCCGATAAGGAACTCCGGAGGGGGCCTTTTAAACAACCATTGGCCTACATGGGCTGATGCAATGTGACGGGATACTACTGAGTTTGCTGACCTAATAAGAATAGACGAGGCTGAAGCGCAGAAGGAGTATAGTGTCCAAGCAACTAGGGTAAAACAGGGTTGTATCGCTCACATTGGTATATCATTAGCGCATTTTGTTTTAATAGCCCTTACATATAGAAAAAATATATATATAAAATCACAAATAATTCATAATAATTAATGAAATGCGTCAAAACAGCGATAAAGCGTGATTTAACTTTATAACCTCTATGATTACTTAATAATGAAACAATTGTCTTCCCATGATGCTGGGTACAACCCTTATCATGAAATGAAAGTAATATTTTTGAGAAATCTTATCACATATCATATCAATAATGGTTTTCCATCCCATCAAAGTAATGCCCAATAGGCCTATTTCCAAAAAAAATAGGGTTAGTTAAACCAAACTTGTAGCTAAAAGTTTTAAGAGCGTATTTCCAAAAAGCAAATATGGTTTAAGCCTGTTTTAAACCAGATTTCTTAAACTCGCTTGTGAGACTGGTTTAAGCATTATGAGGCAAAAATAATTTGGTCTTTCCCAACCTTTCTCCCGGCCCCGGGTTCGAATCCCCTTCATGCCTTACGTTTTTCGTTCATCCATCAGACTTGTATTATCAAATTAATGATAAGGATAGGACTACTCTGAACCCTAATCGTCATGTCAAGAGAGGAGGTTGATTGTTAACTTATTTTAAACAGGATCGGGACGTTACGCTTTTTACAGGAGAACTCTA
This sequence comes from Lepidonotus clava, assembly GCA_936440205.1. Lineage (NCBI taxonomy): Eukaryota > Metazoa > Annelida > Polychaeta > Phyllodocida > Polynoidae > Lepidonotus > Lepidonotus clava. The sequence goes on from OW387141.1 coordinate 12,618,279, forward strand.
CAATATTTGTAATCAAAAAGTTGTTAAATCAAAAAGACCCTAAAAAAATTGGGAAAATTATAAAAAAAAACTGGTCGAACCCGCCCTCTCCTCACCTACTACTTTTAAACATGATAATGGTAATGAGACTGATCCGGCTGAAATTCCGACTATTATAAATTTATTATATATACTTCTTGCAAACATTCTAGATAACCTTCTTTCCCGATCTTAGCATCTGAATGAACAGGAGACACTGGGCATCACACTTCATTTGAATAATTGTCTCAGCTAAATATGTTAACAAGTTCCATGTACTTTTTAAGTAACATGACAGAAAGCATTTTCTCGATTCTGCAGCAATCCCTCGCTCCCCTGTTCCCTTGTGGATAACATTTCATAATAATCAGGTCCATTCCTAACGGCGGCAAAGTTTCAAATCGTCCATCATGGCCGGCCTTAATCCATTAACACCCATAATTACCCGGAAGCACCCCATCTAATGTGTACCCCCCTGTGACATCTGACAAGGGCAGGGCCACAGTCTTGGTTATCACATAACTCACACCAAACCGACTCAAGTGCGACACAGCTCTCATGCTGGGTGTCATCTGAAGGACTCCCGGCCATTATCAGGGGTTACTCATTGAGTTAACACGGGCCAGAGTTGCCCCAGAGAACCTGCTGGGTCGGGCACTTCCATACCCAACCTACGTTTGCCTGCAAAGCACATGTAGCTAAATCGTTGACAGGCCTATTTCACCCTACCATCCCTCGCCCCTCCCACCCGGAAAACCATTTACCCTTACCATCCATATATGGAGTATTAAAAGTGTTTGAAATTAACTTATTTTGAAGTCAGCCATCAGGAGTGAGAGTCATGAAAAATTCATTAAACATTTTCTGTATGGATAAAAGGTACCTCCCGGCCTATAAAGCTACCCTAAATAATTCACTTTAAACTAGGTCTACGCTGGTTAGATATATAGCCGACCTTAAGGTTTGAGACTAATTTCAGCCCATGCATGTCTTAAATCGGCCTGAACTCCATATAAACCACCTTCAAATAAAACCTATAAATAACGGGCAGTAATGGCATTTTCAGGCTTTCTCACTTCTCATCCACAAGTTAAGGAACGCCATGCCAACAATTCATTTTGAAGTCTGCCTTCCAATTCAATTAGAACAAGCCGACACCCTAACCAACGAAAGCCTACTAGCACGCGTACGCCTAAGCTTATACTTTTTGCACGGCTTTTCTTTTGGCATTAACGCAACGTTTATGCACCGAGGTCTAAACCTTTAAATCCCAGGTGCACGTGGCCACTGTCTGTCTACTCCTTCCCGTGACCGGGATAAAGTAATAAAAGACTAGAGCGGTCTCTAGCCTGCATCAGACATGGCTTCAACCGTATCCATACTCCTCCTTCGTGGACTCTTGATCCTGGGCACTGTCTCAGCTAAGCCATGCCTATGCACCAGTACGGTAAACAGTTTTCGTACCAACTATGGTGTAGTATTCGAGAGTAAACTGTCCATCCACATAGGTAATCAGTACTTCACTACCAAAGTCGATATCATTTTACCACTTCCTCCTTCTCCAAAACAGGCACCTGCACTAAATTGTAGACACGGCGCTACCCTGGCAGCCGGTTCAATGGAACAGTGTCAAAAAATCCAACTTATGTTAAATAACATAACATCTAATGGGAAGACTATAGCAGCCAAGGTCAGCAACGGACTCCGGCAAGTGCAATCAATTTTGGAATCGACGGCCCAGCCAACACCTCCATCAGCCAAATCCAGGAAGCAGCGGGCTCTTATTCCAGAAATCGGCAAGTTCTCCGAGACGTTATTTGGAACGGCCACACTCGATGACTTGAAGCAACAGACTCGTGCTGACCAGGTAAATGCCGATGAAATTGGCTTCCTCGATGGCAAAATAAATGCAGTCCTAAAGTTAGTTGACTCCACTTTGGAAATCCAACTCCAGGCCATCATCGAGAACACTCATTCCATATACAATTTGTCCCGAGGACTCCAGGCTTACATTAGTAACCGGGAATTGATGGTCAGGTTGATGCAAGATTTGTAAGAATTGCGTCTACTGGATTTTCAACTGGACTACTCCCTTGATGTCTTGCTACAGGCTATTCGCGACCTAACGGAGAACAGGCTGAGTACCTCTTTGATATCGGAGACTGATATGAGGAAGATTCGGTACCTTTTCATTTCCAAGTCCAATCTTTCAAATATTTATATTCCAAACACTCGCGACATGTATAGAAGTGTAACTGTTTTAGTCCCCCCGGTTTTACAGCAAAATGTTCTGAAAACTATTTTGAAGATTCCCGTTATTTCCTTAGACAAAATATTTACGGTTCTAAAAGTGAACACCTTCCCTCTAGCCTTCCATGGGCATTATACTCGCCTCTTGAACACACCGGCTTATTTATTGGTGTCCACAACACAATACACGGTATCCTCCAACCCAGATCTGGATAATTGCCATTCTCTGTTTTGTCATTATGACCTACCAATTCGCAGGCTTTCTCCCTCGTCGTGCCTCATTTCTATCTATCTACGTGATCATGAGTCTGTCAAACGTTATTGTGATTTCAAAGTACTCATTCAGTCTAATTTCAGAAGGTCGAACATCCAAGTCATTGCAACAGGGACCTATTTGTTCTCTCACATAGACGAGGTCTTTGTGCGCTGTCCCAACCGAACAACAACCCATCCTGGATGTGAATCGTGCGTTCGTGCCTTTGAATGTGGTTGTTCTGTGTCCGCCAAAGAATGGGAAATTCCCGTCTCAAGTGTTAACTGTTTGCCTTCTACAGCAGGCCCCTTAAGAACAGTTTTCCCCGTCAACCTTGCTAGTCTTCAACACCTCAACCTGTCACTTAGCCGACTTGTGAACCCGGATTTTTCATACGATAAACCATTCCCAATTTTACCTCTTAGCCCGCAAATGCGAGTCCGCCAAGAGGATATTTTTAAGCGAGCAAAAGACAATTTTGTTTCCCTCCGTACATACATGAAAGAGATTCGACTGAATAAGGTCGAATACAAGAAACTTCGTGGTGACTTGCATCTTCCCCACGTACCATTCCTCCCCCCCATTGTGCATGGTACTGTTTACCTGTTTAACATTGGACTTACTTTTATAATGGTACCAGCACTTTTTGTTTTCATCTCAATTCTGTATTTCAGACAACGTAGGATTCAAAGCGCATGCAGACGCTTGACTTTAAATTGAGTTGGTTATATATACATTAGCTATTAACTCTTCCTTTTATTGCAGCTCAAAAGTTATCAGTTCTCATTCATGTTCGATTTTTGTTGTTTAAAATACTCGCCCTCATAATTTCGTCACACAGCAGCAATTGATTTCCCATTATCAAAATTCTTTAAGGACCAGTTCCGAATTCATTGTCGCCCTCATGAATTCACATTTAGTCACAGACACATAAGACTACACGCGTTCATGATATCAAAATGTTTTATTGTTATGCATGCGGAATAGGTTTTAGGATGTCCACGTGTCAACATTTCGCTAATTTTCCCATAATTGTATTTACTGAACATACACTAATGTACATATGTAACTCGAAAGCTTCGTGAACATTTCACAATTAACATTTTCCCATATATACTTCAAACATATCGTACACTTATATATAACTGTTCATCACACCCAAGAGTCTACGTCAGGCATGCAGCCCAGTTTTTCGGCTGGGAGTAGTTCTTGGGCCATGTTGTTCCTGTTGTTTATCAGGCAAACGCTCGCTCTACAAAGTCTGTGCCTGAAAAATTTGTTCAGGCGCACACGCTCCGTACGAGGAATCTTGACTTCTTGCGGGAGTTCAAACGTCAAGGGTTCGTCGCTGCCATTCAGATAGACCGTGAGTGGGCCCGACCAGGCGACGGTCAGGGCCTTGGACAGGATGCTCGGTCTTTGGATGATCATTCGTGGGCAGGCAGCACTTCCTACGGCTTCCATTTCGGCGGGAATGGGAGCCAGTGGAAATAGGAGCGTTTCCCATCGGCAGTAGGTCCTCAGACAGCACTGCACTGTAGCCCTCCGACGTTGACCCTGCGCCAACGAGCGACAGCCTGCTGCCAATTTCGAGCAGATACCAATAAATTTCCACCCCAGGTACATCACTAACAACAGAAGCAGCCACTGATGGTCAGATTGGTCCGCGGGTGGGAGGTGACTAGGTCTCACCACTGGCGTTTCCTCCCGAACAAGACGCAGACGCAGACTTGCGTTTAACAGTCGTTCGATGTCCATGGCCATCAAGTGGCTGTTCTGAACCATGGTTCAGTGTCTAGTACAGGCACATACTTATACCCCCCACCCCCCACGACATCTCAAGCGTCGTTCACGTCAACGACGTCCCAAAGGTCGTTCACGCCTGGGCCCTCCACGTCCGAAAAGTCGTCCCCGTCCGGCCCCTCCACGTCTGCAGCTGAACCGTCCATGGCCAATTTGCTGGCCAGGATGGAGCAGCTGGAGAACAAGTGCCGAAGGGCGGAGGCTGAAGCGGCTGCGGCAAAGGCCCAGGTGGAGCTGCTCGTGAACCAAGCGAAGCCAGCTGCCAAACGACCCAAACTGCACCCCCGCAAGGATATATGTGTAAGTTCTAAAGTTTATTTTTACAGCTTATAATTAACTAATAATGTCACCTTTAAAACGTTACTGTTTAATATAGTTCTCGGTTTGTTTAGAAATCATCTCATTCCTAGTATAGCCCTGATGTTCTCTTTTACCGCGCCAGGGAACATCCCGGAAAACAACGAAAATCCGTAATGATTTCGTACACTGAAATTTAGTTAGAAGTCCACTATTAATTCTTGGCTTGTTATATTGTTTGTAGGCACTCGTTCGTTCTGCCTACAAGGCCAGGAGAGGGGAGCCGGATTGGGGCTTCAACCTGAACCGTGGATCATAACAACTGAACCTGAATCATAACAACATGAATAGTACAGACAATAATATTGTTTTTAAGTAAGCAATGGGTAATGTGTTCCTGAACACCAGAAGCTGCAGCTGAATATAAGCTTTGCCGATCTCATGTTAATAGAGTCATAGAGCACTTGACGTGATGCCGATGAATTGAACAATATAAATATATTCCAACATTCAGGGCGGGGATCAAACACCCAGAGAACGTTGCGATCATCAAGGCCATTATTGACAACGTGTGCCTGGGGCCAGATACCCCCAGACAAGAGGTGTTAGGTAAGTCCCATAGGTAGCAAGTTTCTTTGTTAACTAACCTGCAGCTGCACATTTCATGCATCTAATGTCCATGATTCCAAAGTTTTGATCCTTCAATTAACACAAAATTTCAGATGCTTGAAATGCTGGAAATCTGTTTTTAGTGTCTAAATAGGCTCCACTTACATTGGAAATTGTTACTTTTATAAATTAAGTTATCCTACCAGTCATCTGAAAAAAACTTTAGTTCGATTATCTGGACAAAGAAATATAATACCGGTGTAATGATGGTTTTAATTCCTGAATAGTATGGTGACCTCACTTTGCAATTTTAACATGTATTCCCTTGCTTTATTGCCTTTATATTGCCTTTGTCTACTTAATGGCTCCAGTTTTAAGCATACTTCATGTCCTTCCTCTTTTTCTAGCTGCTGCCAACACCTACTTCAAGACCCTCCAAAGCAGGGCCAGCAACTTGCGGAACGGGAACATCAAGGACAACAACGAAGAGGCTATCATCCGTCACCATGTCAACGAGGTAAATAAATTTTTGTTCCAGACTTCCTCTATTGTTCTCAACATTGTTGACGTTGTTAGATTCAGGCGGGCCGAAATTCTGCACTTTTCAAACATATTCCGGTAATTTTTTTTTTCAGGAAAAGTGCAAAGCCGAGGAGAAACAGTATTGTCTAAGGTATAGGGGTGTGACTTCCCGGGGGTGCACTCGGTTCAAAAATGGGTATACGTACCAACTGCGGTCGGAACTACCGGGGGCTGTAGCTGTGAATCGCCAATTTGGCTTAAAACAGGGGGCTGTGAAATGATCATGGGGAGCTTTCAATAATGTATTGTCCATTATATTATATCAACAGTTTATTTTATGTCATTCAACCACTTCATAATGCTTCTTAATCAATTTTTTAGTACCAAAATCAAATAATGGCCACAAAATTTGTCAACAAATGCCTTTTTGGAGGCCTGAAAAGGGGGGCTGTCAGACTTGATCTATACCTATTCAAAAAAAGTATCTACCTTCAAAGAGTGAGTGCACCCCCTCCGGGTGTGACTTACGGTTGTAACAATGAAACAATTATCATTTTTTTACATTATGAAATTTATATAGAGCACTGTAACCTTCCTTCCTTCCTTGGACAATAATCTTTACATCCCATTAGAATGGATATGACACAATTAAGCAAAAGTGCCTGTATATTATAGAGACCAACGATAGAGCAACGCTTTTGAAATTAACTGCAGTGACCAGCTTTTAAATTAAAGCAACTAAAATATTAACAAACTTGTTTGTGTTTATTTGATGTTCTTGACCAAGTATGTCGTAACTGTATTAAAATAAAAAGTGTCTTTTTAACTTTGCAGAAGCTCAGAAGACGGAAAGTGGGTTTGGAAAAACTTGTCACGACGTGGGACGAAACTCGGAAGACTGCTGTGAGGCGCGTCCTCTCCCTCGACTACACGAGCGACGAGGAGCGCGGGCTTTATTTTCCGGTCGACCAAGATGGGAAGACCGACGAGCGATACTACCGCCTCGTCAAACCACTCGTGTGGGAGAGCGAGGAGCTCAAGGCCTACAAAGCCCACCTGGACGACATCGAGTATAAATCACTCAGCAGACGTCAGCGGGGCGTTAGATTGGTAAAGAAGCGGAAAGATGTCCCCGACCCTGATCCAAAACGCCAAGAGCCTCCTCCCAACACCCCAGACTGGGTGGTGAAGCCCGCGTATCGGTCGGGTATCGCCGATGCACAGCCAATCTAACTTATTTCTAAAGGGTCTGTTTAACGCTCTATGTTATGTGATGTTTATGTTTATCATCTTTATGTTATCTTTACACTACGTTTAATTGTATAGTCTGTGTCACGCTGTATGTTATGTCTTTGTACTGTCTTAAATTGTATAGTCGTTTTATAAACTTTTATCAAAGAACTTTGCGCTTCTTGTTTTCATTGCGGCATGCTCGCTAAGCAGGGAAGTATTTATATAGATATGTTGGTTGCCTAAAACTCGCCTTATATTAGTCTAAAACCGTACGCGTTATCCAGTTCCTTCTAATTAGTGAATCTTAAATTTATGAATACTTTTTATTTACGAATACAAAACGCATTTAACTATAATGACGTGTCATTTTTTTGAAAACCCGCCTTATATTAGTCTAAAACCGTACGCGTTATCCAGGTCCTTCTAATTAGTGAATCTTAAATTTATGAATACTTTTTATTTACGAATACGAAACGCATTTAGCTATAATGACGTGTCATTTTGTTGAAAACCCGAATGTGCTATTTCTTAAAGATAGACCTTGAACTTGAAATCAATTACAATACAACACTTTTTTGATGAGTTTTATGGTACAACGTCTCTACCATTAGAAGAGCAATGGAATGACACCTGTCATCAATAATAGCATAAATCACTCATAAAAACTGTATTTTAAACAAACATAAGCTCGATATAAGATTTTTTAAATGATGCGACATCGATCATCTCTTTGTACTTATTTCGCATTGATCAAAAAATAATGTTGACATGAACCCGGTTTTAAGAACTGTGACTTCTTTTCTAGTGGATCCTTTTTAGTTAGATTTCATGCAGTAAGTTGCAAAAGTAATTTTTCTGAAATTTTATTATGATCAAATACATCTCTGCCAGTAGGACCCATAAAAATTTACACGTGACCATATGGTCGATTCTCACGAAACGTGCCCAATTCATGGATTTCAACATTATTTCCTCATTACTAAGTTATTTAACCAAATTGATATCTGTTTTTTGTATTTCAGTATGAATACCTAATATGTCTACATTTTGCAACTTACATTTTCACCCTTAACTTAAATATTTTATGAATTTCCCCTAAAAATGTATGATTTCTGTCCCGTTTTGACTGTTTTTTCTTGTATACTCTAATTTAACGGCTTTTTTTGTAATCAATTAATTATACATACTTTCTGTTTTTTTTTTTATCAATTTGTATACATTCTTTTATTTACTATTCAATCAGTACATAAAGATATGAATAAAATATAATATTCATTCCAGTGTTTAATCACTTGTACATTTTTTTTGTCATCGTCCGTGGGGGCACTTAAAACCATTACTAACAGTACAGTACATTTTAAAAAATATCAATTTATTTCAATACTTACTTCTAAACAAATACCTATACTTATTTGCATATTATAATACTTTAAAAGTTTATAAAATTATTCAATTTGTCACCTAAATACCATAAAATAGAAAAGTGGTGTACTTTTTCCCTGTCATCGTTCGTGGGGGCATAACGTAACAATATCCATTATATCTTGCAAATTAGATATCATTATTTAATAATATTATACACCTTATAAAGCATTAACCTTCCTCAATGCACTGTTGTAAAACTGAATTTATATCAATAGTATTTATTAAAAATTTCCTTCCATAAACTCTACTGTCATCGATCGTGGGGGCTGTCATCGTTCGTGGGGGCTATTTTGTCATCGTTCGTGGGGGTATTATCGTCCGTGGGGGCACCCGTCTTAACGTTCGTGGGGGCATTATCGTCCGTGGGGGCACCTATGTCAGCGTTCGTGGGGGCCCGTGGGGGCTCATATCGTTCGTGGTGTTCCTTCTGTCAAAGCGCGCAATACCATACCTACATCTATCGTTCATATCTGGAACTAATTTGTGGCGCCATCTACCGATTTACGGAGGAAAACCATGACGTCACAGGGACGCGGAGTTCTGCAGCGTTTTCGGTGAGTAACGTCTTTCTTTATATTTCTTGTGAATCTACCACCATTATTCTTTAATTTCATAATGTCAACTATCCAAACCTATGTTAATATGATAGAATAATATGTATAGATTCTAGATATCAACTTTTTCTCATACAGTTAAGGTACACATAAACTTTTTGATCGAAAAATGCTTTCGAAATTTCGTCAAGACGTGGATCCCGCCGCCATTTTTGCCCCCACCATTCGCCCGAAGCAATAAGCCCCCACGAACCATTCCTTTAGCCCCCACGGATTATTTCGTAAGTCCCCACGAATTGTTTCAGTATCATAGAATAATGTCCATACATTTTGCAAAGTTTTGCATAGAAATGTGGTAATGATAGCTGCCGTTTATCTACTCACGATCACTCCCTCAACCACCTATCCCATCATCGCCCACCACCCACCACCTTTTATTCCGTCACTACTTTAAATTAGCCCCCACTAATCATTTCCTCACCCCCACGAATTCTATCAGTAATCTAATTTAATGGCCATTCATTTTGCAAACTTTTTTCATAGAAAATGTTGTAATAATACGTCCCGTGTATCCACCCACCATTATGGCGTCCACCACCTATCCCATCATCCCCCTCTATTCATACCCTCACCACGTCGAATAATCCTCCACGAATCAGCCCCCACGAATCATACCGTCTGCCCCCACCTATCATTTCGTCAGCCCCCACGAATTCTTGGAGTATTATAAGAAGTTGCATACATTTTGCTAAATTTTTCATAGAAATCTAATACTAAGTCCCATGTATTCACCGACTTTCATCCCCACCAATTCTTTATCTCTTAATGAATAATGTCCATATGAAATAATTCGTGGGGGCTAAACATAATACGTCGGGGCGCATCCGTTGGGGAAAACTTTTTCATAGGAAAATGAAACCCTACCTCCCGTCTAAATTTGTACCCCTGTATTGTACAACTTATTCTTCTTTGAAATTAAAATGTTCTAATTCGTTTTTTAATTGTTTTTCTTATAAATGTTTTCAGAAATGGCGAAGCGCAAGCGTAACAGCACAGCATCACCCGCACCATCATCATCATCAACACCATCTCAACCACCATCACCACCACCACCACCACCACCACCACCACCACCACCACCACCACCACCACCACCAGCACGATCCCGATCCCGACGCACACTTAAATCCCAACAACAACAACAACAACAACAACAACAACACGCAGAACAAGAGGTAGAACAACAAGTTCCCCCTAAGAAGAAAAAGAAGCGAGTCAAGAAGCCGAAATCGGCCAAAGAGAAAGCAAGTAATAAAAGGTACATGGTGGAATACCGGAAGACGCACGACACGCGCGAAAAAGACAAGAACCGGAGTCAGGTAATAATATACCTTTGCATTTAGCATTATTTTTAAATATTTCTTTTAATATTCAAATATAATTATCTATTCTATTCCTGTACCACTAATATAATAATGCTATGAAAATATGTGTATGCCCCTGTCCTCGACCACCATAAAATCCGTACCTGAAGAATTTAAATTTTGGTGGTGGTTCTTAACACCAGATAATTATTCCAAATTAACACATTAAATATTACCTCCATAATATTGTTTTGTACCTATTCTAATAGCATGTAACACTGTAAGGAATTTTCTCTATATTGTGCACACTGTAATTGTCGTTCGGTGGCTACCACAATTTTGTACAAATAATAACTTTTTTCATAACACCTTGCTAACTTCAAAATTTATCTATTTATACCTCAGCGGAGGCGTCAGCGCATAGCAGATGAGGGTGGGATGTCGGAGCACGAGAGGGGGCTGAAACAAAAACGTGAGAAAGACTACAAGCGCTCAATGCGGGCCTCCCAGACTCAAGACAGTAAGTATAAAATATATGAGTGAAATTTAAATTATATTCATTTCACTGTTTAGATATTTTATAACTTATTCTAATATAGAAATATGCAGTCTTTCATTCATAGTTTTTAACTTATTTATCTACAAAAGTAAATCTAACTTTAACCCACCAACCTTTAAGACTGCCCCTACCAAGTATAATATAATATTGCCCCCACGCACGTGCCCCCACGCACGTGCCCCCACGGACATCCCATCACGGACGTGCATCCACGGACGTGCCCCCACGGACGTGTCAAACGGATGTCCACCCACGGACGTGCCCAAACGGACAATCACAAGTAGAATTACTCCATTACTACACTTTAATACTTACCGTAGGCAGTAACCATAGCGAGCACCGAAAAACAAAAATTATATTCCCCATAATTCACTAAATATACTTAACAATGCATGTTATTTTCAAAAACAGAACCTGCAGAGGCACAGGGCCGTCCGCCTACGAGTGACAGTGACGTGCAGTGTCTGGGGTCCGACGAAGGACAGGGCACCCCGCATGACGTAAGAAGGTAAGTCGTGCTTTTCCCAATATTCTCCTTGAAACATACACAGTAAACGTCATATTATCATCATCACTTAACGGGCTTCCGCAACTTAATACTTAGTGGGGGCTTTCTCTCATTGATCGTGGTTGCACTTGTAAAAAAGAAATGCGGTTTTCACCACTGAAAAAACAGCACTTCTTAATTTGTTTTCCTTCTTTTTCCCCCTAAAATATTTTATTTCTTTTCACATAACTTGAACTTTGTTTTGTTTGTTTTAATTTACAGATCGCGCAGAGAGCAGTACGAATCGGAGGGACAAGATGGTGAAACCCAGGGGCAGGCCGCCACCTGCTCAACCCCTCACGGAAGAAGGTAAGTTGTGCTTTTCCCAATATTCCTCTTGAAACATACACACTTAACGTCATATTAGTATCATCACGTAACGGGCTTCCTCAACTTATAAATAAATCAGTACTTAGTGGTCGGTTTCTGTCATTCTTCGTGGGGGCACTTTCTCGTAATTCGTGGGGGCACTATTGCGTTCGTGGGGACACTTTAAAAGAAAAAAAAAATAGTGGGGGCTTGCACCTTGTACCTTCCGTGGCAGCACTTCTTAATTTGTTTTCCTTCTTTTTCCCCCTAAAATATTTTATTTCTTTTCACATAACTTGAACTTTGTTTTGTTTGTTTTAATTTACAGATCGCGCAGAGAGCAGTACGAATCGGAGGGACAAGATGGTGAAACCCAGGGGCAGGCCGCCACCTCCTCAACCCCTCACGGAAGAAGGTAAGTTGTGCTTTTCCCAATATTCCTCTTGAAACATACACACTTAACGTCATATTAGTATCATCACGTAACGGGCTTCCTCTACTTATAAATAAATCAGTACTTAGTGGTCGGTTTCTGTCATTGTTCGTGGGGGCACTTTCTCGTAATTCGTGGGGGCACTATGGCGTTCGTGGGGACACTTTAAAAGAAAAAAAAAATAGTGGGGGCTTGCACCTTGTACCTTCCGTGGCAGCACTTCTTAATTTCTTTTCCTTCTTTTTCCCCCTAAAATATTTTATTTTTTTTCACATAACTTGAACTTTGTTTTGTTTGTTTTAATTTACAGATCGCGCAGAGAGCAGTACGAATCGGAGGGACAAGATGGTGAAACCCAGGGGCAGGCCGCCACCTGCTCAACCCCTCACGGAAGAAGGTAAGTTGTGCTTTTCCCAATATTCCTCTTGAAACATACACACTTAACGTCATATTAGTATCATCACGTAACGGGCTTCCTCTACTTATAAATAAATCAGTACTTAGTGGTCGGTTTCTGTCATTCTTCGTGGGGGCACTTTCTCGTAATTCGTGGGGGCACTATGGCGTTCCTGGGGACACTTTAAAAGAAAAAAAAAATAGTGGGGGCTTGCACCTTGTACCTTCCGTGGCAGCACTTCTTAATTTGTTTTCCTTCTTTTTCCCCCTAAAATATTTTATTTCTTTTCACATAACTTGAACTTTGTTTTGTTTGTTTTAATTTACAGATCGCGCAGAGAGCAGTACGAATCGGAGGGACAAGATGGTGAAACCCAGGGGCAGGCCGCCACCTGCTCAACCCCTCACGGAAGAAGGTAAGTTGTGCTTTTCCCAATATTCCTCTTGAAACATACACACTTAACGTCATATTAGTATCATCACGTAACGGGCTTCCTCTACTTATAAATAAATCAGTACTTAGTGGTCGGTTTCTGTCATTCTTCGTGGGGGCACTTTCTCGTAATTCGTGGGGGCACTATTGCGTTCGTGGGGACACTTTAAAAGAAAAAAAAAATAGTGGGGGCTTGCACCTTGTACCTTCCGTGGCAGCACTTCTTAATTTCTTTTCCTTCTTTTTCCCCCTAAAATATTTTATTTTTTTTCACATAACTTGAACTTTGTTTTGTTTGTTTTAATTTACAGATCGCGCAGAGAGCAGTACGAATCGGAGGGACAAGATGGTGAAACCCAGGGGCAGGCCGCCACCTGCTCAACCCCTCACGGAAGAAGGTAAGTTGTGCTTTTCCCAATATTCCTCTTGAAACATACACACTTAACGTCATATTAGTATCATCACGTAACGGGCTTCCTCTACTTATAAATAAATCAGTACTTAGTGGTCGGTTTCTGTCATTCTTCGTGGGGGCACTTTCTCGTAATTCGTGGGGGCACTATGGCGTTTGTGGGGACACTTTAAAAGAAAAAAAAAATAGTGGGGGCTTGCACCTTGTACCTTCCGTGGCAGCACTTCTTAATTTGTTTTCCTTCTTTTTCCCCCTAAAATATTTTATTTCTTTTCACATAACTTGAACTTTGTTTTGTTTGTTTTAATTTACAGATCGCGCAGAGAGCAGTACGAATCGGAGGGACAAGATGGTGAAACCCAGGGGCAGGCCGCCACCTCCTCAACCCCTCACGGAAGAAGGTAAGTTGTGCTTTTCCCAATATTCCTCTTGAAACATACACACTTAACGTCATATTAGTATCATCACGTAACGGGCTTCCTCTACTTATAAATAAATCAGTACTTAGTGGTCGGTTTCTGTCATTGTTCGTGGGGGCACTTTCTCGTAATTCGTGGGGGCACTATGGCGTTCGTGGGGACACTTTAAAAGAAAAAAAAAATAGTGGGGGCTTGCACCTTGTACCTTCCGTGGTAGCACTTCTTAATTTGTTTTCCTTCTTTTTCCCCCTAAAATATTTTATTTCTTTTCACATAACTTGAACTTTGTTTTGTTTGTTTTAATTTACAGATCGCGCAGAGAGCAGTACGAATCGGAGGGACAAGATGGTGAAACCCAGGGGCAGGCCGCCACCTCCTCAACCCCTCACGGAAGAAGGTAAGTTGTGCTTTTCCCAATATTCCTCTTGAAACATACACACTTAACGTCATATTAGTATCATCACGTAACGGGCTTCCTCTACTTATAAATAAATCAGTACTTAGTGGTCGGTTTCTGTCATTGTTCGTGGGGGCACTTTCTCGTAATTCGTGGGGGCACTATGGCGTTCGTGGGGACACTTTAAAAGAAAAAAAAAATAGTGGGGGCTTGCACCTTGTACCTTCCGTGGCAGCACTTCTTAATTTGTTTTCCTTCTTTTTCTTATTTTACAGATCTTCAGGAGAGTCCACCACGACCCACTCTTTGAGGTCCAGGCGCACATGTGAAACTCTACCAGTGGAAACGTAAGTTTCCCATTTTTTTAAAATGTACTTTCAATAAAATGATTTGTATGATTTGTCCATTATTCACAAATAGTTTGTTTAATTATGTTAATGTTTGTCACAACATCTTCAAATAGGGAACGTAGTTACTTATACTATTATAGTAATGTGCAATTTTGCATTGCTTTAATTCTAAAAAATTATAATCTATTATTGGGTTAACTTTAAGAAAGGCCATTCCTGTACTGGAAATTAGAGAAAAAGATATATTGTATTTTTTTTAACCACCATCATTGTATAAAAATGGCACAAAGTTATTGGATTTATTGTACATTCCCCTTTAAAACGAAGCTTTTAAAAGAACTATACCCTCAATAGCAGATAAGGTGACATTTATTAATTAACTAATATTATTATTGTTGAAGCACATTTCTTTGAAATATTATTTTTATGCTGAACTGTTACCAAATGTCCTTAAAATTCAATTCATTCTTCGTTCGTGGGGGCACTTTCTCGTAGTTCGTGGGGGCACTTTTTGAGAGTTCGTCGTGGTCTTATTTAGACGTTACTCACAAAATTAACTAATTCAACTCATGAAATTTAAGAAATAATAATGCTAATCTATTCGTTCAATATATAGAAACAGATTATTCTTTATTTTTTTGTAACCCCAAATGATAAGTGGAATGCCATTATTTTTCCTTCACTTTAGCTCTTACAGTTCGTGGGGGCACTGTCATCGTCCGTGGGGGCACTTTCTCGTAGTTAGTGGGGGCACTTTTTATACTTCGTTATTGTTTTATTTTCACGTCCCTTCTTCCCGTATCATTATTCAATATAAGGACATTTGGTAGCAATTCTGTACTTTCTATTATTTTACATTATTTATTATTTTTTTGGTTTGTTATTCTTATTCATTTTTAAAAATAGCGAGGAGGAGAGACGTGTCAGAACTGTCTGGGAAGAGGACATTGCCGACGGGGAGGCCATTTTTGGCACGTCCTTCAGGCCCCAGTTCCTTGATATAACTTCTACAACAACAGAGGATGAGCAAGAACAAGAGACTGAGGGATTATTAGATTGGGCGCGGCAAGCGTTTCGGCAAGAATCTAACCCCCCCACCTCTACCTCACAGTCCCACACCTTATCCACCCCTCATCCCCACACCCACATAGACCTGATTTCCCCTCCCTCACGCCCCCACACCCAGTCCACGCCCCATCCCCAGACGTACATAGACCTTAGATCCCCTTCCCCTGAAGCCCGCCCTCACGCCCGGTCCACCCCCCATCCCCCTACACGTCCCACCTCCCCGAAGCCCTCAACATCCCGCTCCACCTCCTCTTCCCTGAAACGTCCCCCTAAACGTCCCACCTCAACCCACCCTCCCTCCACCCGCTCCACCCCCCATCCCGACACGTACGTAGACCTTATATCCCCTGAAGCCCGCCCCCACACCCGCTCCACCCCCCATCCCGACACGTACGTAGACCTTATATCCCCTGAAGCCCGCCCCCACACCCGCTCCACCCCCCATCCCGACACCCACATAGCCCTTAGATCCCCTGAAGCCCGCCCTCACACCCGGTCCACCCCCCATCCCCCTACACGTCCCACCTCCCCGAAGCCCTCAACATCCCGCTCCACCTCCTCTTCCCTGAAACGTCCCCCTAAACATCCCACCTCAACCCACCCTCCCTCCACCCGCTCCACCCCCCATCCCGACACGTACGTAGACCTTATATCCCCTGAAGCCCGCCCCCACACCCGCTCCACCCCCCATCCCGACACGTACGTAGACCTTATATCCCCTGAAGCCCGCCCCCACACCCGCTCCACCCCCCATCCCGACACCCACATAGCCCTTAGATCCCCTGAAGCCCGCCCTCACACCCGGTCCACCCCCCATCCCCCTACACGTCCCACCTCCCCGAAGCCCTCAACATCCCGCTCCACCTCCTCTTCCCTGAAACGTCCCCCTAAACATCCCACCTCAACACAGCCTCCCTCCACCCGCTCCACCCCCCATCCCGACACCCACATAGACCTTAGATCCCCTGAAGCCCGCCCTCACACCCGGTCCACCCCCCATCCCCCTACACGTCCCACCTCCCCGAAGCCCTCAACATCCCGCTCCACCTCCTCTTCCCTGAAACGTCCCCCTAAACATCCCACCTCAACACAGCCTCCCTCCACCCGCTCCACCCCCCATCCCGACACCCACATAGCCCTTAGATCCCCTGAAGCCCGCCCTCACACCCGGTCCACCCCCCATCCCCCTACACGTCCCACCTCCCCGAAGCCCTCAACATCCCGCTCCACCTCCTCTTCCCTGAAACGTCCCCCTAAACATCCCACCTCAACACAGCCTCCCTCCACCTGCTCCACCCCCCATCCCGACACCCACATAGCCCTTACATCCCCCGAAGCCCGCCCTCACACCCGGTCCACCCCCCATCCCCCTACATGTCCCACCTCCCCGAAGCCCTCAACATCCCCCCACACCTCCTCTTCCCTGAAACGTCCCCCTACACGTCCCACCTCAACACAGCCTCCCTCCACCCGCTCCACCCCCCATCCCGACACCCACATAGACGTTAGATACCCTTCCCCTGAAGCCCGCCCCCACACCCAGTCCCCCCGTCATACCTCCACCCTCTCCAAATCACGTAAACGTAAAGGGACCCCGACCCGCTCCATGCCCTGTCCACCTACATCCCCCCACACCTCCTCCTCCCAGTCACCTCCTACCCACCAACCCTTGTCCCCACTAGCATCATCATCCCCATTCCATAATTTCATGTCTCAAATTCGTGAGAATGAACAACAGGCATACCTGCACCAACTGCATTTTACATCCCGTTCCCCTTCCCCTTCCCCTTCCACTTCCCATTCCCCTTCCCATTCTATACATTTCTCTTCGGGATCGACTGAATCCCTGTAATGTAATGTTTTAACTTCAGCTTTTCACTTTAAGTTTTAACATTTGTAACGTTAGCACTTACGTGATTTTGTAAATCTATAGTAATCATTTTGTAAATTTCAATTTTATCTTTCCTAACCTAAAACGCTTGCCTCGCCCAATCTAATAAGTACTGTAGAACATTATAGAGATTTTGTAGTAATTTCATATATCTTAAACTAGTAATTTTTTGCAAGCTAAAATTCTACATTTCTTATGGTTCTGTATAATTTCTCTAACCCAAGTACATTGTGTAGGAATTTCAAATTCAAACAAAAAATGGTGGAGTACTATACTTTGTACTTTGTATTTTTCACCCTACAGTGATGAACAACCTCAGAATGTTCTAAACAACGTTATTTAACTGTGTGAGAGTTACTTGTGCCTGTAAGCATAGCATTTTAATTTCGTTAGTGGGGATATTTGTCATCGTTCGTGGGGGCACGTTCGTGGGGGCACTCGTAATAGATTTTTTTGTTCTTTAATTTGCCTCAGCTGCCAGGCATAGTGTGTGTAGCAAGCAACCCTGTAATACATAAGAAATATGTAAAACTCGTATAATAATCCTAGTAAAATAATAGTTCTTTTTTAAACAGAAGTATTTTGTAATCACCAGCGCCCCACTGGCATCTGTTATGGTTCTTTAACTGTGTGAGAGTTACTTGTGCCTGTAAGCATAGCATTTTAATTTCGTTAGTGGGGCTATTTTTCATCGTTCGTGGGGGCACGTTCGTGGGGGCACTCGTAATAGATTTTTTTGTTCTTTAATTTGCCTCAGCTGCCAGGCATAGTGTGTGTAGCAAGCAACCCTGTAATACATAAGAAATATGTAAAACTCGTATAATAATCCTAGTAAAATAATAGTTCTTTTTTAAACAGAAGTATTTTGTAATCACCAGCGCCCCACTGGCATCTGTTATGGTTCTTTAACTGTGTGAGAGTTACTTGTGCCTGTAAGCATAGCATTTTAATTTCGTTAGTGGGGCTATTTTTCATCGTTCGTGGGGGCACGTTCGTGGGGGCACTCGTAATAGATTTTTTTGTTCTTTAATTTGCCTCAGCTGCCAGGCATAGTGTGTGTAGCAAGCTACCCTGTAATACATAAGAAATATGTAAAACTCGTATAATAATCCTAGTAAAATAATAGTTCTTTTTTAAACAGAAGTATTTTGTAATGACCAGAGCCCCACTGGCATCTCTTATGCCGTAATCACTGGTTGATTAGAACGGTAATATTTAACAAAAATGGTGCTACTTGATCCTGTGGTTTGGGGACAGGAACTGCATTTTTCATGTTAGTATCGTGAGTGGGCATGATAGAAGTTGGATGGTTAAGTGCTACTTGTGTATACCAAAGTTGCATGTTATCAAACAATCATTCCATTTATGTGGTGTGTCCAATTTTAAAAATTACATGGTTATAATATACTAACTGCCCATCATTTCTGGCTACGATTAAAAAAAACTATATTGTAATATGTTGTTTTACAGTTACTTCATTCAGGTTATAATATGTGTTTCATTATTGTGAATGACGAGTAAATTGTTTTGACGTGTTAAGATCATTTCAATGTCAATGTAAAGCTTGGCATGATATAAAAGTCTGCATTTGTTAAAGGTATACCATTCATTAAACCACAGTGGCTCTTCAAAATTAAACAAACCCTATTTTTATACGTATTTCAGACATTTTTCTTGGGTGTGAGTAGATAAGTTACTTGACGAGTAAATTTATATTGTGTATGAATAAATCATAATATTTGTGTAACGTAACATGCTTGAATCTATCTTTTTTTCTATCATCGTTAGTATTGCTTCTTATTGCGATTACTCAGGATTCGTTTGGGCTGTAACTGATAGTGGGGTAATTCTGTCATGGTTCGTGGGGACCGTCATCGTCCGTGGGGGCACCTCGTCAAAATTCGTGGGGGCTTTCGGCTAATTCTGTCAACTAAATATCTTTCATTACTTTTGTATTATTCAAGTCACTTCATGCAATAAGCATGGGGGCAATATTTAAAATATTTTATAGTAAAGCTTCATGTTGGTGTAAACTGGGATGGGCTCCATGGTAGGTGGGGGCACTCCCCATCTGTCATGGTCCGTGGGGGCACCTCGTCGAAATTCGTGGGGGCGGTAATGTAAAGTCGGCTAATTCTCTCTTGGTGCCTGTGTGGCGTCATGGTCCATTATGGAACTGTGAACATTCATGGGGGGTGTACATGTATACATCATATTCTTTTGGGGTAGTAAAGCTTGATGTTGGTGTAAACTGGGATGGGCTTAATGGTCCGTGGGGGCACCTCGTCGAAATTCGTGGGGGCGGTAATGTAAAGTCGGCTAATTCTCTCTTGGTGCCTGTGTGGCGTCATGGTCCATTATGGAACTGTGAACATTCATGGGGGGTGTACATGTATACATCATATTCTTTTGGGGTAGTAAAGCTTGATGTTGGTGTAAACTGGGATGGGCTTAATGGTCCGTGGGGGCACCTCGTCGAAATTCGTGGGGGCTGTAATCTAAAGTCGGCTAATTCTCTGATGGTGCCGCTCTCCCATCATGGTCCGTTATGGAACTGTAAACATTCATGGGGGGTGTATGTATACATCATATTCTTTTGGGGTATTATGTAACAGTACAATTATACTGACAAGTTATTGTATTTTATAAATAACTAATACAGATCATACTTATTATAATACATGGTAGTATTTATTTGATAACTCAGTATTTAGAAATTCATGTATTTCCAGGAATTCAAAAACACCTCACAGCCGTCATCCGAAAACCAGGGCTCTTCAACGTAAAGTGCGCATACAAGAAGACAAAATGCAGATAATGAAAGCAGAAATTAAAAAGAAAACAAAAGAACTAGAAGTAGTAAAATCACATGAGTCCTCCACCCCACCTAATAAAACAACTAAAGGAAAAAAGACGGAAACGATTACTCAAGGAAAAAACAAAACAACACCAAAAAGGGAGAATTGCTCCCCTTCGTGTCCTCCTGCTCCAAAGAAAAAGTGTACACCAAAACAAGAAACACCTTGTGAATTGAAAAAAAGGAAAACGAAAATCGGTACTGGGTCAGACAGTGACTCCTCCCCCCCAACAAAGAAGAAAACCACAGCTGTTCAAGTCACAAACAAAAAGAAACATCGAAGACCAGGTTTACCGAAAACACCAAGAGGGCTCAACAAAACTAAACAAACAAATGGTGGACCTCTCACAACAAGTATTCCAACACCTTCTCGTGGAAAAACAATGGTTAAACCAAGGAAGCCACTATGGCTGGTAAAACAAGAAACAGAGATTATTCACTATCAAGCAGTCAAGGAAAAGAATGAAAATGATGTTGTCGTTATAGAGGATACGACGTGCTCCTTCTCCTCCTCCTCCTCCTCCTCCTCCTCTCCAATAAATCTGACATTTTTAAAAGAAACATCAAATAAAAATAAAGAATTGTGGGAGGAGGACCTGGAAGCAATTATTGAACCCCCATTCCAGACTGATCAACCTGAAAAGTCCTATGAGGAATGGCTGATAGAAATAGGTGTTCTACCTAAACCTATTGAGGAAAAACGCCCCAACGACGCCCCCACGGACGATGCCCCTAAAGAGGAACAGCAATCATCGTACGAAGAGTGGCTCATAGAAATAGGGGTAGGGGGAGATGAGGAGGAGAAGGAGGATGAGAAGGTGGAAAATGCCACGGACTCAACGGTGCCCCCACGCCGGACCATGACAACTGCCCCCACGGACTTTATTAAAATCCAACACCACCCTATAGAGCAGAGTTATGAAGAAGACGACAGTTCCACGGTGCCCCCACGCAGGACCATGACAACTGCTCCCACGGACTTTATTAAAATCCAACACCACCCTATAGAGCAGAGTTATGAAGAAGACGAGAGTTCCACCGTGCCCCCACGCCGGACCATGACAACTGCCCCCACGGACTCTATTAAAATCCAACACCAGCCTATAGAGCAGAGTTATGAACAAGACGACAGTTCCACGGTGCCCCCACGCCGGACCATGACAACTGCCCCCACGGACTCTATTAAAATCCAACACCAGCCTATAGAGCAGAGTTATGAACAAGACGACAGTTCCACGGTGCCCCCACGCCGGACCATGACAACTGCCCCCACGGACTCTATTAAAATCCAACACCAGCCTATAGAGCAGAGTTATGAACAAGACGACAGTTCCACGGTGCCCCCACGCCGGACCATGACAACTGCCCCCACGGACTCTATTAAAATCCAACACCAGCCTATAGAGCAGAGTTATGAACAAGACGACAGTTCCACGGTGCCCCCACGCCGGACCATGACAACTGCCCCCACGGACTCTATTAAAATCCAACACCACCCTATAGAGCAGAGTTATGAACAAGACGACAGTTCCACGGTGCCCCCACCCCGGACCATGACAACTGCCCCCACGGACTCTATTAAAATCCAACACCACCCTATAGAGCAGAGTCATGAAGAAGACGAGAGTTCGACGGTGCCCCCACCCCCGACCATCACAACCGCCCCCACGGACGTTCATAAAAAAGAGGGACACATTATAAAAGATAGTGAGGAACTTGAGAACAATGAAGACTCGTGGTCGTCCATGGATGAAAACGATATAATACAGACTCTCTTAAGATTAGAAGACATCGAACAGAATCAGAAGAAGGAGAAGGAGAAAAATGTGGAGATAGAGGATAAGGATAAGCAGCAGTACCATCATGACGTGTATAAGGAAGAGAAAGATGATGATGATGAAGACAGGGAAGAGGATGAGGAGAAGGAGAAGGACGGAGAGGTTCAGCAGGAGGATAAGGACGAGGATAAGTGTAATGAGAGTAGATATGAGGAAGAGAAGGGAGAGGAAGAGAAAGAAGGTAATGAGAAGGATAGGGATGAGGAAGAGAGGGAGGAGAAGGATGAGGAAGAGAGGGAGAAGAAGGATGATGATGAGGAAGAGAGGGAAGAGGATGAGGAGAAGGAGAAGGATGGAGAGGTGGAGGAGGAGGAGGATAAGGACGAGGACAAGTGTAATGAGAGTAGATATGAGGAAGAGAAGGGAGAGGAAGAGAAAGAAGGTAATGAGAAGGATAGGGATGAGGAAGAGAGGGAGGAGAAGGATGAGGAAGAGAGGGAGAAGAAGGATGATGATGAGGAAGAGAGGGAAGAGGATGAGGAGAAGGAGAAGGATGGAGAGGTGGAGGAGGAGGAGGAGAAGGACGAGGACAAGTGTAATGATAGTAGCGATGAGGAAGAGAAGGGAGAGGAAGAGACAGAAGGTAATGAGCAGTATACGGATGAGGAAGAGAGTGAGAAGAAGGATGATGATGAGGAAGAGAGGGAAGAGGATGAGGAGAAGGAGAAGGATGGAGAGGTGGAGGAGCAGGAGGAGAAGGACGAGGACAAGTGTAATGATAGTAGCGATGAGGAAGAGAAGGGAGAGGAAGAGACAGAAGGTAATGAGCAGTATACGGATGAGGAAGACAGGGATAAGAAGGATGATGATGAGGAAGAGAGGGAAGAGGATGAGGAGAAGGAGAAGGATGGAGAGGTGGAGGAGGAGGAGGAGGATAAGGACGAGGACAAGTGTAATGATAGTAGCGATGAGGAAGAGAAGGGAGAGGAAGAGACAGAAGGTAATGAGCAGTATACGGATGAGGAAGAGAGTGAGAAGAAGGATGATGATGAGGAAGAGAGGGAAGAGGATGAGGAGAAGGAGAAGGATGGAGAGGTGGAGGAGGAGGAGGAGGATAAGGACGAGGACAAGTGTAATGATAGTGGCGACGAGGAAGAGAAGGCAGAGGAAGAGACAGAAGGTAATGAGCAGTATACGGATGAGGAAGAGAGGGAGAAGAAGGATGAGGAAGAGAGGGAGAAGAAGGATGATGATCAGGAGGAGTATGATGACGAGGAGAAGGATGATGAGTATAGGGATGAGAAAGATTGTGATGAGGAAGAGAAGGAAGACGAAGATTATCATGAGGAAAAAGATCCGTATGATACTGATGAGGAGAGTGAGGTGTATGAAAAATTCGTAACATCGATAAGAAACAGAAGCGAAGCGCTAAGCGACGATGATAACAGTTGACTACTTTTGGAAACGGAGGATGAGGGAGAAGACATGAGCGATATATCTTCAGAATATGATGGGGATTTAGAAAGTGAAGAAGAAACGGACGATGATGATAAAGCCACCACGGACGAGGCCCCCACGGACGACGCCCCCACGGACGAGGCCCCCACGGACGACGCCCCCACGGACGATGCCCCCACGGACGCCGCCGCAACGGATGACGTCCCGACGGACGATGATGAAAATGCCCCCACGGACGACAACGACGACAATACCTCAACGGATAATGACGACCATGACAATTTAAAGAAAGATAAACACAGAAAAGTAAATATGAAACAGAGTTGGTCGACTCCTCAGAAAGAGGCCTTCCACCTGTGTGAGAAGTTAGAAATAACTCCCACACTAGGACGTATACGGAACATAATGCCTTTCACTGTTACTGTATCAGCGGTGAAAGGAGCCTCTACAAAGACCAAGAAGGAACTGTTCACTTCAATTCCGGAAGCAACTAAAAAAACAACAAGATGTGCTTCGGAGATAAGTAGAAAGATAGGAATATCCAGGAAACTCCTTGGAAAGCGCAAGGTTAACATCAGTCAGAGGGCGTTGAATAAAGAAAAAAACCGAGCTTCTGTTGAATCCTACATGTGCCGGCCCGAAAGCAGTTCGGTGATGCCATCGAAACGGGACCATGTCAAGGGACAACAGATTCACGGGCTCAACTACACCCTGAGCAGCCTTCACCGCAAGTACCAGGAGGAGGGAGGAAAGTTATCTTTGGCGACTTTCTGTCGGTCACGACCAAAGTATGTGAAAACCATCGCATTCACTCAGCGACGTCAGTGCCTATGCTCGCATTGTGCAAACATGACATTGCTGAGTGGGGCAGTGCCGGGCATGCCCACCTCCCCACCGGATATTGGCCAACTATCAGAAGATGAACTGGATCAGTTGTTCCACGGGATGACGAAGGACCACTACACCGTCCAGCAGTGGGCACGGACCTCCGTCACTTACAAACAGGACGACATCAAGAAGACCAAGTTGGTTGACTTTCACATGGCGAAGGAAGAAGTGCAGTCCACCATCCGTCAGAAGATGCTTTTCTTCAGGGGACACTGCCATCGCGTTGAAGTGCAGTATGCACAGATACGCACCCTGAAGGAAGCACTCATACCATTCAAGGAGGCCACACTACAGATGGACTACTCTGAGAACTGGTCGGCAGAGTTCCCATTCGAAG
Organism: Lepidonotus clava; assembly: GCA_936440205.1. Taxonomy (NCBI): domain Eukaryota; kingdom Metazoa; phylum Annelida; class Polychaeta; order Phyllodocida; family Polynoidae; genus Lepidonotus; species Lepidonotus clava. The sequence goes on from OW387141.1 coordinate 12,643,139, forward strand.
TTACGGCTGTGTACTTCGACAAAGCACAAACTGCACTTCACCCGATGGTGGTCCATTACCACAACGGGGTGAAGCTGCGGGTCAAAAGCTTTGTTGGAGTTACGACTGTGGGCTCACACACCATACCCACAACGTACACTTTCTTGAAGAAACTGCTGGCCAGGTTGGAAGTTCTTCTGCCGGAGTTGGAGGTTCTGCACTTCATCACGGACAGCCCCTCAAGCCAGTATAGGAACCGGACGGCTGTGCATATGATCGGTGCTTTCGCCCACATGCACAACATCAAGGCATCGTGGACGTGGTTGGAGGCAGGACACGGTAAAGGTCCTTGTGACGGGGTGGGTGGCTCACTGAAACGGAAGATGAGCAACCTCGTCAAGGGTGGACAAGTTATCCGCAACACCAGTGAGTTCATCACCGCTGCAAACAGCTCACCCCTGAACATGTACCTGCTGTCGGCATCACTGGAAGAGGTGGAGGCAACACAGAATGAAGTGAAGAGGTGGAACGTTCTGCCCATCAAGGGAATGATGAGTACGCACGCGTGTGTATCAGTCCCTACTGGTGTGGCCATACGGGACACCTCTTGCTTTGGCCCATGCTGCAAATTGTCTCCCACCTGCCCTGGATGGCGCACCGTGCCACTGGATCTACACCAACCAGAACCAGCTGTACAGCCGTCTTCGGACTCTGATGATGAGGATGATGAGGACAACATGACACTCGCACAAGTACGTGATGAGGTGTCATCCGAGTCGTGCAAGTCGTGCGACTCCGATATGGAGCCCTCGTCTGAATCAGAAGATGAAGAAAAGGTTTCTTTGCTGCGCAATGAGGATGTTCAGCTATGTGAGACGGAGCCATGGATAGCGTCGGACTCTGAAGAGGATGGGGAAGTACGTCATACGGAACCCTCGTCTGAATCGGAAGAAGACATTAAGCTGTCTGGCCTGTGGAAGACACAGAAGAGGCACGTGTCGTCGGACTCTGAAGAGGATGGGGAAGTACGTCATACGGAACCCTCGTCTGAATCGGAAGATGATGTCAAGCTGTCTCGTCTCCAGGTGTCGTCCGAGTCGTGGGACTCTGAGGATAATATGGAACTGGTAAGGGTACGTGACAAGCAACCACTCAAGGTGGGCAGCTTTGTGACAGTGATGTACCAGAAGAAGTGGTACCCGGTGCAGGTGTGCCGTAAGGTGGATGGACCGATACTTCACATCCGGTACATGAAGCATTACAACAACAAGTTCGTGTGGACTAAAGTGCAGGATGTAGGGACCGTAGAGATGGGTAACATTCTTACACGGATCCAGAAGCCAAAACCATCAGGCTCTGGAAAAGTGTTTGATGTGACGCCATCGGAGAGGAAAGAGGTGGAGACGAAGTTACAACTTTTGCTTAGTTTGTAGACTGTGGGGGGTATTGTAATATTTAGATGGTGGGGGTATTCTGTAATGGTAAGTGGGGGTATTGTTTGGTATTTTGGGTTATGTGTCATGGTTTGTGGGGGTACTCGGAATAGTTGGACATTTTTGTAATTTTAAAAATAGCATTTTAATTTAGTTCGTGGGGGTATTTGTCATCATTCGTGGGGGCACGTTCGTGGGGGCACTCGTAATAGATTTAATTTTTTTTTAATTTGCCTCAGCTGCCAGGCATAGTGTGTGTAGCAAGTAGCTTCGCCAATACCTTTGACCCAGAAGATAACTGGACTACCAACTCCTGTAACTCCTGTAAGATCTACATAACTCAACACCTGAACACCGCAACAAGACAAACTGCCTGCCATGAAGTTTGCTGTAGTCTTCACCGGTTCCATACAAGTTTAAATTCAGTTGCCTAAGCTGCCAGGCCTCATGTGTGTAGCCATATTTATTTAGAGAATTTTGCTATATTGTAAAATTAGTACTGAGACAAATCGATTTAAATATAAAGTAATACCCTATTAGGAAATGATGCAATATTTGGTACAGAACTTTTGAGATGTGATTCCCTTGGGGAAAGTTGTCATGGTCCGTGGGGGCACCGTGGGGACCGTTGACGAAATGTTATGATAAATGCAGTAATGTGAATATCATGCTCTAGTATTTAGCATAGTATTTAGAGCAAATTTATGATGGAATAATATTTTGTAAAGAACTTTTGCGATGTGATGGGGGAACTTGTGCTGTATGGTTTGCGGAGAACTTTCCGATAGTTCGTGGGGGGAGTTGTCATCGTCCGTGGGGGCACCGTGGGGGCGGTTCTGATGGATGATGGTGGCAGCTCTGATAAATGGTGGGGGAAGTTCTTAATGCATACTTAGCCGATTTTAAGAAGGAGTGTGGTTATGATTCACAAGTTGACTGTTGCGTGATAGGAAATGTGCTGTATAGCGGTGGAAGTTGTCATGGTCCGTGGGGGCACCGTGGGGGCGGTTCTTGAAGATGTAGACCGTTGACAGTATTTTCAACAGTTTTCACAAAATGTTATGATAAATGCAGTAATGTGAATATCATGCTCTAGTATTTAGCATAGTATTTAGAGCAAATTTATGATGGAATAATATTTTGTAAAGAACTTTTGCGATGTGATGGGGGAACTTGTGCTGTATGGTTTGCGGAGAACTTTCCGATAGTTCGTGGGGGGAGTTGTCATCGTCCGTGGGGGCACCGTGGGGGCGGTTCTGATGGATGATGGTGGCAGCTCTGATAAATGGTGGGGGAAGTTCTTAATGCATACTTAGCCGATTTTAAGAAGGAGTGTGGTTATGATTCACAAGTTGACTGTTGCGTGATAGGAAATGTGCTGTATAGCGGTGGAAGTTGTCATGGTCCGTGGGGGCACCGTGGGGGCGGTTCTTGAAGATGTAGACCGTTGACAGTATTTTCAACAGTTTTCACAAAATGTTATGATAAATGCAGTAATGTGAATATCATGCTCTAGTATTTAGCATAGTATTTAGAGCAAATTTATGATGGAATAATATTTTGTAAAGAACTTTTGCGATGTGATGGGGGAACTTGTGCTGTATGGTTTGCGGAGAACTTTCCGATAGTTCGTGGGGGCAGTTGTCATCGTCCGTGGGGGCACCGTGGGGGCGGTTATGATGGATGATGGTGGCAGCTCTGATAAATGGTGGGGGAAGTTCTTAATGCATACTTAGCCGATTTTAAGAAGGAGTGTGGTTATGATTCACAAGTTGACTGTTGCGTGATAGGAAATGTGCTGTATAGCGGTGGAAGTTGTCATGGTCCGTGGGGGCACCGTGGGGGCGGTTCTTGAAGATGTAGACCGTTGACAGTATTTTCAACAGTTTTCACAAAATGTTATGATAAATGCAGTAATGTGAATATCATGCTCTAGTATTTAGCATAGTATTTAGAGCAAATTTATGATGGAATAATATTTTGTAAAGAACTTTTGCGATGTGATGGGGGAACTTGTGCTGTATGGTTTGCGGAGAACTTTCCGATAGTTCGTGGGGGCAGTTGTCATCGTCCGTGGGGGCACCGTGGGGGCGGTTATGATGGATGATGGTGGCAGCTCTGATAAATGGTGGGGGAAGTTCTTAATGCATACTTAGTCTATTTTAAGAAGGAGTGTGGTTATGATTCACAAGTTGACTGTTGCGTGATAGGAAATGTGCTGTATAGCGGTGGAAGTTGTCATGGTCCGTGGGGGCACCGTGGGGGCGGTTCTTGAATATGTAGACCGTTGACAGTATTTTCAAGTTTTCACAAAATGTTATGATAAATGCAGTAATGTGAATATCATGCTCTAGTATTTAGCATAGTATTTAGAGCAAA